>JAWWMP010000082.1:4173628-4187584 GCA_035047865.1 Dendrocincla tyrannina
AGCTGGAGAGGGACTGGGGACAAGGGATGGAGGGACAGGACAAGGGGGAATGGCTTCCCACTGCCAGAGGGCAGGGTGAGATGGGATATTGGGAAGGAATTGTTCCCTGTGAGGGTGGTGAGGCCCTGGCACAGGTTGGGCAGAGCAGCTGTGGCTGCCCCATCCCTGGAGGTGTCCAAGGCCAGGTTGGACAGGGCTTGGAGCAACCTGGGTTGGTGGAAGGTGTCCCTGCTCATGGCAGGTGGAACTGGATGAGCTTTGAGGTCCCTTCCAACCCAAACCATTTTGTGACTCTGTGAACCCCCATCCTTGGAGCACCAGAGCTGCCTCCCAGTGCAGCTGCCCTGGGTGCTGGCAGCCTGAGGGCAGAGCTGCCTCCGAAGGGTCTCTGGCAGCGTTTGCCTCGGCACCACCTTGGTCCCTGCTATTGCATAAAACTTTTTGTTTTAATCAGCCAGGAAGTAAATTAAAAAAGTTGGCTGTGCAGGAATTAGGCCTTTTGGCTGATAGTTTGGGAGGCATCCGTCTCCATTGCCTGCAAATTAGTCTTCCACAGGAGAGTAATCAGCTGGTTAATGTGGCCACAAATGAAATCACCCATCATTAACTATTCAAACCAAGAGGTCTGTAAAGGATCAGCCCAACAAACCCGCCCTGGAGTGAGGGCAGGGGGAGCTGGGAAGGGGCTGGTGTCACCTCTCCAGTGCCAGGAGAAGGGCTGGGGCACAGGGGCCACCTGAGAGCTGTGCTCTCAGCATGAAGTTTTACCTGCCTGAAAAGCACGTGGAGGGGTTGGCTCTGATGAACCAAAGCCCAGCTGGTGTATTTGGAGCTAAACCAGATACCAGCCAAAAAAATACTGGTTGGGGAAGGACGATGGGTCAGTGAGGCCAGATCCCAGAGTCTGCTGGTCCATGGAGAACTGGCTTTCAGTTTGCTAAAGCAGCATCTCCTCAGCCCTTTAAATGCTGTGCCCCCTCACCTCAGGGCTGGCCATGAGAACCACACCAAGAAGGCAAGATCAACCTCCTCCTCCTCCTCCTTTTCCTCCTCCTCCTCCTCACAATCCCCTGCCCACCCCTCACCCTATCCTGGAGCTCCAGGGTAGCCCCTCTGCATCCACAGGCACAGGTGGCAGAAGGGACGTGTGGGACAGGGAGTGCCCCGGGATGTCCTGGGAGGAACAGACCCTGCAGTGACATCCCAGCTGGTGCAGCAGGAGAATCTCTGAGATTTGAAGTTTGGGTGACAGACTGGTGGTTTGGAGCTGGGAAAAAACAAAGGTCAAAGAGCCTTTTCTCCTATTTTGGTCTCTCCAAACTCCTGGCCTGCAAACTCCTGGGAAAGAGGGGGGAAAGAAAAACCAAACCAAGCAGCAACCCCCCCAGCAGCCACAGGAAAGGGGAAGATGCAGATGTTGCCAGCTGTGCCCTGCATTGCCAGTGGCCCTGAGGAAACCTCTGCACCCACAGGTGCCTCTTCCACAGCACCTGTTTGGGCTGGAAGTTCATCATCATGACGCAGAAAAAGAAAGAAAATGGGAAATCTGGCCTCACAATGACACCACCACAAGCACATGGCAAACACGGAGAGCGAGGGAGACATTTACCCCTGTGAGAGAGGTCAGCACAGAGGTCATGCAGCATCTGAGCCCTGGGGAGCTGCCTCCATCCACAGGGCTGTGTTTTGCCCTTAAAGAGTAATCCCTTAAAGATGACTTTTCTGCTGGAGAAGGGGAGGAGATGGAGGGACTGTGAGAGCCTGCATGCGGGAGGACTAAGTTCTTTGTTGCCTAGAGCTTGTTAAATCCATACATTGAAGAGAAGAATAAATAAAAAATCAAATCTCTACTTCTGAAAAGCGTTTCTGTGGGGAGCTGCTTCCCTGAATCTTCCAGCCCCAGCCTCTGTCAATAAATCAATAGCTGATGCAGGTCGGCTGCAATCGGCTGCAGGAGAGCAGGCGTGTGATGGATGGACAGGAGGGAGGCGAATCTAAGAGATAGGGCAGAGGTGATGCTCACCTTGAGCTTTATTGTTTGCCACTGAGAGGCCAAGGTAGTGTGGAGGCATTAACTGAAGTGGTAACGGGAGTGGGAGCCCAAACACCCCCTCCCCAAAGCACACCTCTCCTGAAGAGCCTGCACTGCCTCTCCTCTGGCTTTTATTCCACATCCCGTGGTCTTCCTTGCCACACAAATGGGTAAACCGAGGTGAGGAGAGAAGCTTGAGGACGCTGCAAATGGCTGGGAAAGGAGGGATGGCCCTCAGGTCCCTGCTCAGGTGTTCCTCGTGCATTAAAGCTCCTCAGTGTCACTGCAAGGGGACCTTGTTGCTCCTGCATGGCGAGGAGGGGCACGTGGGAGAGAAATGTGAGACTTTCACAGCTGATTTCCGAGTGTTTAAGCTCAGCATCAGGAAGGGGACAACTATACCAGGAAAGGAAGGATGAGATGTGGTTTGGAGGTTGCCTCAAGCAGCACAGACCAAACGCAGCCCTTGCTCCCAGCACAGACCGAGATCAGCCTGGAGCAGTGATGAACTTCCATGAGTCCGACACATGAGGAGGAGTTTGTCCTTCTGCCACCCTCCTCGTGCCCCACAGATTTGCTCTTCCCTCCCTTGGACCCCAGGAGAGCTTTGGGACCCTCCCTGTCCCCTGGGAGCGATGTTTGAGGAAAGCTGGTGAGAAATAAGGTGGCACTTGTCCTGCTAAACCCCTTCTCCTTGTCTTCAGCTTAACGAGCTGTTCAGCTGAGGCTGCGCTGCCATCCCTTGTAACTGCCCTCAGGGGTCATTCCAGCCCCTCCATACACATTTATGCCTTGGGTCCAGAGACACAAAGTTCCTAAACACAAGGAAACACAGAGGGAAGAAGATTCCCTTTGGTTTGCTCTGAGGCTTCTTATCAGAGAGATTTGGGAGTGTGAAAAGCTCCCAGTTCTGTTAGGGAAATAAGAAGATAACCACTTGCCCTCTTCTCCAGGCTGACCACAATCTTTGGGGCTCCTCCTGTGCCTCTGAATTCCCCCACATGTGGGTACCAACCAATCCCACCTCTAGTGCCTCTCTTTGCTCAGCTCCCAGAGCAGGAGGGGACGGGGTATTGAATATGGATTGACACAGGACTATAATGATGTTTTCTGATTTCTCCTCTGCTCCTCTCTTAATCATTGCTAGCATCTGATTTGCCTTTTTGTCTGCAGCTGAACATTGAGCTGACATTTCCAGAGAACTCCCCACATTAACTCCAAGAGCTCTTCCCTGAGCAGCAGCAGCTAATTTGGAGCCCATTGTGGTAGAGAGGTAGTTAAGGTTGTTTTCCTCATGTGCATGACTTTGCATTCATCAACATTATATTTTATCTACCCTTTTAGTGCTCAGTCCCTTAGATCCTGCTGCAAACTTTCCCAATCACTTTTGGGGCAACTTCCCTGAAAATTCCTGTCTCCCCACCAAGCCATATTGCTGCATTTTCTGCTTCTTTCCCAGTTTATTTAAGACCATGTGGATCCGAGTGGGTCCCAGCACTGATCCCTGTGAACCCCACATGGAGAGTCCTCCATGAGGGTCAGTCTCAGGCTGAAGGAATGGTATCCAGGCACCACCTGGTCACATTCCTGGTCCCAAGGTCTCCAGGAGAAGCAAACCTGTTCCAAGCCCAGGACACTGCTTAAGAAGGGGTCTAATTTTGGAGAACATGGAAATGAGCAGCAACAGGTCCTGTAAGATAACCAGGAATGTTGATGAAGGTCCTTCACCCAGGCAAGAGGCTTCTGTGCATGTAGATGTGCCTTCAACCCTTGTTGCAGTCCTGCATGTGCATGTCCATGTCCATCCTGAGGTCTGTCTGGCCAGTCTGTCCATCCCCTGGGCTGGGATCCCACATGAAGCAATCCTGGCCTGGGAACCTGCAGAGCAGGATTTTCATGGAACCCCAGAATCCCACAATGGTTTGGTGTGGAAGGGGCAGGGGATGGCACCCACTGGACACCACCATTTCCTCCTGGGGTCCCGGGGACCTGCAGGGCCCTGTGGGGGCAGTGCAGAACCCTGGCATCAGGTCAGCCAGGGAACAGCACAGGGCACTGAGCCCAGCAAAGGTGCTCAGTGACAGGCTGTCCCCGGGCAGGGGTCCAGAGCTGTCCTCTCCCCCAGACCCACCCTCTCCTCCCTGGCTCAAGCCTTTGGCCTCTCTGTTCTGCTCCAAGGTTTGTGAGAGCAGCCAGGCTGGCAGCCCTACTTTGGAGGTGAAGGCAAATCCCTTCTAATCCAGGCAGCTTTTCCCCAGGGGGGGATCCAATTGCTCTCCCAGGGTCTATATAAAGAGGAGGGGACTGGGGTTTGTCCCTCTACCCATCCCAAGAATAAAGGCATCCTGGTTCATCTCCACAGGGGAGGTTCAGGATCTCAGGAGAAGGTTCTTCCCCAGAGGGTGGTGGGCACTGCCCAGGCTCCCCAGGGCAGTGGGCACGGCCCCAAGGCTGCCAGAGCTCCAGGAGGGTTTGGATGATCCTCTGGGGGACAGGGTGGGATTGCTGGGGTGTCTGTGCAGGGCCAGGGGTTGGACTGATGAGCCTTGGAGGTCTCATCTAGCTCAGGATATTCGATGATTCTGTGATTCCCAACCAAGCTCTGGAGATGCTGCATCCCCTCCCCTCATCTTTCAGCTTCTCTGTGTCCCAAAAGGTGCAGCAGCCCCACAACCACTCCAGTTTGCCCAGTAGCCTTTCCCATACACCTCCCTGTGCACCCCTTGACACAGGGAGAATGAGGGGAATCCAGCTTTCCTTTGCTTCTCCCTCCAATCCATTCTTGGTTTCATTCAAAACAGTTTGGAATACAATAGCCAAAAATAACCAGGCTGGCAGGGAAGGCTGGAGGGAGAGGACTGTGCACACTGCTATGGCAACTGTGCTCCCTCCCTGCCCTGCTGGGGAGGCAGAGCTGCCCATTTGTCTTTATTTCTGTGCAGATTGGCTCAGCCCCAGCCCAAGGCATGCACCGAGCCAGCCTCTCCTTGGGTGGGCAAACTGGTATCTCACCCACCAGCAGCACAGCGAGCCCTGGGCACCACTGGCTGGGCGAGGGGCAGCCAGAAACAAGTAAATCTGGGGGCTGGAAGTGTTTGGAGGTGGGTGGAAAGAGCAGAGTTGTGGTTTCGAGGCCGGGTCTCCCCCTCCATCTGTGCAAAGGTGACAATGAGACAGAGATGCTTAAAAATAAACGAGCCCAAGGCAGGCACAGAGTGCTCTCAGGGCAAAGGCACAGGCTGGATGTGAGAGGATGAGATGTTTAAAGGGTTTGAAAGCAAACCTGCAGCCAGATCAAAAAGGCAGTCACTCCATGGAGTAAAAACACACCAGGCTTCTCCACATCACTTCAGGCTCCTCAAGGAGGTTATTGGCTGGGGCTAAAGTGGATGACCCGGGTGAGGTTTGCTCTGCTCAGCCACCCCTCCTCACACACTGGCAGCTGCCACCCCTTTGGGTCCTTGGCCAGCCCAGCCCCATCTCCTTCCCACCCTGGGGGAGCCCAGACCTCACTGAGAGGCTCCTTCCCAGAGCTGGATAGGGAGATTTTTTTCATGCTGTTTGTGGGTTTTGTGCTGTGGGTGCCTCACTAGGGTTGCCTCAGTCTTTACTCCTTCCTTTTGAGTTCATCTGAAATGCCCCTGCAAAGCAGCACCTGCACTTGAGGGCTCTGCTGGCTCTTGCCAACCTGTCAATCATTGCTGAAAACAGAATTTCAATAGATTTTAAAATCCACCCCAAAAGTCTGCAGAGGGGCCACATTTTTGGGTCACACTTTGCTTTCCATCAGGATCCTTCGGAGTAGACAGGCCAAGTTCAACCCTTCTGCTGAGGGCCAGGGCCACCAGGGGTGAGTGGGAGCAGTGAACCTCCACAGAGTCTCCAGAAAAATCCTCTTCAGCCTTTACTTTTTTTTTTTCTTTCTCTAAACTACAACTTGTCAACATCTCCCATGAAATAAAACCAGCGAAGATAAAATTAGATTAAACTCTAGTAACTTCTTCACTTACTCAGAAGCATTATAGGCACCTTAAACATGGAAATTAAGTACCATTTGAAACATCCTGCATTGGCAGGTCAAAGTATTTAATTTCAGCTTTTAAATGACATTTCCTTCCGATGTTTTCCCTCGTCCACTTCATTCAGCTGAAGCCAACACTCTTGCTGGGGTTTCTCTGATGGAGGAGTTGTCATTGCACAGGTTCCTGAGCCATTTCTGCTCATCTTCCCTTTGGTTTGCACCCCAGCTTTCCTCAAACCAAGCAGCCAGGTTCCTGCCTCAGCTGCTGTTCAAAGCATGAGGTCCTGAGAGCCTGGCACACATTCCCAGCTGGATCCCTCCCCTGCCCCTCGCCCTGGGCCCTGGCACTGCCCAAGCACTGGGGTTCTAATGAAGAGCCAAGCAGGATGACACATCCTCCCAGTTTGAGGACTGGGAACTAATTCAGAGGCACCAGACTGAATCCCCCTGAACTCTGCAGCCTGAGGAAGGGACCGGGGCTGGATTGCAGAGCCAGGACTCAGGATTCATGGAATCCTCATGGGATCACAGGATCACTCACAGGAAAGGCCCTCTAAGATCATCAAGTCCTACCTTTAACCAGCACTGTGATCATGTCCATACACACCCCATCCACATGTTTTTTGGACACTTCCTGCATGGTGACTCCACCACGGCCCTGGGCAGCCTGTCCCTATGCCTGACCACCCTTTCCATGAAGAAATTTTGTCCTCGTACTCAATCTAAACCTCCCCTGGAGCAACTTGAGGTCATTTCTTCTCTTCCTGTCTCTTGTTACCAGGGAGAAAAGGCTCAAATCTCCTTGACCTCCAGAACGTGCCCAGTGCAGCCCCAAAATACAGGCTGGTAGCAGTTCCAGGAGCTCTTTTCCAGCCTAAATGATTCTGTGATGCCACAGTCATTGAGTCCCACCATTAGCCCAACGCTGCCACATCCACATCCACCACTAAACCGTGTCCCCAAGTGCTACACCAACACCTCTTTTAAATCCCTCCAGGGATAGAGGCTGACCTGGAATTGGGAATTGTGTCCTGGTGTCCCTCCATGGCTTTGTCTGTTCTCCAGTGGTGCCTGGAAACGCAGTGGTGTCTGAGAACCCACCAGTAAGTGGTTTGACTGGAGGAAGGGGATAATTTAAAGAATTTAAGGAATGGTTTACGTTGGAAGGGACCTTAAAGATAATCCAGTTCTGATCCCCTGCCATGGGCAAAGACAGCAGATCTCACCTGGCACAGCTGGGGACAGGAAGATGTTTCTAGCTGTGATAAACTTGGAGCTGCAGCATGAGGGTCATGGCAGGACCGATACCCATGTGGGCATTGAATCATTTAGGTTGCAAAAGACCTCTAAGATCACTGAGTCCAACCTGCATCTCTGCAGGCGCCTCAGTACCAGCTGCCTTGGGCCTTGCAGGATAAGGATCTCCCAAAGGATAACCCAGGGAGGGTTGGTGGCTTCCTGGGACACCTCAGTGTGGTGTCCCACCTTGCTCAGCACCGCCAGGCCTGGGAGAGCCCACGTGCCAGGGGATGTGCAGCCCTGGGATGCCAGCCAGGAGCAGGGGACACACTTTCTTCCTTCCAACTGCAATGGCAAAGCAGTGGCAAGGAACTGAGAGGGAGGATGGGCTTTTTTGTCCTCTTTCTATCCTTGTGTTGACATACCCTGGGTCAAGCCTGGCTCTTCCATGGGACCAACACTGTCCCAGTCCTCCAGAGCCGTGTCCTGGACCCAGACGAAGCGCCCACCACCGTCACCTCCTCCAGCTGCAGCAGAGAATCCCTGGTGTCCCTGCTCTGGCCAGGCTCTGCCGCCTTCCCTGGCTCTCAGTACAGTATCTCCCGGCCCCCTCCCTGCTCCTTGGGCTTTGTCAAAGCACATTTCCCAATTAGAGGATAAAAATATTCCATTCCTGACTCGGCGCGCTATCGATTTTGCCTGTAGCTGTGGAGGGGGCGAGGGCGGGTGTGTGCGGGGTAGGGAGAGGTGAAGGGCTGTAGGCACGAAGTGCAGCTGCCTCCCCCCTACCCCTTTATTATTATTGTTATTATTCATCCCTGTGAAAAGCACCGAGCAGGACTGGTTAGCTCAGCTGACCACTGATAGAGAACAGGGGATCGATACTTAATTGACACAGGCTGGGCAGCCGGAGCAGGGATTGGAGATGGGGGAAGGCTTCTGGGAGGAGGGAGGGGAAGAGGAGAGAAGGAACAAAAGCCAGGGAAAGGAGGAGAGGCAGGGAGAGGGTGGGAGGAGCGGAGAAATAATGAAGGAAGAGGCAGAGAAGACGGAAGAGGAGGTGGGAGGACAAAGCCCCCCGGAGCCCATCGAGCCCCTTTGGAGCTCTGCGGTGGGTGCTGTGCCACACACAGGGTGTGACGGGACAGGACAGGTGATGGGGTGGCAGAGACCTCCTCAAGTGAGTATCCACAGCCTCTTTTGAGTGCAAGGTGTGGGCTCCCTCAGTGCTGCAGGTGTGTGGGCATCCTTTGCAAGAGCAAAGTGCCCATGGCCAGCACTGCCAACTGTCCCTCCCTGCCCACTGTGGTCAGGAGAGGGAGAAGTACTGAATGTTCCTCAAAGACACCCCAGAGAGACCCGAACAGCTCACAAGAAATAACCTGCTGACCTTGGATCTTCTCTTCCCCCACCTTGGGGTGTAAGTCCACCTCCTTCTGCAGGTGGGAGCCATCCCTCCCTCAGCAGCACAGCCTGTCCCACGTGGCTGGGGGTGTATCTGCCACTGGAGATGGCCCAGGCTCCCCAGACCTCAGTTTTTCTGCCTCTAGATCATTCTGCCAGAGCTGCTGGGAGAGTGAGTTTGAGCAAGGCTCTTCTACTGAGACTGACCTAGTGAGTGACATCCCTGTCCAAGGCTGGGGTTGGAATGAGATGATCTTAAAGGTCCCTTCCAACCCAAGCCAGTCTGGATTTTTATGATTCTATGATATGTTTGCGCTCACATTGGTCATCCAGGCTCTCCCTCTGCCCAGCCAAGCCCTGCCCTGGAGCTGAGAGCCCACAGAGTGGGGTCTCACGAAGGACTGATGTGTCACCTGATGGCCCTGGTCATTCTGGTCATTCCCAAGGAGAGCTAATCCTGAGTGCCCAACAGAGCCCACAATGTCCTGCTTCTTTTGGAAACCCCCTGAGCAGGTTGGGGAGTGCACGGGGGCCAGGTGAGACACCAGCCACCCTCTTGTTAGCTCAGCTTTAGTGAGGGCCCCTCTGGGCAGCAGATTGACAACGAAAACGTGGACAACCAGGAGAACCATGAAGAGAAGGAACCTTTGACAAGACCTTTGACAAGAGTAGAAGGCAGTGAGTTCATGTACTCCAGAAGGGAGAAGATACAGCAGCAAGTGCAGCAGGACACGACACTGGGTGATTTCTTCTCCATCTCTACCAAGGGGAGGACAGGAGAAACCATGGCAGGCTGAAGGTGGGCTCCCAGGCAGGAGCCAGTTTCTCTCTGGGGATTCTGGTGGCCTGTGGTGACACCAAACATGGTTTTTATAGAGGTCTGGGGCAGAAAAAGGTGGACATTCCTGCACAACTCCAAGACACTCTGCCTTTGGTATGGAGGTTTCCAAGGGGACTTTGACCAGGTGGGCAGAACACTGCTGAACTTCTGCAGGACTTGGCTGCTCCAAAGCACTGGGCCAGACATGCTTGGGGCCTTTTCCTGGGCCAGGAAATGAAAACCTGAGAAATGCCTTGACCTTCAAAGTCCTTGAGCTGGCCACAGCATGGGCTGCTCCTCACTGTGAGCTGAGCTGGGCTCTCACCCCAACAGAGAACAGCAGGACTCCTTCCTTGAGCAGAGGGCTCATCACCCCTGCTTGTGGAATAAGAGGGATGACCTTTCCTAAAACAGAAGACCACTTCTCTTGCTCTTTCATTTTACTCTGGACCCTTCTAGTTCTCCCACCCATCTTCTTCAAGAAGACACACACAAAGAAACTCTTCAAGGCTCTCCCTTTTACTGACCTTCACCATCACCTCCCACCACACAACCCAGCCAGCCAGGGAGAGGCCAGTTGGCCTTGACCAGAGCCCAGTGGAGCCTTTGGCTGCCTCCCAGTCAGTGGGAAGAAGAAGGACCTTCCAGTCACCTTGTCCTGCTCCAGAGGTGTCAACCTACACAGAACATCCCAACCAGGAGACACACACCTGGAGATGCCTGGGTGGGAAACACTCAGACCCTCTTCCCATGCACAAAACCAGTTATTCATGGACAGGAAAGGCAGATATATTTAACCTCTCCTGGTGCCAGCCAAAGAGAGCTTTGAAGGGAGGGATGGGGTGGTGGGGAAACAGCACTTTGATTTTACTTGTTCTTTTTTCGGACTCTTAGAGGCACAGGCTGGCAGTCGCTCCTTGTTAAGGCTTGGGGCCCAACAGGCCATGACAACCTCAACCCGGGGCCCATCTCGTCCCTCTTGATCTATAACACGTCAGGCTTAAAAGGATCCTCTCCATCTCCTTAAACAATATATTGCCGCTGTCCGTCGCTCCCATTAATGCATAAAAAATCATTAGGGATTTCTATGGAGACCCATCGCCATAAACAGCCTCCCAAATGCACTCCGGCGTTCAGGGCCAAAGTAAACTGAGGGCGATTTCTGCGGTAAAACCCTCTCATCACATCCCCATCCCAGCCCTCCCCCGGCCCTCGCCGGCTCTCTTCCCTCGATCAATTTTATGGTGCTTGCCTGGGGTTCATTAATGTTTCCGGAATCTCTCTCTGCCCTGTTTAAAAATTCTTAATTAAGCAAGGTTTTTTTGTTTACACTTGAACTAATTACACTTTTAAACCCGACAATAAAACATCAGCTCTGGGCCATTAGAGCCCGCCACGGCCAGGCAATTCAGGAACTGCCATGCTTTGCAAGGAGATAGGAAGGCCGGAGATGCAGCCGTTCTGCCTGGTTTCAGTCAAGAGGACGCCAGGATCTTCACCTGGCACGTGGAGATGGGGGCCAAGGGTTCGAGCAGCCAGATGTCCCCTTCAGCTCTTCCTCATTCCCCCCGGATGCACCTTCCCCAGGTAATGCCTGGCAGGGCAGATCGATGGGGATGTGTCCTCTCCCGGTGCTCATCGCTGTTTGCCACGCTTGGGTTCTCCACACAACCACCCTGTTTATTCCATGTTTTGGAATAGTAGGGCCCGAGGATGGTGGATGGTGGAGGCAATGGAGACCTGGAGAATGGGCCTCATGGAGGATGTAGGCCTGGGATGTCGGTGGTTGGGTTGTCTCCAACAGACCAGGCTTGAGGTCTTGTCTGTACTGAAAGGGATGCTCTCCCAGGTGGCCAAGGAGCAGAAGGGATGGAGCAGAACCTCTGGGACACATCTGTCTTCCTCCACAAAGGAAGGTGTCCTAGCCAAGTGTGGGAGCACATCTCAGGAGCTTGGACTCAGCTTCTCACCACTGCAGGAAACTCTTCCTGTCCCTTGTGTGCCTTGGGCTCTCTGTGTCCGTCCCTGGGGACAGGAGCTGAGTTGGGGTGCTGAGTCCTTGGGGTGGTGGCACCAGGCTGATGCTGGTGGAGCCCCTTTAAGCAGGAGATGGTGCAGCTGTTGGTGGGCACAGCCTCACCCTGGCAGGGAGCTGCCCACCTCCATGATCATGGGAATGCTCAAAAATCCCCATGAGCAGAGCAATATGGGTCACCCAGAAGCTGCTCTGCTCCGTTCAGGACCAGCAGATGCTGGCCATTAGTTCATCTCCCACCACAGTGGTGGCTCCCCAGATACCAAGTCCAAACTGGTATTTCCTGCCTTCTTTCTGTCCCATCTGAAAATAACCTTCCTGACATCAGGAAAGTACATGGGACATGATGAAGAGGGGATGATGAAGAAGAGACATGATGAAGATGAGACATGATGTAGATGAGGGATGATGAAGATGGGACATGCTGAGGATGGGAGTGGGACCAGGGTTGGTGGGAGCCTTTGGGTTGTGTCTGTGTTGTCAGCACAAAGGGGGAAAGGACAAGGCAAGGTGCTGGTACCTGCACGTTGGCAGCTCTTGGTGGCCTTGGGTGTCTGTGTGATGCTCTTGACACCCAACAGCAGAGGGGAGGCCACCTTCCATATCCCACCCAGCCAAACAGCCTCTCCCAGGTTCTCAAGAGTCCCACCAAGAGGAGAGGGCAGAAACAGGTCCTGATGACCCCGCCTTTGATCAGTTGCTTTCCTGAAATCCCCACCAGAAGGGGAAAACCAGAGATCCAGGGCTCCCTCTGCAAAAGGGAGTGTGCCCTTTGAGCCCCATGAGACATCCTCCCACCAGGGGAAATTTAGACTGGATATTGGGGAAAATTTCTTCACTGAAAGCATGGTCAGGCACTGGCACTGACTGCCCAGGGCAGAGGTGGAGTCACCAGCCCTGAAGTGTTCAAAAAATGTGTGGATGTGGCACTTGGGGACATGGGTTAGTGCTGGGCTTGCCAGTGCTGGGGGAATGGTTGGACTCAATTATCTTGAAGGTCTTTTCCAACATTAATGATTCCATGACTCTGTGACTTTCTCTTCTGCATCCACGTCTCGCCCAGCCAGGAGCAGATGAGGCTTTTACAATGCAATGAACACCCTGAGCGAGACCAAACGTTCCCACTCAGTCCTACATCTCCTCCTCATATTGCTCCATCCTCAAAGCCTGCCCACCTCACCCTTTGGAAATCCCTTTCCCTGCCAGTTACGAGCAGGGAGCTTGGGAAAAGTGTCTCTCATGTTGTTTCTTCTTTGCAGCCTTCCCTGGTCAATCAGAGCAGCAGCCAAGCCACCCCCAAAACCCTCTGCCATCCATTCCTCTCCAAGAGAGGCAGGAGGTGGGGTCAGCTCAGCCCTGGAGCAGAGTTTGTGGGTAGAAATGGGTTTGTGTAGACCTGGGTCCTGCTCATGTCCCATGGGCAGCACCAGCATCATTGCCAAGACCTACACCAAAGATGCCTGCCAACCAACCTGCTTAATAAACTCCCTCACGTGGTAGAGAAGAGGATTGAAATCTATTTTTCTCATAGAGAACTATTTTAAAAAAAATTCACATACAAAACTTCTTTTGGAAATGTCGTAATTTTTAACATAAAAAGCCCCAGAGGCACAAAGGTCTTTGGGAGCTGAAGTCTGAAAGACCCCAGCAGACTTGCTTGGAGAGGCAGGAGGAAGACAGCACTGGAATTGTCTTCCAAACACACTCACCTTTCTTTTCTCCTCTCCTATTTGATGCAGAAAATTTCACATTTTGTGAGAAAACCTGAAGCAAAACCCAAGCAAACAGTTGATTCCTTCCCCCTGACCAGTGCTGCCCGTGTGAGTGCTCAGCCCTCCTCCTGTCCAGGAGCGAGGAGGCAGCAGCGAGTCAGTCACTGCCTTGCCCGTAAATCCCTCTGATTCCTGGGTTATTTTATCCATTCTGGGCTGGACCTGCCTGGTGTCAGCTGCTGGTTCGTGTGAAATCTGCCCGGAGCTCACTGAGCCACCCCAGCCAGCCCCAGGTGAACTGCACTTCAGCTTCACGGGGTTCCTGTGCTGCCCCCAGCCCAGGAATCCCCTGGGGATTCTCCTGGGGGGATTTTATCTGAGCACAGCAGAGTCCTACTTTGCCCAAGGCAGGTTGTAAGGAAGGAGAGGGTGATGTCCTGCTGGGCCATGGGAGAAACTGAGGTGCAGAGCAGGAGAGCAGCTCCTCGGGATCCACAGAGCCCTGGCAGCCCCGGGGAGAAGGACTTGGGGGTGTTGGTGGATGAGAAGATCCACATGCCTGGCAGTCCCTGTGCCCTGGGCTGATCCCACAGCAGGGGCAGCAGGAGAGGGGGGAATTCTGCCCCTCTGCCCCACTCAGGTGAGACCCCACCTGCAGAGCTGCCTCCAGCCCTGGGGAACAACAGCAGAAGG
>JAWWMP010000082.1:4205977-4224049 GCA_035047865.1 Dendrocincla tyrannina
ATGGGGTGCAGGGTGGGTGGTGATGAGGTGATGGGGTGCAGGGTGGGGGGTGATGAGGTGATGGGGTGCAGGGTGGGGGGTGATGAGGTGATGGGGTGCAGGGTGGGGGGTGACGAGGTGCAGGGCAGGGGGTGCAGGCTGCGGGTCCTGCTCAGGGACCCCAATTCCTGGGCTCCGGTGCCCTCTAGCGGGCAGGTCCGGCCTCTCCGGGCTCCGCTGCCCCCGCGCCCCGTGCCCCTGACCTGGGGGTCGCAGTGCCGCCCCCGTCCCGTCCCCCGGGATCCCCGTGGGGCCACTGTCACCCCCTGGGGGACACGTGGGGACACATCGGGACACATCCCCCGGGTGAAGGGGACGGGGAGGGAACTGCGGGTGGGTCTGGGGTTAAAGCCGCCCACCCCACGTTCGGGGGATGCCCCGAGCGGGAGGGACCCACGAGCCACGGCCGGGGTACCCACGGTCCCCACAGGGGTCCCCCCGCACCCCTCGGGTCCCCCCGGCCCGCGGACCTGCAGAGCCCCCGATGGCCACGGGGTGGCGACACGAGCCCTCCGGCCGCGGCTCGACCAGCGCCGGCCGTGTCGGTCCTGTCTGTGTGTCTGCCCTGTCCGTGCGTCTGTCCGTGTGTCTGCCCTGTCTGTGTGCCTGTCCGTGTGTCTGCCCTGTCTGTGTGTCGGTCCTGTCCGTGTGTCGATCCTGTCCGTGTGTCTGTCCTCTCGCTGTGTCTGTCTTGTCCATGTGCCTGTCCTGTTCTTGTGTCTGTCCTGTCCGTGTGTCTGTCCTATTCCTGTGTCTGTCCTGTCCGTGTGTCTGCCCTGTCCGTGTGCCTGTCCTGTCCGTGTGCCTGTCTGTGTGTCTGTCCTGTTCCTGTGTCTGCCCTGTCCGTGTGCCTGCCCTGTCCGTGTGTCGGTCCTGTCCGTGTGTCTGCCCTGTTCCTGTGTCTGTCCTGTCCGTGTGTCTGTCCTCACCTTCTGTCTGCCCTGCCCGTGTGTCTGCCCTGTCCGTGTGCCTGTCCTGTCCCTGTGTCTATCTTCTCCTTGTGTCTGCCCTGTTCCTGTGTCTGTCCTGTCCCTGTCCCGCTCCTGCTCCTGTGTCTGTCCTGTCCGTGTGTCCGTCCTCGTCCTGTCTCCGTCCTGTCCCTGTCCCGCTCCTGTCCCTGTGCCCAGCCTCATCTCCAGCCCTGTCCCTGTCCCGCTCCTGTTTCTCTGCCCAGCCCCGCCCTGTACCTGTCCCTGTGTCCTGCTCTGTCCCGGTCCTGCCCCCGTCCCTGTCCCTGTACCTATCCCTGCTCCTAGCCCTGCCCCTATCGCCGTCTCCAGCCCTGACTCTGTCCCCAGTCTTGTCCATGTCCCCAACCCTTTCGCTGTGCCCAGCCCTATCATTGTGCTCAGACTCATCCCCAGTCCTGTCCGTGTCCCCAGCCCTGTCCGTGTCCCCAGCCCTGTCCCCAGCCCCGTCCCTGCCCATCCCACCTCCTGGTCCTGAGCTGATGCTCAGCATCCCGCAGGTGTGTCACACCCCCAGGCTGACCCCGCTGCCGCCCTTGGTGGCACCTGGCAGGCTGAGTCACCCTGGGCAGCCCCGGGTGGGTGGCACCTGGGCCAGCAGAGCGTCGGGACACGCGGCCACACCGCAGGCTTCGGCCGCGGACGGGAAACTCTTGGTTCTGTTTCTGCCCCTCTGACGTGGGGTGAGATGTGGGAAGGGAGCGGAGACCAACCCCCGCCAGGGGCTGGGGTCAGGGCGCACTCGGGGACAGGGCAGTGGGTCCTGCCGGGGTTCAGCTGGACCCTGGCAGCCAGGATGGGACCCTAAACGCCACCCCAGGACAGTGACATGCGGAGGGAGCTGGAGCGGGGGCACAGCACCCTCAGCGTGGGCAGAGTCGGGGAGTGCCCAGCCCAGCCCCGCACCCGGCGGAGAGGCAGGAGGGGGTTCAGCATCCTCCCCATCCCCTGGAGCCCTCCTCTTCCCCCCAATTATTTCGGGAATTGGCACCTGCACGCCCAGCCCGGTGCCCTGTGGCGGGATGCAGCGGGAGCAGGGATGCTCAGGGCTGGAGAGCGGGGGGAAGGCAGAGCCTCCACTCCTGCCCAGCCTGTTGCGGTTGGAGCCACGGAGTGGAAGTAACAGGCGGTGACACCGCTGCCCAAAAACCGCCAGCAGAACAATAGTCGGGAGCGCAGAGGACGCAGGAGGCCACGCCGCCCCCAACGCTCGCCAAGGTGCCGGGAACATCATCCTGGGGACACCCCGCACGGGCACCCGGCCTGGGCACCCCACCCAAGGGACACCCCCGGGGGGCTGGGTGGACCGAGGGGCTGATGAAGGCACCGTGTTAATGAGGAAGGGTTGGCATTTCCGAGGGTGGCACTGGGACAGAGCTGGGCCGTGGCGCTGGGGATGTGACCGGGGGCACCCGCTGAGCCCTAACGCGGAGAAAGTGAGGGAACAGAAAATGGCAGGAGAGACAACAGAGGAGCGGGGCTGCTTTGCCTTTAAAATAATGCAGCAAAATTAGCAGCTCTGCAGTCATTAATATGCAAAAATGCAAATGAGGAGGTAATTAAGCTGCAGTCCTCCGGAGGATATTTCCATCATAATGAATTCTATTGTCAGGGAAAGAGCAGCCAGGCGGATTTATGGTGGTTACATGAATAAAAAATATGAGTATCCAGGCAGTGTCCTTGCTGCCGGCTGCTGTCCCCTGCCCCAGCAGAGGAGGGCACAGGGCACCGTGGCCGTGTCCCCAGCAGAGGAGGGCACAGGGCACTGAGGAGGGCACGGGGCACAATGTCCCTGTCCCTTGTGCCATCCTGACTGGCACTGCCCATCACTGAGGTACAGCAGCAGAAAGGGACTTGCATGCCTGCAACAGGGGGGAAGTGGCCGCTCCCTTCCCTTCCCTCTGTGCCAAAGCCCCCGGCAAACCCCCCAACCAACCAGCAGCACATCCGTGCCCACCAGCACCGAGATCTGTGCCAGGGCCACGCCAGCTCCCCAGGGGCCACAGAGGGACTGCAGACACCCAAGCCAGGGCGTGACTCTTCCCTGTGGAGTCCCATTAGTTGAGGCCCCCGCAATGACACCCTGGCCTGGCCAATGCTGTGTCTCTGCAAGGACCTGGGGCCTGAACTCATCAGGGTACTCCCAGCCAAACTCCTGGGGGAGCTGGGTGCTGGATAACACTTGGAGTGTCCATCTCTCCCCGCCCCATGAGTCCTTTGGGGGCCAGGACCCAGCTGAGGCTGTCCCTGGGGAGCACAGGGACTCCTGGGCACTGGCATAGCGAGGACCTCAGACTGGGAGGGTGACGTGGGTATCACCAGGATTTGTGGTGGTGGCAGCCAGACCTCCAAGCCATGCAGGTGATGCACCAGCCAAAAAGCAACCAGTCCTGGGGCACGGGGTCAGTGTCTGCCTTCCAGGTCAAATCCTGCACTGAGCTGGCCCCTCCGCAGCCCCCAAAACCAGGGCTGGGGCACAGCCTTCCCCTTTCATTCCCGCCAGCGGCGGCCGCCACGGAAAACAAACCGAAACCCACCCAAAACGAAATAGTTGGCCGGGTGCCACCCTGCAGCTGCCGGCTCCGGCTCAGCCTGGCATTTTTCAAATGTCAAGGCGAAAGGCGGAGGGGCCGCCCGGCTCGGGGGGCTCGGCCCGGGGCGGGGGGCTGGGGACGGGAGGGGGACGGGAAGGGGCGCAGCAGAGGGGGAAGGGACACCTCGCAGCTGTCATTGTCACCGAGAGGTGAGGTGTAGCTGGGGGAGGCGGAGGGAGCGGGTTACGGGTTGGGTGGGAGGGAAGCGGCTCCATCTTAGCGTCGATGCGGTCGAGGCGAGAGAACACTATTTGAAGAAAGGGGGAAAAAGCAGGAAAGGAGATGGACAAACAGGAGCAGCCGCTCCTGGAGAACGCACGGCTTTTTTTCTTGCTCTCAGAGTTGTTGCTCGCAGGGTCGGGACCCCCGGTCCCACAGCCCCCCATCCCACGCTGGGGTGGCGAGGGTGGCCAGAGGCTGGGGCTGTGCTGGCTGTCCGAGGGTCCAGGGAGCTGGAGGGGAGCTCTTCCTCACCCCAGGCCACCCCTTTGGCTCACCCGGAGGGAACGGTCCTCCCTGCCCTGCACGACGTGGGATTTGGGGCTGGCAGGGGACACAGGGCAGGTGGAAAGGGACCTGCTGTCCCCAACTGCACCATCCTCGCCCTGAGCACAGCCCCAGGGTGGCCCGTGGGTGCCCCGCAGCCAGGCTGAGCCCACAGGCACGACCCAGTGGTCCCCCGTGCCCCCCACCCGCCGTGTCCCCCTGCTCCCCCCACCCACCACACACCTGCGAGGCCGGAAACCTTCATCTCCCCGGTGGAGCCCAGAGCGGGGCACGGGGGGGAAGAGAAGGGGGGCAGGAGGGGGGTTACCTCCATTCCTCCTCCCCACGCTCACCCTCTCGTCGTGGGGCAGTGGGAAACCTCTGCCTTTTGCCCAGGGAAGCTCAGAGCCCTGCTGCTCCATCCCTGGGGAGGTGGGCACGTCGTGGGTGTCTGCACAGGTGGGTGCTGCGGGTGCTCCGTGGGTACCTGCACAGGGGGGTGTTCCCCCCGTGTGACACCTCCACCGAGGAGCATTGGAGCTGTGGGACCCTCTGCCCACCCATACCCTCTGCCCACCACCCTCCTGAGCCCCGTCAGGGTCCGTGGGTGCCAGCAGGGCTCTTAGGAATTTAGGCTCTTATGGTTTCAGGAATTTAGGAATGATGCAGAGCCACCTCCTTGCTGTGTCCCAGCCCCACATTTGGGGGTCGCAGAGCCCAGTGAGGTCGAGGGTCCTGGTTCTGCCAGCTTTCAGGGTTCTTGTGCCCCAGGTGGGCTGAGGGATTTGGAGGGTTATGAGGATGATAGATGAGCAAAAAGTGTTTGAGCAATAAATTGATATCAAACTGGCTCTTGAGGAGCCCAGAAACAGAGCAGGCTGAGGGCAAACCCCCCAGTTTACCCACCCAGACCTGAGGACAGACCCTTCCTCCTACCCCATGATGATAACAGGGGGCCACAGGTCCCCAACCATTGTCCCAAAGCCACCAAATCCATCCCCCAGCAGATGGCAGGGAGCGAGGGGGTGGGTGCTGTGCTTACCCGAGAGAAGGGGACACCCTCGTGCCACTACCTGGGAATGACCCCTGAAGGCATTTCCTTCAGTCATGGACCCTTCACTGCCCTGCAAAGGGTCGTGTCCCCACTCCACGGGGCTCCCAGTGCCCCCAGGCAATTCCCTGTCCCCGGGAGGACACCAGAGATGCTCAGCAGGCCTGGGGGGGCTGTGGAAGGGGTCGGCTGGGAGAGGGGCACCCGTGTTTACATCCAGTGACTTGCAACCCCCACCCCACAACATCCCAGCCCCCTCCCCCTCGGCGGCGGCTCCTCTTGAGGTTTGAGGTGACATCCTGCTTTCTGCATCTCGCTGTCACCCTGCCCCGGGGGGCCCTGGAGCAGGCAGGGGAACCGCAGAGGCAGGGCTGGCAGGGCTGGGGGGTGCGGGTCCCCCTGCCCAGCTCCTGTTGTACCCAGAAATGACAACTATCAAATCCAATGAGCCGCCCGTTCTCCTTGCACAGCTTGTGGCGGACACAACATCTGGCAGAGAGTTTACAGGTTCCTTTCCCGAGCTCTCCATCCCTGTCTCCTTTTTCTGTTTGGGGGGGAAAAATGCCAATATTTGGGTCTATAAGCTACCAGACAAGGAAAACAGCAGGCTCTAAATCAGGGTGACATCCTGCCGAGCAGCAGGTTCGGAGCAGGTGAAGCCTTTTGCATCAGTGCTTTATTTTGGAAGCACATTCAGAGGCAGGATTAGGGATAAACATCAGGCTTTGCAGGGTCTGGGCATCACCAGACCTACAGCACAGCCAAAAAAACACAGAAATCGATGAAAATAGAGACAAGGATGATGCCAAGCATTTCAACCTCCCCTTCCTGGGCTGCTGGGGGATGGAGGAGGGATGCAGGGATGGGAACACTCCCCATTCCCCTGAATTAACCCAGCAGAAAGCTGCAGTGGCAGCTCCAAGGGCTGTGTGTGGAGCAGCTGCTCCCCCCGTGTGTCCCCCACCCTGCTGATGGATGCACAGGGCTGTGCCTGGTGATGGGAGTGCCCTGGCAGGGCTGATGTGGATGCCCTGGCAGGCAGGAGCAGGGGAAGCCGAGGCACTTGGCACTTGTTTCGCTGCGAGCACAGCCCGATGCAGAGATAAGATAAGGTATCTGACGGCTGCCAAGGTAAACTGAGGTCACTGCAAACCCAGACGGGTGAACGTGTCCCCACAGCCCCAGGTTATACACACACAGAATCCCAGACTGGTTTGGGTTGGAAGGGACCTTAAATCTCATCTCATTCCACCACCCTGCCACGAGCAGGGACACCTTCCACTAGCCCAAGTTGCTCCAAGCCCACTCCAACCTGGCTTTGGACACTTCCAGGGATGGGGAGCCACAGCTTCTCTGGGCAATCTGTTTAACTCTGGGCCTCATCCAGGTGGCATTTTCATTTCAGGCAGATTTGTGTTCTTCCACCCATCTCCTGTGCAATAAAACAGCTCTTTTCCCACAGCACCAAGTGTCAAGCAGAGCTGATGGCAGAGCCGGGGACTTCCAAGTCACTTTTTGCCTAATTTTGCTCGAAATCTGGGCAAGATACTCTGTGGGAGCGGGGCAGCTTCTGGGGCAGCCAGGTTTTTGTATTTCAGAGCTTGAGTGAGGGGTTGGGGGCATCCCCTCAGTGTGACTGTGGGGCTGGTGTGGGGCTCAGCTGTCAGGGCACCATCCTGTAGCCCCCAGCCTGGTCCAGTTTCTCCATGTTCCAGCCAGTGGCAGCTCCAGGAGCTGGCAGAGCTGGCACCCTGCTCCCCCTCCCCAGCACCTCCTTGGGGCACTCCAGTGCTGCCAGTCACTACAAGGCTTGGAAGCAGTTTCCAACATCAGGGTGTCAAGGAACTCTCACCTCTCCCTTAACCTCCTGATTTTAAACAAATTAAACCATCATGAACCCCCCTGACTCCCTGAACTGGAGCTTCCCAGGGACCTCAAAAGAGGAGAAAGCTCCTGGATGTCCAAAAGCTGGGTTGGAGGAGAGCCAGGAGCCCAGGTCAGGGGCGGCCAGTGGGAACAAGAAGCACATCCACGGTTTAAGAAAGGCAAAAGCCCCTTTGCCACCCCAAGGCCTCCTCTCCCCCTCGGAGAATGCTCCCCACAGCCCCCCCGGTTTGCAGGGAGCAGGGTGGGGAGGGGATGCAGGAGGTGGGGGAGGCATCGCAGCCGGATTCGAACGGGAGCCGCCTGACAGATGGGTCTGCCCTAGATTTCACGACTGGCTGCCGTTAATCTGGCTTCCTGCACCCTCCCCCAGCCCACCTCCCCTCCCTGCAGCTCGGGGCTCCCCCCTGCCAGGGCGGGGGGGACACAGGGACAGGCCACGGTGCAATGAGGGTCATCGGGTGTCCCCAGCCTTGGCAGGGCTGCTGGGAACCCACCAGCCCACGGCCAGAGTCACAGCACCCTTCTCTATCCTAAATGTCCCCTGTCGCTTCAGCACAGCCCAAAGCCCGGCCCTGCCGTGCCCATGTCCCCTCCCGACCCCCCCTAGTGACAAAGCCCTGGCCACATCCAGGGGGAAATGGGCTTTGCTGCCATGTCCTTTCACACACCCAGGGCTGAGCAGCTCTTGAGCCCCCTCCTCATCCTCCTTCAGTGTCCCTTCATCCCACCTCCCCTCTGCAACCCTCTGTCCCCCCAGACCTTGGGTGTAGGGAAGGGTGACCCCCCTTCAAAATGCCAGGGAAGGACCTGACAGCTTCAGAAGGGCTGCAAGAGTTTTGGCTTCTCCCTCCTTGCCCTGTGCCAGCCCCAGCAGCAGCCTCATCCCCTGCCTTACAGAGCACGGCGTGGGGAGGATGCTCTGCTCCCCCCGCCGCCCTTCCCTGTACCCCAACCCATTTCAGTGCAGCTCCCCTTGGCCCCCACCAGCAGCTCAGCCCTCCCAGGAGTGCCTGGTTCTCCTTCCTCTCCCCGCAGTGACGTGAGCCCCCGGGCTTGCCGGTGTCTAATTTCAGCGGGGTTGGTGCGGTTGGTTCCCCCCCACGCACCATCTCAGCCCGGGGAAGCGAAAGAGAAGCGATGCCACAGCCAGACCAGGTGGGAGGACGCGGCAGAGACGCACCTGCAGCCACGGCAGAGGATGGGCAAGAGCTGGCAGAATTATGGCATCCCTGTGCCCAGCCCTTCCCGGGAGACAGGGCTGGATTTGGGGGGCATCATATGGCTCCAGCCCCCAGCACCCTTTGGGATAACGTGATGTGGCGTTGTGTGTCCAGGAGAGGCACATCCAGAGCTCAGCCCCTTGCTGGGGAGCGGAGCTGTAAATGTAGGTCAATCAGGGGTCACACCGGGGGAGTTTTCAGCACTGGTTCTTCCCCCAGAGGGTGGTGGGCACTGCCCAGGCTCCCCAGGGCAGTGGGCACGGCCCCAAGGCTGCCAGAGATCAAGGAACATTTGGACAACACTCTCAGGGACAGGGTGGAACAGTTGGGGTGTCTGTGCAGGGTCGGGGGTTGGACTGGATGATCCTTGTGGGTCCCTTCCAGCTCAGGATATCCTAAGATTCTGTTATTCCATCTGTGTCAGAGTCACACACAGTGGGACAAGGACGTGGTGCAGTATGGAAGAGGACAGAGCCAAGCTGGATGTTCCCAATGCCAGCAGAGCTGGATGCAGCAGGGGCAAGACAGATGGGGGCAGGTGGTGCCCAAACAACCCCCAGGCTGAGATCACGAGACAGGAAGATGGAAAATGGGGTTGAGACAGAAAATTGGGCTCCTTTTCACTGGAGAGGAGGGTTGAGCCCTTTCCTGTTGCAGTGGGAGCTGTCACCAGGATCTGGCCAGACCCTCCCAGGCTGTGCTCCATGGACTGGGGATGGAGCTTGGAGCAGGGACTCACCTCACTGTGGGGTTTCTATTACTCCTCGAATGATGCTGAAACTTGACATTATATCATGAAACCCACTAAGGGAAGAAATCTGGGTAGGGAAGGGAAATCCCCCATCGGGTCCCAGTGAGGCACCACCTTGTCCTTTCCTTCCTCTGTGCTGCAAAGTCACAAAAGCCACCGTGGTCCCAGTGTCCCAGAGCTCAGACCAGCTCCACTTTGGGGCACATTTGAAGACTGAAACTTCCCGAGCCCTCCTCTCTGCAATGATGGATTGATTGAGCTGCTTAGCTTGAAGAACCAGGAGAGGTGCCCCAAGAAGAGCATTCACATCCCAGTGACATCCAAACCTCCAGCTCAGCCAGCCAAAAACCTGCTGCCTCCCCTTCCTCACTGGGGGGCACCCACCCCTCCTTTGGGGCTTTTCCAGCTGGCTCGGGGTATGTTGGCAATCCTGGGTGTTGGCCCCTTCCACGTCCATGGGGAATATTTACCTTCAGGATCTGCCCTCAGATCCTGCTGTTTTCACCTGTGAAGGCGCTGGATGCCCGTTTGGCATCCTGGACAGCCCCTATGGGCAAGGCTCCTGTCCCTGTCCCCTGCTCCATGTCGAACTCCTGTGACAACCATCTCATTTCCTCCATCTCTCTCTCCCTTTCCTTCTCACTCCTTCCCTTCTCTCCTTCCCCCTGCCCCCATCCCCTTCCCCAGAGCCTCCTGCCTGTGCCCCTGCACAAGAACCAGCCTCCCTTCAGCAGGTTCTCCCACCCCCCTTTTAACCATCTCCCACCCACGAATTCTCTCAGGCACCAGCAGCCTTCAGAACCCTCACACCCTGGTGGGGGAAGACGGTCCCACCATCCCCCCGGGGAGATCCCCCCAGGGCCCGGGGAAGGTGCTACGATGGTTTCTGGAGGCGAGGGTGCCTTTTCTTTCCATTCAGAGGAGATTCCCCGGGCCCCCGCCCCGGCGAACACGAACCGAGGTTTCCTGTTCGTAGGAGGATGCTATTCTTGTGCCGCGGCTGCCGCGGGGAGCGGGGGGGACCCCACCTGGGGCCGGGGATGCCGCTCTGCCTCCTCCGCCACACCATTCCCAGGGCGCTCTCATGACCCCAGCTCGGTTTCTGTCGATTTTAAGGCAGTTTTCCAAACCCCGTGGGCAGCGTTTCAGCCGCTGAGCAGACACAGCATGCCCAGGCTCAGCTGTGCCCTGGGGACAATGTGCCACTGTCCAGGGGATACAGAGCAGAAGGACCTGGTGCCCACCTGGGGCGCCCAGGGTGGGATTTCTGTACAACCAAACCAACTCAACGTGACAATTTGGGGACCACTTTCTCCTAAGCCACAGGGTGTGTTTCCCAGGGGTCCCCCCAGCACCCAGGAGCCTGTGGACGAAGGGCTGGCTTCTGGATAGTTCTTCTGGGTGTGAGGAGGGGGAGCAGCACCGTGGTGGCCACGGGAGGGGTTTTGGCATTGCCGAGGTTTTTCGATGGAGCGTTTTTGCATTTTTTCAACACTCACAGAAACCGAGGGGTTTGCACACAGAATTCCCCGTGGAACTTCCCAGCGAGCTGCCCCGAAGCTTTTCGATGTGCGGTTGAGAAGTTTCCCTCCCAGCTCTGCCAGGGCTGGGGCAGGCAGAGGTGGCTGCGGGGCTCGATCCCTCCTGGGGGTCCCGATTGAGGGGGGGGCCAAGCTCATTGCCCCCAGAGCACCCCCAGCGTCGCCCTCTCCCCTCCATCCTGCTGGGATGTGGCCCTGCCTGGCAGCTCCATGTGAAGACCCTCAGTGGTCACCCCATGCTATGGAGGTCTGAGCTCCAGCAGAAAAGCTCCAGCCCTTTCCCGTGCCTCAGTTTCCCCACCTGCAAATGGGGCTGGGGGCTACATAAACCCCCTGAGTGGGGTCTGGGGGAGTTGAGGGGGCAGCTCACTGCCCACCCACGGGTTCCTGGGACACACATGACCCCAACACACCCTGGCCATGTGCACCCACCAGTCACCCCCAGCCAGGAGCTGAGCCTGGCGGAGGGGGTGTCCTCCCCACAGCACCGGTGACAGGGACACCTGAGGAGCAGGAGGTCAGAGCCACTGATGTCCCTGCTCCACACTGTGCCCAAAATAGAGGGAGAAGGAAGACAGGGAGAAGAGGGGTCCTGATGCCCCCACAGCAGGGAGGACAATGATGATGACAATGCTCTCGGTGTCACTTCTGTCCCCACGGCTGGAAGAAAAGAAGCAAAGTAGGTTGGAGAACAGGACCTGTCCCTGCCACCGATGTGCTGAGGGGAGGACTCTGTGGGGCAGCCCCAGCAGGCAGAGATGATCGAGGACCTATTGTGTGACTGCAGAGTGTCCCGCGGGGGTTAGTGACTGTCACAACTCAGCTCAGAGTGTGTCAGAGCCTGCCGGGGCCATCGCTAGTGACAAATGGCACCTGAAGGGAGGCTGGTGAGCGAAGCCAAGATGCTCCCAGGGAACTGCCGGGCTTGTGTGCTCACCCTCTGGTGGAGGGAGAGTCAGGGGGTGCCAGGACTCAGCTCTGCTGTGGTGGCCAGGAAGGACGGGGCACCCTCGGAGGGGAGGGGACAGTGTGGCCAAAGAGGCTGTAACCACTGGGCAAGCCAAGCCCAAAGCTCAGCCCCGCTGAGAACCCGTCCCTGGGGCTGCTGCCCCACCACACAGGAGGGGGCTGGGGACACAGTCGCTGTAATGTGAGAGATGGGCGGGTTTTACAAAGAAAAAGAAAAAAAGAAAAAGAGTTTTGAGGCCTTTCTTCTCTCTCCCTGTTGTTGTTGTTATCCATAAATAATAATTAAACCACCGTTTCCAGCCCAGGCCACTTGTTTTAAATTTCCTGGCTAAAGTGATGTAACAGCTGTGCGTGATGCAATGCCATGTGGAATGCATCATGCAGGAAACCAAAAACAAAACTGCCTTTCTGTCCAAGCCCTCGGCAGAGCTCCTTCCCCCAGCCCCCAGCACGGGGGTCCCACAGCCCCCAGGGCTGGGCTGGGCACCCTGATGCCCCCAGGGGACCCAGCTCTGGGTTCAGGGGGACAGCAAGGGCCAGTGGAGGTGCATGGAGGGGGAGGCAGCTCCCCGCTCCGAGCCAGCTCAGCTCCAGGTTCCTTTTTAATTAAAAACTTTACAAACCAAGACCTGGCGCTTTGCTGAGGAAAAATAAACCTGTGCAAGCCTGACATGTACCCTGCAGCAGGGGGTAGGTCTGGTGGGCTTTTCCTTGGAGTTTGCCCAATTCTTTCCCCTGTCCCCACAGTTTTGCCCTGCTCTGGGATCTCACTGTGATTGCTGGCGTAGCCAAAATTTGCTGGTGGCTTCAGCAAGGCTCCTGCCACTCCAGTGTCCCCCCACCATTGCTGGAGGGATGTAGAGGCTCCCTGGATCTACCCCCTTCACCTGGCAGGGTTTAGCTCCTTCTCGGCTTCCCACTGCTACAGGTTAAAATCAACTCTCCAGGACGCCCATGCCCATCCCTCTGCCCCATCCCCACTGCCCTGTGCCCCATGCCAACTCTGCTGCCATGGGAGCCTGACCTGCATCCGAAACAGGACTGCCCAAAAAGGACAGAGAAAGGGAAGATAAAGAAGAGAAAGGGAAAGAGAAAGGGGGAGAAAAAGAAAATAAAAATTAAAATAAAAAAAAAAAAAGAAAAACAACAACAACAATAAAACCAACCCAAGGTTGCAGTGGGAAATCAGAAGTCAGAGCTGAGGCATTTCGGCAGCCGGGGCTGGAATGTCTGACTCACACTGTGACTAAATGCAAATATGAACTCAAAGTTGCTCCTTAAAGTCCTCGGGATCCAGCGAGGAGCCCCCAGCTCCCACCAGCCCCTTGTCCTGGGACTCCCGGCGAGGTGGCCAGA
Source organism: Dendrocincla tyrannina (assembly GCA_035047865.1). Lineage (NCBI taxonomy): Eukaryota > Metazoa > Chordata > Aves > Passeriformes > Dendrocolaptidae > Dendrocincla > Dendrocincla tyrannina. Next base: position 4,218,840 of record JAWWMP010000082.1, read on the forward strand.
GGTGGCCACACACTGGCCACGGCCCGGTGGCTCCGGGGAGGGGCATCTGCAATGAGAGATGCTCTGTGCACCTCCCAGTTTGTTTTAACTCCCTGAAACTCTCTGAAAAGGGAGCCCAGGGGCAGGATGGTGCCCCAGACCTCAGCCCGGGGTGGGAGGTGCTCACCTGGTCATGCCCCTTGCTGTCCCCCACGGCGAGGGGATCTCCTTGGGCTGCCCTGGTGTTCAGGGGCAGGGGGGCTTGGCACAAGGACTTTATGCAGCCCCCGGCCTCTCTGGGTGGTCCTGGGCCATCCATCCCCCCTGCACTGGACAGCAGGTGGGTGGCAACACACAGGGCAAGAGTCTGGGTCCTAAATGGGGGCAGGTCCCAGCAAGCAGCACCATACCCAGGTGGAGAATCAGCCCTGCTCAAAGGAAATTCCAGGGAAATAGAGACTTTTCTCCAGTATATATGTAGTTTTTCAAAGCCTATTTCGTTGCCCAGCACTGACCTGAAATTTCATTCATTTTCAGACTTTGAAGAGTGGGGTGGGAGGCTCTGAGGCCCCTGACTGGTGTCTTGCAGCCCCCACTGGGGCCAGAGCCTCCCTCAGACAGTGCCACAATACACAGGCCGGATCAGCCCAGCACTCCCAAGCTGTCCTGGCCAAGGACTGCAACAAGCCTTTCCTGGACCCTCCTGAACCACTGGAAGGTGACATGGGGACAGCGACAAGCCAGGGTGGGAGCTCAGGGAATGAAAAACCTCCCATAAAGTTGCCTTTGAGCAAGTCTCCATCCATCCATCCATCCGTCCGTCCGTCCATCCATCCATCCATCCATCCATCCATCCATCCATCCATCCATCCATCCATCCATCCATCTTTCCATCCATCCTGCTTCTGCACCACCAGCCCTTTTCCATGGGATTTGGTGGGATGATGGCAAACCCAGCATGGGTGGAGCTGGAGGTCCACACTGGATGCTTGGAGAGAAGCTGGGTTGCTCTGGACCCACCAGCACTGCTGGGTTCACCACTGGTTTCCAGGGCTGTTCCTCCAAAGAGTGAACATTGCATGGATTGGCTCTTCCCCTTCCAGCAAGGCTTGGCCAGGAGCTGAGTCACAAAATCCCAGAATGATTTGGGTTGGGAGGGACTTTAAAGCTCATCCAGTCCCACTTCCCTACCGCAGGCAGGGACATCTTCCACTATCCCAGGTTGCTCCAAGCCCCATCCAACCTGGCCTTGGACAAAACAGAACTCAGACCTGGAGGAAAATCTGCCTGTGGGGAGGTCTCTGTGCCCTCCTTCAGCCAGCACTGTCCTTGGAGCCTGCACTAGAGTTCTCTCCCCTGGCATTACCAGCTCTGGGCTTTGCAAGAGTAACTGTGAAACTGTGTTTTGTTTAAGCCACAGCTCTTGCATTTACAGGACTTGGACACAACCTCAGTGCCATTTACTAATTTCTTAGCTGTGTTATTAGCACAACCAGTTGTGAAGATGATGAAAACTGTTATCCCCATCCCAAAGGTTCAGGGGATGGAAACAAAGAGAACTTGAGGTGTTCTTGGGGCTCTTGGGAGAATCTTGATCATTCCTGGGGCTGGCCTGAGCAGAGCCAGGAGTTGGACTTTGGTGGTCCTTGTGGGTCCCTTCCCACTCAGGAGATTCTAGGATTCTATGGGTCTGTGTTGCCCACTCAGTGCTGTTCTGTTTTATGCCTGTACCTCACATCACCAAGTGCTCAGGGGATGTTGAGGTTGCTCCTGAAATTCCAGACTCCAGGGCATATCCAGGTGGGGAATGTCACCAGAGCCCCTCTGGTGTCCTGGGTGGATGTGTCTGCACGTTATCCCCATGGTGCCCCTTTGTGCATCCCTCTCATCCCTTCTGCTTCCTCCTGCTCTACCAAAATAGCTCTAAATAGGAAACTGAGGGGGCCACACCATGAACTGGAAGGGGGAACTTCTCAGCTTCAAAAAAACCCCTCACGATGTCAAAGGAGTTTTAAGCCTTCACAGTTCCCCAGGAGCAGATCTGGGGAAATGTTTCTTTGCCATGATGCTGCCACCAGAAAGGAGGCGTTATTAATTACTGGCTAATTAATTATAGGCTTGAGAGTTGGGCAGAGAGAAACTTAATGAAGTTCAACAAAGGTAGGTGTAGGGTCCTGCACCTGGGGAGGGATCACCCCCAAGTACCAGCACAGGTGGTGACCTGCTGGAGAGCAGCTCTGCAGAGAAGGACCTGGGGATCCTGCTGGGTGACAAGCTCTCCATGACCTGGCTGTGTGTCCTGGGGCCAGGAGTGTCAATGGGATCCGGGGGTGCATTGGCAAGAGCGTGGCCAGCAGGTCAGGGAGGGGATCCTGCCCCTCTGTTCAGCCCTGGGGAGGCACCTCTGGAATGCTGTGTCCAGTTCTGGGCTCCTCAGGACAGGAGAGAGACAAGGAGATCCTGGAGAGGGTCCAGTGGAGGCAACAAAGGTGATGAGTGGGGTGGTGCATCTTCCTGATGAGGAGACACTGCGGGAGCTGGGCCTGGTCAGTCTGGAGGAGACTGAGAGGAGATCTCATTAATCCATACAAATATCATCAAGGGGTGTCAGAGGATGGTGCCAGACTCTTTTCAGTGGTGCTCAGTAACAGGACAAGGAGCAATGGCCATAAATTAAAACACAAGGTCCACCTGGACATGAGGAAGAATTTCTTTCCATGGAGGGTGGCACTGGAACAGCTCCACAGAGAGGCTGTGGATTCCCCTCTCTGGGAGGGAGACATTCCAAACCCACCTAGATGCCCTCCTGTGTCATCTGCTCCAGGTGACCCTGCCTTGGCAGGGGGGTTGAACTGGATGATCTCCAAAGGTTCCTTCCAACCCCAACTATTCTGTTGAATTCTGTGAAATGCAAATTCTACTTTCAACATAGGTAAAGTGACCAAAGCAGCTCAGAGCAGGAAAATGTCCCCACTGCTTTCATCCCACACTGTCCCAGCCATGGATGCCCAGGGAAAACCAGCGAGACTCATGCCAGCTCCTGCCCATCCCAGCTCTCCATGGCTTGGCTTTGCCCAGCCACCAGCAGCAGGAGAGCGAGGCTCTGAGGTTTAATTACAATTGTTGACAGGGAAATTATGGCCACACATGCAAAATTAGAATATAATTGTGTTAAGGAAATGTTTCATCTTCTCCCTGTCATCCCCAGGAGCGGAAGGCAGAGGGGGAGCGCTGGGAGAGGGACAATGCTGGTGGGAGGCCTCACAGTGGAGGGAAACAGCCAGGCTCAGGGTGCTGTGGGGTGACACCAGTCCCAGGGGCCATTGGCACAGACAAAATGCAGCAGAAAAAGCGGAATGGCTTCTTTTTGCAGAGTGGCAGCGCCAAAGCAGAGCTTCCCTTCCTTCAGAACAGGGGGAGTGCATGGCACAGGCAGGGGGTGGCATTGTTGTCCCATGAGCCCAGGGCTCAGCCCAAAAGCAGCAGCACAAAGAGGCCATGCCATCCACGTCCTGCACCCCTTCCCATCCCGAGCCCAGGCTGGGCACCCTTCCCCTGGCCAGGCTCTGTGCAGGGCTGGCAGCCTGTGGGGAAGTGCCAGGGTCGATGGCAATGCCCATCTTGCCATGCCATGGGTGGGATCAGTGTGGGATGTGCCCTGGGCAGCTGGATCCCACCTCCAGTGGGAGTATGATCCTCTCAGGGAGTGTGGAGGGCTGTGTGTGAGCGTGGTGGATGGCACGTCCTACTTCATCTACCTGAAGGGAACAGAGACAGAGAGGGACTTTGGACATGGGCATGGAGGGACAGGACAAGGGGGAATGACTTCCCACTGCCAGAGGGCAGAGTTAGATGGGATATTGGGAAGGAATTCTACCCTGTGAGGGTGGGGAGGCCCTGGCACAGGTTGGGCAGAGAAGCTGTGGCTGCCCCATCTCTGAAAGTGTCCAAGGCCAGGTCGGATGGGGCTTGGATCAACCTGTTCTAGTGGAAGGTGTCCCTGTCCGTGGCAGGGGATGGAACGAGATGGACTCCAAGGTGTGTTCAAGCTGAAACCATTCCATGACTCTCTGACCCCACATGCCTTGGATCGGCACTTTGCTGCCAGCCCAAAGCCCCATCCTTGCCGAATTGGGGCGGGGGCCATCCTCACCCATGGAGTGATCTATCTCTAATGACAGAAGGTAACTTTGGTCACTGGCCCCATTTAAATGCAGGCAATGCTTTCCACTTTAAAAAAAAGAAAATAAAAGCCAAATGGCCCGAAGGTGCAGGTGACAGCTGACCCTGGGCCTGGCTGCAGAGGGGTCAGGCACAGGGAAAACCAAGGCAGCTTCACTGACCAACAGCTTTGGAGCTGCCCAGGCAGGGCAGGAGCATCAGGCCTTGGCCAGGGAGAGCAGCCCAGCTCCTCTGTGATCCCTCCATGAGGATCCAGGATGGATTCAGGGAGATGAGGTGAATCCCTGCCCACATCTGCAGCACCCACATGCTTCTGCCTCTGCTCCTGAACCAACTGCACTGGGAGCAAAGCACCATCTCTCCAGCATGGGCTGAGGCGACCCCCCTGCTCCCAGTCCCGGCCTCTCCTCCCCACGTGGCATTTTAAAATCCCACTGGGGAAGTCTTGGGTGGAAGCAGCTCCTGGGGCACCAGGGAATGATGCTGCCAGGTGAGCACCAGGCTCCCTCACCCCGGGGAGCTGAGCAGACACACATTCCACAGGGCACAGGGGCTGCCCGGCGGCACCTTTGATCCAAAGCACCTGCCAACAGCTCCCGAGTGCCAGCACCGGCTGCGACAACGGCAAACAGGGCAGGGAAGGGGGCGGGAAGGTCTGTCGGTGACATGGGCAATGGGATCGCTGCACACTCAGCAAGGTGCTGGCGACACACCTGGTGCGGGCGTGCTGGAGGGAAGGGATGGCATCCACCAGGACCTGGACAGGCTGGAGAGGTGGGATTTGCCAGCCTCATGAAGTTCAGTGAGGCCAAGTTTAAGGTCGTGCACAGGGGTTGGGGCGATCCCCATCACAAATACAGGCTGGATGCAGAGAATGGATGGAGAACAGCCCTGGGGAGAAGGACTTGGGGGTGTTGGTGGATGGGAGGCTGGACATGCCCCAGCCACAGCAGGGGACAGTTGGATTCTGCTCCTCTGCCCCACTCAGGTGAGACCCCACCTGCAGAGCTGCCTCCAGCCCTGGGGAACAACAGCAGAAGGATGTGGAG
>JAWWMP010000082.1:4248976-4259009 GCA_035047865.1 Dendrocincla tyrannina
TGCCAGAGCTCCAGGAGGGTTTGGACAATGCTCTGGGGGACAGGGTGGGATTGTTGGGGTGTCTGTGCAGGGCCAGGAGTTGGGCTGATGATCCTTGGGGGTCTCTTCCAGCTCAGATTATTTTATGATTCTGTGAATGTCTGGCTTTTGTTTTCAGCCTCACTGCTGCAGGAGCTCACTGTGGCACAGGGCGCCCGTGTCTCAGAACCTTCTGCACTCCCAGGGTGGGGGTCCCAGTGGGCAGAGCCCCCCCACTGACACAGCCCCGTGAGCAGGAGCAGGGCCGTGGTGTTTGCCCATTCTGGGAATGCTCTAAGAAGGTGGTGACTCACTTTCCATGGAGCTGATAGTTACCCTGCTCCTGTCTTGGATTTGTGTTGTGTAGCCAGTGGGATTATTTATAACTTAGCCAGCATCCCGAGTCTATTGTTTCTGCAAAGAGCAGGAATGACTAGATGACTTCCTGAGATTTTTTTTTTGCCACCCCCTCATTTTTTTTATTTTTTCAAAAATCTGCTTTTCCTTCCAAGTATTATATTCACCAGTTGGATGCTTTCCCCCCACATCTTCCCCTCCTGATTGTGCATTTGTGCTGCTGACAATCCCACTACCGGTGTTGCTTTAACTCTGAAATCTCTCCCAGGAAAACCCAGGGGCTGTGCTGGGGAGGGCTGGGGCACCTTCTCATGGCACAAGGGCTCTCTGGCCTTGCAGGTGCTGAGGATTAAGGCATGAGGCTCCAGCAGAGCCATTAACAGGAGCACACACCCCTCTGCACCTTGCTGGAGGTACTTTTTTCCCAGTGGATGTTTTGGGGTTCTCTGCACCTTGCTGGGTGCAGGGTTAGTGCTGTCAAGGATTGTGCCATCAAGCTCCAGATCTGCCTTGTTGCTGCCCTTCTGAAGGTGTCACTTGGGGCAGTGAAAAGGCCTCACCTGAGACCAGGGCTCTGTGGGGGGAAATTCATTTCCATCCTGGTGGAAGCAGCACTTCCAGCCCTGGGGATGTGGCAGTGGTGGGCATGGAAATGGAAGAAGTGGGTCCTGAGCTCCAGCCCTTGGACATGCAGTTGCTCACCTGGTGGCAGTGGTCCCATCTGGGCAGTATTTACCCTAAATCCTGGAGCTTTCTTTGTTCTTGTTCCCCTTGGCCTGACAGGCACAGACTCTAAAGTGGGAGCTGCCCTCAGCCTGTGCCATTGGGAGATGCTCAGCCACGAGGACTTGGATCTCAGGGAAAGGTTCTTCCCTCAGAGGGTGGTGGGCACTGCCCAGGCTCCCCAGGCTGCCAGAGCTCCAGGAGGGTTTGGACAATGCTCTGGGGGACAGGGTGGGATCGTTGGGGTGTCTGTGCAGGGCCAGGAGTTGGATGATCCTTGAAGGTCCCTTCCAGCTCAGGATATTCTGTTACTCTGTTCTCTGTGCATCCATCTGCAGTTGATTCACTGTTGATACCACAAGGCCCAGGAGTCATCACTGCTTTAATTAAGCACTTCCCTGGAAATCAGTGGGTAGTGAAGGTGAAGAATGAAGAGAAGGGACAGGGTTTGGCCAACTCAGCCAATCCAAACCTTTGGGAGGGTTGGGTTTCCTTGGGAAGCATCACCCTGACAGCTGCCATCCACAGCTTCTCCTCACCCAGACAGCCCAGCTCCGCCTTAGATCTTCCTTGAACCTGGTGCCTGAGACTCCCACTTTGGGGTTGGTTGAATCCATTTCTCCTTGTGGCCAAGTGGATGCTCCGAGGTGGAGCCTCATCAGTGCCCATCCCAGCTGTTTCCTTCATCAGCTGCTGCTTGGCCATGAGGTAACGAGCAGCCTCTGAGGTTCCAGTGGCTGCAGGAGCAACCAGGGGCGAAACAGCTGAAGGGGAAGGAGCCTGGGCTGCCTTGTGGGCAGCAGAGACCCTGCTCAATCCTCTCGGTTTCCATCCGTTCAGAACTCAAAACTTGGTGCTTGTTTATTTTTAAGCTGCTGTTTCCAGCCAAGGTCCCTGCAGAGGCCTCTGCTCCTCCTCTCCCCATCAATCAGTAAAAGCTGCCTTATGGTCCCTCCAGCTCCAGCCCCTTCCCAAGCTGCAGGGAAGCCTTGGAAGGGGCTGCCAGTTGCCTGGCCTGTCTCTGGTTCTCCCCCTTCCCAGGGCTCGTGGCACTGAGGTGTTGCTGTCCCTGCACTGACTTTCCAGGAATTGCCTGGCTGTGCAGGGCAGTGAGGAGTTGATCCAAGTGGAGTTCTGTCATGCTGGAAATGCCACTCGGATGTGAGCAGCTTGGAGTGGAAAATGAGTCCTCAGTTCTGTCCTGTGGGGGTTTTTACACCTCTTCATAGACTCATAGAATCAAGAAATGGTTTGGGTTGGGAGGGATCTTAAAGTCCATCCCATTCCACCCCTGCCGTGGGCAGAGACACCTTCCACTAGCCCAGGGTGCTCCAAGCCCCATCCAAATGTGGCCTTGGACACTTCCAGGGATGGGGCAGTCACAGCTGCTCTGCCCAACCTGTGCCAGGGCCTGCCCACCCTCACAGGGAGGAATTTCTTCCCAATATCCCATCTAACTCTGCCCTCTTCAGCTTAAAGCCATTCCCCGTTGTCCTATCAGTCCCTGCCCTCTTCATAGGCCGTTTTGCTTTTGTGTGTTTCCTGTGGAGCAGAGCCCATGGTGTGGGTCAGAAACTGGAGGAATGTCTGTCACATGAGATCTCGAGCTTGGTGGAGAGATGATGCTCCAGGAAGGCCTCAGGAATCGAGGCATCTCAGGGCAGTGATGTCCAGAGTCATGAGCTCACAGCAAACTTTGGGGTTCTCTCTCACTTGCTTGGTGCAGACAAAATTGGAGGGTCTTTGGGCCACACACTTCACTTCCTTCCTGAGAGAGCTGGTCCAACACCTTCAGAGCCCCAGTGGAGCAGGTTTGTGCATCCCAGAGGATGCCTGTGCTGGCTGCCAGGCTGCTTCCCTCTGCTGCTGGTCCTCATTCCTGGGAGTTTGTCCAGTTGCTGGTCCCCATGCCAGGGCACCCTAGTGCTGCCTCCTTCCCATCCCAGACACTCAGTTCCTTTGGTTTTCTCCCCCAGCTGGAGCCCTGCAGGCAGTGAGTGATCTCCCAGTAAAATGTTGGTACAGTTCTGTCCCACCCAGCTCATCCCACCCTGGAGTGGTGGAAAAAGCCATGCTGAATGGCACTGAATTCCCACTTCCTGCTAGTCCTCAAGTTCCTTTAAACTGGAATGCATGGAAAACAAAGCTGAATGAAAAGATGGGGAGCTACAATGCTCCCCACAGTGAAACCACGGGAGCCTGGGACAGCAGGACCTGAGAGCCAGGCAGGAGCATCTCCCCCAGCTCCCTGCCTCTCCCAGCCCTCCTGGGTCAGCTCAGAAATAGAGAACAGCCCTTCTCCCCCAGCCTGCTTTGTATTTTTAAAGTCATTGTGGTTTTTTGTTCTGTTTTCTTTAAATAATTTTCTAAAAAGTTGAAACTGTAGAACTGGGGTTTTTTTACCCAAAGAAGAAAACTGAAAGATGAGTGAGACGTTGTGGTTTGGAGCACCAGTTGTAAATAAAGGGTTTTTGGGTGCTCCAGCATGCCAGGCTTTCCCACCTGGAGGGCACAAGTGCTTCTTCCAGAGGTGGGTTGAGAGCTGGAGATGTGTTTGTCCATGCAGGTATTCCAGGGATAATCTGTGTCTGTGTATGTTGTGTTGGTATATATATATGTGTGTACATATGTGCTGATATAGAGATATATATGTATATGAGATATATAAAGCTGAGCTGGCTCAGCTCTGGGCTCTGCTGCATCCCCAGCTCTGCCCTCATTTTTGGGCAAGTCTCTCCATCTGTACAATGGCAGAAAGAGTTTTGTTCCCTGGAGAGGCTTTGAGGTTTAACATTTATAAAATGCTTTGAGATCTGCAGATAAAGAACTCCAGACAATAACCAGTGCCCAGGGCTGTGCCACAGGAATCCCCTGGATCACCATGGCAGAGCCAGGATTGGGAGGTGGCTTTTGGGAGAGGGCAAACAACTCCAGCTGCAGCCCTGGTTGTAACCCAGCGAGCAGGAGGGGTGTTGAGCTGGCCTTTAAAGGGGCTTCTGTTAAGGAGATAGCACAATTGAATCACATAATGGTTTGGGAGATTTGGAAGGGACCTCAAAGCCCATCCCATTCCACCCCCTGCCATGGGCAGGGACACCTTCCACTAGAACAGGTTGTTCCAAGCCCCATCCAACCTGGCCTTGGACACTTCCAGGGATGGGGCAGCCACAGCTTCCCTGCCCAACCTGTGCCAGGGCCTGCCCACCCTCCTCTGTGGCTCAGAGCACGATTGAGGCTCTTGGGTGACTTTTTCCAGGGCTGCCTGGGGGCAATCCTGACCTGGAAGAGATGCTGCCCAGTGGCTCTTTGCTCTCCGGGCAGCGCTTCATAAAATCCCCTGGTAAACCTGATCCACTCCATAAACTTCATTAACTTTCCCGTCACTGCCTCTGTCCTTCCAGCCAACCCTGTGTAGTCCCCAAACAAAGGCAGGCAGTGGTGGGCAGGACAAGGAACCCAGAGCTGCTCCTCCCCGGGCTCGGGACGGGTGGGAGGAGTGAGCGGGGCTCGGAGCACTGGGCACAGGGTGCTGAGCTGCTGGGCTGCTCCCTGGACATGGCATCCCACAAGAAGCTGTTCGGGGGTAGGTTTTCCTGCCAGACATCTGGCAGTGCCAGGGGGTTTTGGCAGAGGGTGGAGTGCGAAGGAGTGATTTGTCGTGGATCAGTTGGGAATTGTGCTCTTGAGGGATTTGGAGGCAGGTGGGCTGGAATGTGGGGCTGGAAGTGTGCAGGGATCCCCCTGCCCCTGCTCTGAGCACCTGCCTGTTGGTGCTGAGGGCAGGAACAGAGGGTGTAAAAGCTGCTTGAGGACACACAACCCTGTTTGGGGAGCAAGCTCAGCTCAGCTTTGCTACCTCCCTGCCTCCCCCATAGCATGTGCCCCTAAAACCTGTGCCAGCTGTGCTGAGGGCAGGGCAGGGCAGGGCAAGGGGATATAGGTGGACCCTTGGCTGGGTCCAGCACACCCCGAGGTTCATTGCCAGGGTGCCCTGGGCGGGGGTGACCCATGGTCCCTGTCACAGTTGGTGCTGTACAGGGTGGGGACATGGCCTAAAGGGGTGGTTTTTGCCCTACAAAGGTCTCATGGATTGAAATCGATGCACAGCTCTCTGGAAATGGTGTGGCTTTGATTTGAGTGACTTTGTGTGTGTCGAGTTTTAACTGGAGAGAAACCAGTTTGTCAGAATTGCTACCAGTGGTGCCTGCTTTGAACTGAGGGGGGTACAAGGGCTGCTGTGCTGGTAGGGAAACCTGCACCTCTTGGTTTCCAATGGGCTTGTGTTTGGGTGAGCAGCATCCTCTGTGCAGGCTGGGTTCCCTCTGGGGTGCCGGGAGCAGCTGAGGCTTTGGGGTGCTGCAAGATAAGTGGGAATGTGCAGGATGGACAGAATTCTTCAGGGCCAGAAGTAGGTTCCCATGTGCCCCCTGGCCTGGTGGAAGGTGTCCCTGCCCATGGCAGGGGTGGGGAGTGAGTTGAGCTTTAAGGTCCCTCCCAACCCAGGCCATTCTGGGGTTCTGTGAGAGAGTTAAAGCTCTGTCCCTGAGGTCACCAGGGGTCAGGGTGTGCTCCTCATCCTGACCAGAGCAGGAGCTGGATGGACAATCCCTCGAGTGCGATGGATCCTGGGCACCAGAAAGGTTTACACCAGCTTGTCCCCCCTTGATCCTGTGTGGGGATGAGGGGTCTGGTGGAGCAGCTGGGGCAGCTTACACAGTGTTGTCCCCCCCAGCCTGTGCCCTGCTCCCTCTGCCCTGATGGCAGCAGTGATGGCTCTGAGAGGCGGGAGGTGTGGAGCTGTGGTTTGGCAGACCAGCTGCTGGCTGAGGTCTTCCTCTTCCCATCCATCCTGGCCTGCCCCATCTTGGGGGCTTCTGGGGCACGTTGTGCTCCAAATGGGGAACTGATTTTCTTTGGGTTTCCTGCTGTCTTACGTGTTCAGCAGCCCCTGGAAAGTCCAGCAAGCCCCAGAACTCGCTCAAGATAGAGGGTGAGAAGGGCCCTTTCCTCCCAGAGCAGCCAGTGCTGCCATGCCCTGAGACACCTCATGAACCCAGTGCAGTGGGAGTCCAGAGGGAGTGATGATCCAGGGGCAGCTTGGTCCACAGCCAGGGTGGCCCAGGGTCTCCCTGGAGCAGAGCTGGGAGCTGCCAGCAGAGCTCAGGCACTTGAGTCAGTCCAGTCATTTGGAGATGACTTTGGTCCTTCTCATTTTCCTTGCTGCGTTAGACTAAAAGTGGCTTTATTTTTCCCCCCTCCTTATTTTTAGACATATATATGTATATATGTGTGTATATATATATATATTGTTTTCAAATTTGCATTTGAAAATTCAGCCACTTTTCTTTGGGACAGCAGCTTCTCATCCAGAATGGTGAGCTCAGCTCTCACCATCCCAGCAAACTGCAGCTCCAGGTCTTTAACTTGATGCAACTCTTTGTTCAGGGATGAAAACATTCCTTTGAGCTTCTCATAGTTAAAAGAAAGCGAGCTTTGAGGAAAATATTAAAGAAGCTTGTTAATGGTCAATTTTCCTAGACAGTTGTATTGGGATTCCTGATAAGAAGTGTTAGTGCTTGGCTTGACAAAAGCACCAGAAATCGAACCATGTGTAGAGGAGACACAGACAAGATAATCTAATAGGTGTCCTTTTGTGTGCAGCTTGTTGCTGTGAGCAGCACAGCCCTGATGTGTGAGCACTCAGAGGGCTGGCATGTGGGTGTGAGGCCAGGCTGGGTGATGCCTTGGGTTTGCTGGCCGTGGAGCAGGGAGGGAAAACCCACTCCCACATTCCTGATGTCACCCAACAATGGCCAGTGCCTGCCCAAGGTAATATGGAAAGTGTCAATAAAAATAATAAAACCTTCTTTCCTGAGACCCCCATGGGGCTTCCAAGGGACTGTGCAGTGGGTTTTTTCAGGGCTGTTTTTGTTGTCCACCATGAGGGATCAGACCAAGGAGCACCAGCTCCTGCCAGCCGCTGTTAAGTGATGCCAAAGTTGCACCTAGGAAATGTGGTTTGAAACGTGCAGGCTGGAAAAAGGTGTCGGTTGGTCCTGGAAGAGAGAGGAGCTGTGAGGGAGGATCCGTGCTACACATTGAGTGCCATCTACTGGCACCTCACCCGTGCCATCGGGGACAGGGAGGGACAAGGTGGGGCAGAGCTCGGTGCCCTGCCCGAAGCGATGATGAGGGTGGGCTCCCCTTGGCTCCTTCAGTGGTGTCCTCCTTGCCCCTCCTTGTGATCCCACGTGGTGCAGGAGGAGCCCAGCAGTGCCTGCTGAGGGTGGCACATCCCAGCCTGAGCTGGTACCTCCATGACCCATTGAACACGGGATTTATCCACGCTGCCCTTGGAAGAAGCTGTGCCACCCTCCATCCTGTCCTCTCCCTTGAGCTGCCCCAGACACTGCTCTACATCCCAAACCACACCAGGTGACACATCCAGATTTATAAAGCCCCCCCTCCCACCAGTGCTTGGGGTAAGGCACTGCTTGGAGCTGGGGTGTGTGAACTGCTTTTAGGGGGAAGGGAAACCAGGGCTCGAGGGGCTGGAGCAAGTTTTTGATGCCCCCTGACCCGTGCATGATTAGAAACAGGGTTTCAGAGGCTGGTTGGCAGCCTAAACCCACAGTGTGAAACATCAGGGATTCCTACCAAGGTCAAGAGTCTGATCTCTGGCCTGGTGACCCTGCACCATAAACCTCTGTGGCCTCAAAGCTGATGATTTAGGTTTGTTTTGGGGGTTTTTTTCAGGTAAGCTTTTCCTGTGACTTGTGCTTTTGGCTTCAGGGCTACAAGGGGAATTTGGGACATGGGGTATGGTTATACAAAGATGTGTATTCTTTAAGGGGAAGGAAGGGACAAAAGAACATCTTGAAGTGTTTATGTTTAAAGAGGGGTGAAAAAAACAGTTGTAGTCTGTGGACATGGTGCTTTGTAGTGGCAAGTGGGTTGAATTCAGTCGCTTTTAATGCAATTTAAATAATCAATGGTCCATTCAATTACAGAAATATTTGGCAGAGCTCTAAATAGGTCACATCTGTCCTTGAATTGTTCTTCAGGTAGATACCTCACCATGTGGTGTCACATGGACCAACTGTGTAAGAGCTGGTGTCTGGGAGGGAAAACTCCTTGGCTGTATAAGCAGTTATCCCCAAAACTCTGCACCTGCTGCTCTCTGGCCCTTGGGTTTGCTTTAGGGATGCCTCAGTAAGCCTGGCTTGTATATTTGGGGCATATCCAGCTACTGAACTGAGGTTACTGGCTGCAACTGGGCATGGCTGGGGGCCTCACTGGCAGCTCCTGAGTTGCCCTTGGTGGTCAGGGTGGCATCCTGACCCTGCTGTGATGCAGCAACACTCACCTTAGGAAAGGAGAGAGCAAAAAGACCCAAGTGTTGTTGTGGTGACCAGAATCGGGGGGTTATTTGCGAGCAGAAGCCGGGGCTGAGGTGGGGAGGCAGGTGGTGGTGAGAACACTTTGTTTGGGAAAGTTTTCCTCATTGTGTCCAGCAATTCTTCTTAGATGATCCTTCCTGTGGGCTGAATCATCGTCTGGGCGAACACGTTGGCTCCCGAGCCGGCCCCGCCGCCGCATCCTGTGCCGGGGTATCCCGGCTGAGCCCGGGGGAGCTGGGCTGCCCAGCACCCCCAGGATTGCAGAATAACCACTCCTGGGTGTCCTTCTCTCCCCTTTGGCATCGATTTTTTTCCAAGGAAGTTTGCAGGGATGGTGCTGGCTGTGGAGCTCACAAGCCGTTAACCACCATTCCTCTCCCTGCAAAGGGGAGACTCACAAACAAACTCCCAAGGCCACTGTGATGGTGTCTACGTGTGTTTGGCCATTTCCCCGTGTAGTTTCCACATTTTTTGGAAGCAGTCCTTAATTTGTCTAATTTTTAACAGCCCCTGGCCTCCCTCCCTGCAGGTCTGTGGCCGTGGAGGGCTGGGAGGGCTCACGTACGCACGGCTGGCACCACGCTCGGCCACCTGAGATCAAGCCCAGCCCTTCGATCTCAAATGCCTCCCTGGCAAACTTTTGGGGGGTTTCTGGTCAGTTATAAGTAAACAGGCTTTTGTCGCCAGTTTTCTTGCTTGGTGAGTAATGGAAACCAAGTGGGAAGAGATTCCTACTCCCCCAGCAAGAAGCCGGTGTTCTGGTTGCATCTCTGTGGCCGTAATTCGATTTTACATTGCAAATGAAACAATACTTGGAAAGATGCAAATCAGAGCGGAAGGAGAGGGAGATGCTGCTGAGGGGAGGAGTGGGGGTGTTGCACCTCCTCGGTGCATCTGTGTGGGTGTGCAAAATACACCACGGCCCGAGGAGCACGAGAGGTCACCGAGGGCGTCCCGGGGGACCCGCCGTGTTTCACTCCCCGCTGCCTTCAGGCTGCTCAGTTCCCTCGTTCACTCAGCAAAATGAATTCTCTCTCTCTGGACAGCAATCCCTGTGTGTGTGGAGTGGCTGCAGCTTTCATGAGTGTGCAACTTTGTGGTAAAATAAATGAGCTGGAAAAACCAGGATGTGGATTTACTCGTGCTCTTCTCCCTGAAGCTTTCTGTTTAATGGGATGTAACCCCTGGCTTTGTGAATAACCCCGGATCTACTGAATTTAAATTGTTTTGTGGTAGCAAATGTGTTGATGTTGTTGAATGCATGTGAAGCAGAACATGAGTGAAGGTTCTCTGCGGGGCTGTCTGAGCATTTCAGTTCCCTTGTGGGAGAATGGACTGAGAGCAGCCCTGGGGAGGACTTGGGGGTGTTGGTGGATGAGAGGCTGGACTTGCCCCAGGCATGTGTTGGCACCCAGAAACCCCCCGTGCCCTGGGCTGATCCCACAATGGGCAGCAGGAGAGGGGGGGATTCTGCCCCTCTGCCCCACTCAGGTGAGACCCCACCTGCAGAGCTGCCTCCAGCCCTGGGGAACAAC
>JAWWMP010000082.1:4287462-4303883 GCA_035047865.1 Dendrocincla tyrannina
AGTGTCCAAGGCCAGGTTGGACAGGGCTTGGAGCACCCTGGGCTAGTGGAAGGTGTCCCTGCCCATGGCAGGGGGTGAAGCTGAATGGGCTTCAAAGTCCCTTCCAAGCCAAACCATTCCATGATTCCGGGCAGTAGGTGCTGGGCTATGGTTGCCCTCAGGGCACAGAGCCCCTTTGGAACCTCCCTGCAGCTCTGGAGCTCCTGGGTGTGGGTTGGTGTGTCCAGGCACAGGATCAGGGGCTGGATGGGGCCCTGCCACACATCAGCTGCTGAGCCAGAGGAACCCGGGCAGGGATTTTGTGCAAGTCAGTTCCTGCAGGGTTTTGTTGCCGCAGCGAGTGCGGTGACTGGGAGCTGTTTCAGCCTGCAAGTTCCCAGTCTGGTCACTGCTCTGTTTAGCCTCAGTCTGCCCAAAGTCCCACCCCAGCTCCTGCGTTTAAGCAAGAAAAACAGGGAGGGGAAAACAACCCAGCACCACAAAGCGGCTGCGAATCCCAGCGCTGGGGCTTTTCAAGCGGCTCTCGCCGCGCTGGCAATTTTAACCGGAGGAAATGACCTCACCTGGAGGTCCCCGAGGCCTCTGCTGAGGTCTGGGGCCATGGGCTGGGGAATGGGGACCTGGCCCTGATTTACTGCTTCCTGCAGCTCTTGGCCGCCGGCTCAGCCCCGGCTCGGCCGCCGTGCCCGCACCGAGGGGCTCGGTGCCCCTTGCTGGGCTGGGGTACCCAAGGATGGAGGTGGCTTTTCACATCCTCCCCTGTGCTGAGCAGCAGAATGAAAAATGTGCAGGGGTCAGGGCCGGGATTGTGGTGGCATGTGGCCCTCCAGCATCCAACAGGGGTTGGGGGGTGTCCAGGGGTGGTGGAGCAGCAAAGGCCAACTCCCCCCTGCTCTGCCTCCCTCCTGCTCTGCCTCCCCCTTGCCTTGCACCCCTCAGCCCCTGCATCCCTGCGATTTCTGCCTGCTGTTCCCAGCGTGGCTGTGTGAAATGGCTGGTGGTGGCGCGGCCCCCCCGCTGCCGCACAGCTGCCTCTGGCGCTGGCCAGGTGCCAGCCCCTGGCAGATGGCGCGGGGCTATTGAGACGTGCTCCGCTCCCTTCCCCGGCCCAGCTCCCGCCATTTAATCAAATTATAGGAAAAGTCAATTTGCTGGGTTCCCGCTCCTCGCAGCCCCCTCCGCTCCCCCCAGCCCGCTCCGTTCCCCCGCTCTGCCCACGCGGCTCCCGCTGCCCACGGTGCCACTCAGAGCCCAAGGGGCCTGCAAGGCTCTTTTTCGAGCGAGGGACGAAGGGCAGCTGCCAGTGCCTGTCAGGGTTTGCCCTCCCCCCTCTCTTGTATTTTTTTTTTTCCTTTTTTTTGTCTTTAGTGCACGAGTTCTCTGTAGAATCACGGCATCGTTCAGGTTGGAAAAGCTCTCTGAGGTCATCGAGCCCAACCATCCCCCCAGCACTGCCAAGGCCACCACTAAACCGTGTCCCCAAGTGCCACATCCGGATGTGGGAACACTTCCAGGGCTGGTGACTACACCAGTGCCCTGGGCAGCCTCTGACAGGGCTTGACCACTCTTCCAGTGAAGAAATTTCCTGTAATATCCAACCTGAGTCTCCCCTGGCACAACTTGAGGCTGTTTCCTCTTGTCCTTTTCTCTGTCTGGGAGCAGAGCCCTGACCCCCACCCAGCTCACCCCTCCTGTCAGGGAGTTGCAGAGAGCAAGAAGGTCCCCTCAGCCTGTTTTTCTCCAGGCTGAGCTCCCTCACCCATTCCTGGTGCTCCAGACCCTTCCCCAGCTCTGCTGTCCCTTCACTCACTCTCCATCCATAGCACTGATGCCCACAAGGTGATCTCAGCTCCCTGTGGCCCCCTGGCCACCCATGAGCCAACGTGTGGGGAAGGACCAGGGCTGTCCCTGGGGCTCTGAATGCCCTGGGTTTGGGGGAGGCTGCTCCAAGAAGTGGGACCCTCAGCTGCCAGGGGAAAATGGAGCCATTAAATGTGTGTATTTAAGTGGTGCTTTTCAGAGGGGTTTGGTGCGATTTGGGGGATTTTTTTTTATTGTGGTTTTCTTTAACAAGAAGAAGCCTAGAATGGGCTGCTCAGAACAGTGGTGGAGTCACCATCCCTGGAAGTGTTAGTGGTGGGTTAGTGGTGAATGTGGTGGTCGTGCTGGGCTGATGGTTGGACTCAGCGATCTTGAGGGTCTTTTCCCTAAACGATTCTGTGATTCTGTTTTTTATTCCCCACCACCAATTCTGCCCCTTGTTGTTGGTGAGGGCCAGGTCTGGAAGGGAGCAGCTGGTTGTGGGGAAAGAGAAACTCAGAGCAGGTTTCCTTCCCAAAGAGAACCGTGTGTGTCAGGCAGAGCCCAGGCAGCCCCTGTCCCCGCCTCTGCTTTCAGCTGGATTTTAAAAAAATGGTTATCGGTTTCAGAATGAATCAAAGGGGATGAAAATAAGCTGTGACAAAAGTTCTCACATTATTTTGAGTGGCATTTCAGTTTCTTTGAGTGCCATTTCAGTTTCTTTGCGTATTGAATTTCTGCTTTTTTTAGAAAAAAGGGTATGTTTTTGGCCTGGCACAAGTTGATTTTCAGGCAGGGCTTTCTAGGATGGGTTTGGTTAATTTAGAAAGGAAGGAAAAGCCTTTTCTGTTGCTTAATTTGCTGTTAAATCACATAAGTGAGCAATCCTGCAGAAATCTGTCCCAGAGCTGTCCCCTCCCTTGTGACAGCCCTTTTGAGGGGCTGCTCAGCCCTCGGTGTCCCCAATGCCTCAGTTTTCCCTTAAACTGGTTTCCAGGCAGGGTTTGGGCAGGGGCTGTGCTCGGGAGCCTGGTACACGCCAGGGTTGGCACAGGGGGGTCCCGAGGCCACACCAGCCCCCAGTGGCACTGCCCAGCCTGTCCCCTGGCGCGGGGTCACCGCACAGCAATGGTGGCTTTTGTGGTTACCCAGAAAAAGTTGTAACCGCGGAAAACGGAACTGGAGCAGAGTCGAAACTTCTGCTGGGGCCGGCGAGTTCTGCAGGAGGGGGCTGGGGGTCCCACAGGGCTCTGGGAAGGCAGAGGGGCCATGTCCTGTGTCCCCTGTGACCTGCACCCTGTGCCCTGCCCCACTGCCCACGGGGCCATGCCCTTCAGGAGCTTCAGCTGACCCACTTCAGTCCCCCCAGATCTGCTGTGGGATGGATAAAAGTGAAGCTCATGGACTCATGGAATGGTTTGGCTTGGAAGGGACCTTAAATCCCATCTCGTTCCACCCCCTGCCATGGGCAGGGACACCTCCCACTAGAACAGGTTGCTCCAAGCCCCGTCCAACCTGGTCTTGGACACTTCCAGGGATGGGGCAGCCACAGCTGCTCTGCCCAACCTGTGCCAGGGCCTGCCCACCCTCATAGGGAAGAATTCCTTCCCAGTATCCCATCTAACCCTGCCCTCTGGCACTGGGAAGTCATTCCCCCTTGTCCTATCTCTCCAAGACCTTGAAGGTCAGTTGAATGAAACATTTGCTGCTTTCTTGCCATGGGAGAGGCTGGTTAAACACTGCTGAAGTTTGAGGTTTGAAGTTTAAGCTCTTCAGGGTTCGGGGGAGCCACGGTGAGGGTGTGGGGCCATGAAGTGACCAAACACTTCTCATCAACCCCTTTGCTGCCCCACAGGTGTATCCATCCAACTCAGGTGATGACTACAGCAGGGATCCAGCTGGATATACTCCCTCGAAACCTCCCAGCACTGTGTATCCTGGAGCCTTTTATATGACAGGTGAGTTATTCATACCCTTGTCCCGGGCAGAGCAGGGGCTGCCTCAACTGTTACAGACCATGGAGGGGATTGCACAGGTGGGGGGAGCTCAGGGCAAGAATGCCTGAGACACAAAGCAGCCCTGGAATCATAGAGTCATGGAATATCCTGAGGTGGAAGACACAAGGACCATCCAGTCCAACTCCTGGCCTTGACCAGGATACCCCAGCATTCCCACCCTGTTCCCCAGAGCACTGTCCAAACCCTCCTGGAGCTCTGGCAGCCTTGGGGCCGTGCCCACTGCCCTGGGGAGCCTGGGCAGTGCCCACCACCCTCTGGGGGAAGAACCTTTTCCCAATATCCATCCCAGCCCCCCTGGCACAGCCCCAGCCCTTCCCTGGGTCCCGTCCCTGGTCCCAAAGAGATGGTCCCGATTTGCTCAGCAGGTGACGCTCAGAATAGGCAGAACACGATGGGGACAGTCACAGCCCCTCAGGCCAGGTTGACCTGCCCCTGGAGGGGGCTGCCTGTGGTGTCTCTGCCCTGCTCAGCCCCGCTTTTCCTTGCAGATGGACTCCATAACTCGCCAGACCTGTGGAGTTCCCCGGGTGCCATGAGCCAGTCGAGTTACGGTGCCATGCTGGGCAGCTCCTCCTCCCCCCTCCCGCAGTCCAGTGGCTTCAACAGTTTACACCAGCACGAACGAATGGTAACGTGTCCCCTGGGCCGGGGGGCTGGGGGGTTCTGGCACCTCCATGTCACCTCCTCCCGTGGCTGTGGGCTCGGGGGACATCAGACATGCCCGATGCCACAGCCCAGCAGCTTTTCCAGGGCACCTCTCACCCCTCTCCCCCTCTCTGCCAGAACTACCAGCTGCATTCAGGAGAGGTGAATGGTGGACTCCCCTCCGTGTCCGGCTTTTCCTCGGCCTCCACACCCTACGGAGTGTCCAGTCACACGCCCCCCATCAGCGGGACAGACAATATGATGGGTATGTCCAGTCCCCAGTGGTCCCTTGCTCCACTGCCATGCACAGGCTCAGCTGGAAGATCAAAGTCTTGGTCAGACCTGATGCCTGAGGCACCTGATACCCCTTTTACTGCTCGTGTGTCACCTGTGCCTGGAGGTGACAGTGCCCTGTGTGAGGCGCAGTGAGGTTCTTGCTGCTGGATATCAGGAGCAGGGAGGTGGGTGTGGGGGTTTACACCTCCCTGTGGTGCATCTGGGAGGAGCCCAGGAGCTCTGACCTTATCTTTTGGAGGTGTTGTGGCTTAAATGAGTTGCAGGAAGGATTTGCACCTGTGTGAAGCTGTTCACTTAAATCCGGAATGGGAATGTTCCTGCTGCATTTGGATACCATGTTAACCCCTGAGTGTTTTAATCTGTGACTCTGCTGAACCTGTTGCCAAACCTGTTACTGAAAGGAACTCATGCTCCCCAGGAAAGGAGGATCCTGACCTGGATTTGTAGAAAAACTATTTTTCTAAAGGGAATCAAGTTTGGGATTCATAGAGTGATAGAATGACTAAGGTTGGAAAAGAACTCCAAGATCATCCATAGGTGATTATAGGGGCTTAAGGTGCCCCATGGTGATGGGCTGTGCTGCAGCAGAGCCATCTGATTGTGTTGATGATACAGTCCCTCCAACCCAGAGCTCAGAGAGACTTCCTGCAGCCCCCTGCAAGCTGTACCAGGGTGTGTGTGCCCGTCTGGGCTGCTCCGAGCCAGACAAACATTTCATTGTCAAGCAAAGCACTAAAAGCAAAAAATCTCCACCTCAGAGCCCGTGACCCCACAGAAAGTCTCGCAGCGTGCTGTGTCCTGCTGGGGTGTGGTGCCCTGGCAGTGACATCTGTGTCCTCTCCTGGCAGGTAACAGAGGAACCACAGCCGGGAGCTCCGGAGACGCGCTCGGGAAGGCACTGGCCTCGGTGAGAGCTGGGGTGATCCTTGAGCTGCTCCTGCAGCTGCTGCTGCACTGGCCCCCCTCTCCATAACAGGGAATATAGACACACGGAGAAGTTGGGGTGATTGCACCCCAAATCCACAGCAGCCTCAGGGAGGGTTTTCCCCGCTCCATGTGCTGCCCTCTCAGTCCTGGTGCCTCTTGGCAGATGAGGAATCTGAGGCACTGGTGGGGAGGCTGAGGCACTGCTGGTTGTGGTGGCCCTGTAGCCCCATGACCAGCTCCACACCCACCCAGCCTGGTGCTCTCTGCCAAGACCACCCTGAACAGCCCCTGTGTCAGGACTTGCAGGTCCCAGTAGTCCTGGCCCTGCACGTCCTGGTTCAAACTGGAGGACACTGGTCTCACTGGGTTATCAGAGTTCCCTTTGTCCTCTTCAGTGAGCTTTGCACGGTGGTAGAGGGGTGCTGGCAGTGCACCCTGTGACAGTTCCACAGGGCTCTCACTTCCTTCCAAGGTGGGACCCGAAGAGCAGAGGCTGCACTCAGGGGTGGGGACAGTGGGGACAGAGAGAGACCCCGGGGTTGATGGGGCAGCTGGGCTGGGCCTTCACACTGGTGTGGGTCTGGGAAGGGAGGTCCCACCAGGGGTCCCAGTGGGTGCTGGGTGGGGGCAGGGGCTCAGGGTGGGCTCTGCTCATGCCACTTCTCTGTCCCCAGATTTACTCCCCTGATCACTCTAGCAATAACTTCTCCTCAAACCCCTCCACACCAGTCGGGTCCCCGCAGGGGCTTGCAGGTGAGTAACAGACATTCTTTGGGTAAAGGAGGTGTTGGGTTTGCTTTCAGGAACTTCCCAGGCCAGCCCCAAACCCTCAGTACAGAGCCCAGGGGTGGCAGCACCCCCGGGACCTGCTCCTGCCATTCCTGGCCCTGTCCCTGAGCATCCTGTCTCAGAGAGACTGTCCCTGGATTTGTCTCACTTGGGAGAAGTGCAGTGGGAACTGGGAAGCAGCCAGCTAGTTAAAACCCATTTCCAGCACCTGGTGAGAGCCTGTCCCTGCTCCCCTCAGACAGGACAGGTCCCACTGTGCCCAGCAGAGCTGGTGCCCAGGTTCCCCGTGGCCAGGGTGCAGCATAACACAGCCTCAAAGTCAGTGTGTCACTGAGACTGGGGACATTTGGAAATCTCTTGAGGTCTGAAGGCCTGAGCTCAGCTTCCTGCTGAGCCAGAGCAGAGGCTGAGCCCACAGTGCCATGAGGTGCCATGTGGTGCCACGCAGCTCTGTGGTGGCCCATGTGGTGCTGTGGTGGCCCGTGCAGTGCATGTGGTGCCACAGTGGCCCGTGCAGTACTGTGCAGTGCCATGGTGGCCCATGTTGGTGCCATGTGGTACAGTAGTGGCCCATGGCATGCCATGCAGTGCCATGATGGTCCATGTGGTGCCATGGTGGCCTGTACGGTGCTGTGGTGGCCCATGTGGTGCCATGCAGTGCCATAGTGACCTGTATGGTGCTTTGGTGTCCCATGTGGTGCCATGCAGTGCCATAGTGACCTGTATGGTGCTTTGGTGGCCCATGCGGTGCCGTGCAGTGCCATGATGGTCCATGTGGTGCCATGCAGTGCCATGATGGTCCATGTGGTGCCATGCAGTGTCATGGTGGCCTGTATGGTGCTGTGGTGGCCCATGTGGTGACATGCAGTGCCATGGTGCCCTGCATGGTGCTGTGGTGGCCCATGTGGTGCCATGCAGTGCCATAGTGACCTGTATGGTGCTTTGGTGTCCCATGTGGTGCCATGCAGTGCCATAGTGACCTGTATGGTGCTTTGGTGGCCCATGCGGTGCCGTGCAGTGCCATGATGGTCCATGTGGTGCCATGCAGTGCCATGATGGTCCATGTGGTGCCATGCAGTGTCATGGTGGCCTGTATGGTGCTGTGGTGGCCCATGTGGTGACATGCAGTGCCATGGTGCCCTGCACGGTGCTGTGGTGGCCCATGTGGTGCCATGCAGTGCCATAGTGACCTGTATGGTGCTTTGGTGGCCCATGTGGTGCCATGCAGTGCCATGGTGGCCTGTATGGTGCTGTGGTGGCCCATGTGGTGCCATGCAGTGCCATGGTGGTGCATGTGGTGCTGTGGTGACCTGTGTGGAGCTGTGGCGTCCCACGTGGTGCCGTGCCGTGCCCTGGTGCTCCATGCAGTGCCATGCGATGGCCCAGCTTCCAGCCCCATCTAGTGGCAGCCGCTGCCGGTGCCCAGCTCTCTGTTTGTCCCCAGGCACGTCGCAGTGGCCGCGGGCGAGTGGAGCGGGTGCCTTATCTCCCAGCTACGAAGGGAGCCTCCACACTTTGGTGAGTGGGCCCCAAAGTTCCAGCTTCTTTTCTTTCCCGTCCCTTGGTGGTGAAGGATTTTTGGGTGAAGTTGCCTCCCCTGAACAACTGGGGCCTGGAATCAGGTGGTTGGTCAAGGGATGGATGGAGGATTGGTTGGTTGGCAGCAGCTGAGCAGAGCTGGTTGCTGTGTCCCTGAGCCTCACTGGCACCTGGGCAGCCTGTCCATGGCCCAGACCCATCCCAAGGCTCTGGCCCAGCTGAACAGATTCCTGGCATGTTTCTGCCTCCCGTCCCTGGGCAGCTCCACTGGTGTGACCCCTTGTGCCTTTAGGGGACAGCACTGACAGTGGGGGGTCATTTCTGCCCATGCCTGCCCTGTGGTACTTCAGTACAGGAGTGCCACGAGCCATTCTGCAGTGCAGAGCTGCAGCAGGCTGCTGGCTTTGAGGCATTGCAGTCATGGAATCATGGAATAGTTTGGGTTGGGAGGGACCTTAAAGCTCATCTCATTCCCATGGGCAGGGTCACCTTCCACTAGACCAGCTTGGTCCACGCCCACATCCAGTTTGGCCTTGCACACTTCAGGGATGGGCAGTTAACACAGACCTGTGTCTGTTCTGTCCTGTACTTGCAGCAAAACAAAATGGAAGACAGGTTGGATGAAGCCATCCACGTGCTGAGGAATCACGCCGTGGGCCAGACCGCTGCCATGCCCAGCAACCACGGGGACATGCACGGGCTCCTGGGCTCAGCAGCACCCCACAGTGCTGCCGTGGGCAGCCTGGGCCAGGCCTTCCCTGCCTCGGTCATGGCCCTGGGGAACAGGCACCCGAGCCTGGTAAGTGTGGCAGCATTGGGGCAGCTGAACTGTAGAATCACACAATTGTTTGGCTTGGAAGGGACCTCAAAGCCCATCCTATTCCACCTCCTGCCATGGGCAGGGACACCTTCCACTAGCCCAAGTTGCTCCAAGCCCCGTCCAACCTGGCCTTGGACACTTCCAGGGGTGGGGCAGCCACAGCTGCTCTGGGCACACCAAGTCCACTCTCTGCACAGACGTGGCACTTGGTACAAGCTCTGTGTGCACGTCACTCATACCCCTTCTCAGAGCAGGCAGAGGTGGTGAAAGCTCTTCTTTCCCAGCGACATGGATGGAAACCTCTCAAAACAGCTTCAGGCTATCCCTGGAGTATGCAGGGAGAAGGAGAGGAGGGATCCAGTGAGTATGAGAGAGGCAGATATCACCAGGAATTCCCTGCTCTGAACAGTTTGGGCAGGCACCATGTCCCACCCCTGTATGTGGGGAGTGTTGGTGTGTGAGGGCTGATTCTGGCTCCAGGGAATCTGACAGATTCCAGGTACCCTGAGCATGTGAGCTCAGGGTCACCAGGGTCCCCCTTGTCCAGAGGCTGGTGACCACAGCAGCATGTTTTTGGCAGAGCTGGTTGCCTGCTGCAGCAACACATCTCCAGCCTCTATAGAACCAGTGGTGACCCCCTTCCAGGCTCCCTGGACTCTGCTCCTGAGCAAGGAATCAGACATGATCATACATGTGTCCTGCCAGCTGGAAACCCAGCGTGTGGGCAGCAGGGCTGGCAGTCCTGCCAGTCCCCAACCTGTGTGGCACAGCCTTGGGGCTGTGGGCTCAGAAGGGCTACCTGGCCCTTGCCCTTTTCACAGCCAAGTTCACATTGCTGGATGTCCCTTGCTGTGGTGGCACTGGAGAGGTGGCAGAAACAGTGGTGCTTGACAGAGACAGGACACGTGTCCTCCCCAGTGTGTCAGCCTCACATCCAGGCAGGGAGAGGCTTTTCCACAGTGGGGACACAGCACTGAAGGGGGGCTTTGGGCTTGGCCCAGCTCACGTGCAGTCCTCAGGTCACTGTCCCCCTGCCCGCTGGCTGTGACACATCCCCCCTTAAGGCTCACTCTGCCTGTTGTGCTGTAGGTGGGAGCAGGTCACCCCGAAGATGGCTTGTCCAGCAACCCCAGCTTGCTCCACAACCACGTCACACTTCCATCCCAGCCCAGCTCACTCCCTGACCTCAGCAGGCAGCAGGACACGTACAGCGGTAAGGCAGCTCTGCACGGCAGGGCTCACCTGTGCTGGGGCTCACCTGTGCTGGGGCTCACATGTGGAACAGCTCACCTGTGCTGGGGCTCACCTGTGCTGGGGCTCACATGTGGAACAGCTCACCTGTGCTGGGGCTCACATGTGGAACAGCTCACCTGTGCTGGGGTTCACATGTGGAACAGCTCACCTGTGCTGGGGCTCACCTGTACTGGGGTTCACGTATGGAACAGCTCACCTGTGCTGGGGCTCACCTGTGCTGGGGTTCACATGTGGAACAGTTCACCTGTGCCTGGGGCTCACCTGCCAGGGTGGTGGGGTTTGGGTCACCTGTTAGGTCCAGCCCTTGCGCCAGCAGCCCAGGAGGAGATGGATGCTCCTGCAGGGCTGGTGCTTTCCTTGCATCATCCACAGGGCAGTTTTGACCTTAAGCCTTTTCCAGAGGAGGTGTGATAGAATCCCAGAATGGTTTAGGCTGGAAGGGACCTTAAAGATCATCTTGTTCAACCCCTGCCATGGGCAGGGACATCTTCCACTAGCCCAGGGTGCTCCAAGCCCCATCCAACCTGGCCTTGGACACTTCCAGGGATGGGGCAGCCACAGCTGCTCTGCCCAACCTGTGCCAGGGCCTCAAGAGCCTCACAGGGCAGAATTTTTTCCCAATATCCCATCTAACTCTACTATGTTTGACCTACATGTCCCTGTCCCTCCTGCCAGCTGTGTGTGCACAGCCCTGCTCTGCTGGGGAGGTTGGGCTCTGATTTTGGAGGGCCTGGAAGGTGAGGGGAGAAAGGGAACGACAGCAGGGCAGAGCCAACACCCTTCCATCCTTCCCTGGCTGCAGAGCAGCAGAGCAGCAGTGCAGGATGAGTTTGGGATGCCTCAGCAGGAACAGGGCCTGGGGACCCCCCAGCCTCCTGTGTGGGTCAGGCCCCTGACCCCCTGCACGTGTGGTGTGCTCTCTCAGCAGGTTTGTCCGGGGGGCTGGGGCGGAGCAGCGTCTCCTCGGGAACAAGTGAAATAAAGAGGGAGGAGAAGGAGGACGAAGAGAACACGTCAGTGGCAGATAACTCAGAGGAGGAGAAGAAGGAGCTGAAACCCTCTCGGAACAGAACAAGGTGCTCTTTGAACAGGTCTCTCCCTTCACTTACTCTGTTCCCAGGCTGGGGGTGTTTGGGCTGGGCTGTGGCTGCCATGACCCACCAGGCACTGGGTTTGGCCCGGTGAGGCTGAAGGTCATCCTGCAGCACAGACCCCCAGCCCCTGCCCAACCCAGGAACACGGTGTGGTCTCACACCCTCCTGCTGGCTCCTGTCCCTGTGGCCTCAGGGCTTCCCCATGCTCCTAAAGCAGAGGGATGCCCCTTACCCACGGGAGCTGCACCTGCTCGTGTGTGCAGTGCGTGGGAAGGAGCGAGTGCTCAGCCCCAGGCAGGGAAGGTTTGAGCTCTTCCCTGCCTTGGGGTGTCTCTGCTGTCTGCTTTGGGCTCCTGTGTCCTGTGTCACATCCATCCAGAGAAGTGGCAGCGGGTCAAGTAGAGCCCTTCCAGTGTGCTGGCTGCTCTGCAGCCTCACCAGCAGCTCAGAGACATTACCAGGGTGGTGGCACCCAGCTCCTGCCCTGGAGCCAGAGGGCTGTGTCTTCCCAAATTCCAGCTGGGCATTGCAGTGTTGGCCCTCACCTTCTCCAGGCCACCTGCACCCTTCCCAGCAACGAGCTTTAGTCGCATTGTGGTTTCTTTCTTTGTTGTTTTAAACCAAACCAAACCAAAAGGAGGCAGAAGAAGAGCCTCAGTTGCTTCTCTCCAAAGTCCCTGCGTGTTCCTGTGCTCGAGTGTGTGGCACAGGCCAGCACGTCCCCTCGGGCACCGGGGCCACGCGGGGCTCGGCATCTTGGTGCCTCGCCGTGTGTTTCTTGTCTGTGAGTTGACCAGTGCTGAGAGTGCACGCGAGGAATGTCCCTGTCTCGTTCTTATTTTAAACCATTAGTCAAGATGAGGATGAGGAGGACGATCTTCTTCCCCCAGAGCAAAAAGCCGAGAGAGAGAGAGAAAGGAGGGTCGCCAATAATGCCCGTGAGCGCCTGCGGGTCCGTGACATCAACGAGGCCTTTAAAGAGCTCGGACGCATGTGCCAACTGCACCTAAACAGCGAAAAACCACAGACCAAACTGCTAATCCTACACCAGGCCGTATCAGTCATACTGAACCTGGAGCAACAAGTTAGAGGTCAGTGAGGGTCCCGGAGTGGTGATATTTTACGTATCTGATCGGCACGGGGCTGTCTGTCTGTCTGTCTCCTGTGACGTGCTGTGGTGCCTCGCACTGTCTCTCTCCCCTGAGGCCTTGGGGACCAAGCCAAGGCTGTTGATGTCCTTTTTATTTTTATTTTTTTTGCCTTCTTTGCATCCCTCCCTGCTGTTCTCTCCTTTGTTCCCCACTGCCACTGCGTGTGCTGCATGCTGGTCCCTGCAGGGACCCCGCGCCGTCACTGCCCTGAGGCATGGGGTGCTCAGTGCTTGGCCAGCTTGGAAAAACCCCAGCCAGCAAATCTCCTAGAGGGACCCAGCTCTGCCATCTCCAAGGGCTGCTCCAAGCACAGAGCACATCCCTGTGCCCCCTCGTGCCCAGGGGAGCTCTGCACTCCTGTCCCAGCACTGTGGCACTGGCAAACTCCTGGGATTGCTGGAGCTGAGCGAGGGGCAGTGGGATGGCCTGGGCTGAGCAGCCCTCGCTGCCTTCACAGGCTGGTCCCAGACAAAAGCTGGGAGCTCTGCACGTTCTGAGCCGAGCCTGGAGCTGCCAGCAGGCGTGTGCAAGGTCTCTCCCTCACCAGGGCACCCTCACCCCCTTCCACACTGCGTGCACCCCTCTGTGCGCCCATCCCCGAGGGATGGGACGTGCAGGGCTCGGTGTCCCGCCCTGGAGGACTTGGCTGCTTTGTTCCTGCATCCCGCAGTGCATGTTCCCCCTCCAGCCCGCGGGGTGCCGGGGCAGGATAACCCCCTTTCTCTCTGCAGAGCCTGTCGTAACACGCGTCGGGGGCTGTGCCTGGCTGTGCTCCTCTCTGCTGGCCTTGCTGTGCCTTGATGTTGGAGTCCTTTGTGCCTCTCTTCAGTTTGTAATTTTTTGCCTTTCATAACATGTATATTTTTTCCTGTCTCTTTTTTAATTTCCCCCTCCTTTTGATTTTTTTTTATTTCGAGTTTTTATTTTTTGGTTCTGTTCTTTCTGATCTCCTACAGACAGTCCCCAGCCGTGACCCCTCGGTGGTCCCACTCTACCTTGTACTTGCTGCTCACGAATCCAAGGCAGGACCGAGGGTGGGGGCAGGGGTTAGGCAGAGTTGGCACCGTGTTCACTTTGGTCTCCCACGCTTGTCCCTTTTTAAACCCTTCCTGGAGGCAGCCAGAGAAGTGGCCCAGCCCTGTGGGCTGCCCTCAGCAGTGATAGTGCAGGCAGCCAGTGTCCCCTCTCTGTGTGTGTCCAGGAGAGAATCCCACCCTCACAGCCCCTCCAGGGCTGTCAGGACTCTCCTGCTGCCACAGCAGCTACAGGGCAGGAAGGGAAAGGAGAAGGCTGAGAGCATAGGCAGGCAGGTCTGTGACCCCTTGGAGAGGGGCACAAGGCAGCCAAAGCATCCCATCCTTACAACCCCCTCCAAGCTGCCAGTGGCACGTGCTGGTGGCAGGGACACGACTCTGTCCTGCCCAGGTGTGACATCCAAGCTGTGACATCCAAGAAGAGCCACCAGCCAGGACCCACGGCCACCAGCCTGAGCTGGGAGGAGCGAGCTGGGGTCCTGCTGAGGGGGGGCCTCAGTGGCCCCATCCCCCTGCCCATCCTGGGCTTGTGGAGAGATGGTGGCCGTGCCAAATGGGGCAGCGTGGAGGGGACACGGACAGGGACAAGGCAGCAAGGAGAGGCTGCAGGCAGGGACAGTGGGCAACCCGCTGTCCCACGCAGGCAAACACTTGCCTGGGCAGCTCTTGTCTCCCTTCCTGCATCCATACACCATCCGGAGGCTCTCCAGCCCCCCAGGAAGGCTCTGACTCTGCAGCCCCTCTTCACTGAAGGCTTATCCCCATGTGGCTCCCTGGAAGGCCACAGTCTGGCCCATGCCAGGGCTCACCCAAGGGCCCTCCTCAGATAGGTGTCTTCCTGCAAGAATTTTTGCTCTGGGGGAGAAGGTCGTCTGTGCATAAATTGGGGCATTGGAGGGGACAGGCTGTGGGCAAGGCCACGGTTCAAGGTGCTGCCAGCACGACTCTGCCTCCCCCTGTCCCTGCCTCTTCCGGGCATCCCTGGGGTGCTGTTGGCTCTCCCAGAGCTTCTGACTGTGCCTGGAAAAGAAAATCACCCTGTTCTGGTGGGATCCAGTGTCTGCATCCGAGTCTGATCCTCAGTGGCAGCCCAGGCACTTGGCTCCTGCCCCTGGTGCCCCCCTGGCCCCTAAGAGGGTGCCAGGCCAGGCTGCTCCTGCTGCTGTGGCACCACTGCCCCAAACACCTTCACTGGGAGCTGCAGGTGGCATTTTTGAAGGAAATTTTACAAGGAGGGATTTACTTTCTGCTAAAAAGTCTTTTTGGGGGGACAGACCTGATGTTGAGGCTGAGACCTTCCCCCAGACTTTGAGTTTTCAGATGAAAATAAAAACATAAAGGCAACATTTTGCAGAGGAGAGAAGGTGTTGGTGTTGATGTCACATCACTGCCCCTGCAGCACCCACTGCCCCACAGGCACCCTCCAGCCCCACAGGCACCCTCCAGCCCCCTGGGGACCCTCCAGCCCCCTGGGCACCCTCCAGCCCCGTGGGCACCTGGCTCTGTGCTGGCAGCACCTTCTCCTGGCTCACAGAGGTGACACAGCCCAGACCACTCCGGGAAGCACCCAGAGGAATTGGCTTTGCAAAGTGAGGCTGTTTGGGCCATTGGCAGTGGACACCAGGAGCACTCCCAGCACGGCAACATATAACCCCCCTCGGTACCACCCCCTGACTAATCCCTGTGGTGCTGTGAACCCAGCAGTACAGACGAGGCCTTGTCACTGGAGGACAAAGATCTGAGGGACCGGGAGAGGAGAATGGCCAATAACGCCAGGGAGAGGGTGCGTGTGCGGGACATTAACGAGGCCTTTAAGGAACTGGGACGCATGTGTCAGATGCACTTAAAAACGGACAAAGCACAGACCAAACTGATCATCCTACAGCAAGCGGTGCAGGTCATTCTGGGCCTGGAGCAGCAAGTACGAGGTATGGTACCAGCTGGCAGGGGCATTTCGGGGCCTGGCTCTCCCCCCTGTCTCTGCATGTTCGTGCATCTCTGTCCTGACTCCTGCTTTCGGTGCAAGGTGTGTGTTTACAGTGCCAGCAGCACCCCTGGGGGCTGGCTGAGCTCTCCCCAGCCCTGCCCCGGGGTGGATTTGAGGCTGTTCTCTCCCTTTCCCCTCCTGTTTAATGGGAATTTGGCACCTGGATCCCATTAAGCAGCTTTGGAAAACTCAGTCCTCAGCTCCCAGAGCTGGCTGAAGGACTTGGGGGTTCCTGTAACAAGCACATGGTGAGACACTGGCACAGGTTGCCCGGAGCAGCTGTGGTTGCTCCATCCCTGGAAGTGCCCAAGGTCAGGTCAGATGCGTCTTGGGGCAACCTGGTCTAGTGGAAGATGTCCCTGCCCATGGAACGGGGTGATCTTTAAGGTCCCTTCGAACCCAAACCATTCTGGGATTCTATGTTTAAATTGGTGTGGGGGTCCAGCCAGCCCTGGGGTTCTGCTCAAACAGGGGTCCAGCCAAATTCCTGCAGGCACAGCAAGGAGCACCTGCACAGGGTTGTCTCCCCTCCTGGCCCCGTGGGGCTGCTCTGGCACTCTCTCCTCGCTCTCCCTGCTGGGTGCTGCTGCCATGTGTGTTGTGTTGCCCACACTGAGGTTGCTCCCCCTCCCTTGCTGTTCCTGGCACAGAGCGCAACCTGAACCCTAAAGCTGCCTGCTTGAAGCGTCGCGAAGAGGAGAAAGTGTCCGGAGTGGTAGGAGACCCCCAGATGACACTTTCAGCTTCACATCCTGGTCTAGGAGACGGTCACAACCCTGTTGGACACATGTAAAGGTACCACCCCCACCCTGTGATCCCCCACCCTGACCCCGTGCCAGCACACACTGCTCTGCTCTGGCTGCTCAGCCCCATTTCCCCTCAGCACCAGCCAAGGTCCTGCTTCATTTACCTGAAATCAGTGACTTGCATGTGTCCAGGGCACTGGCACACGTTACCCAGCGAGGCTGGGCACTCACCATCCTTGGAAGTGTTCAAGGCCAGGTTGGACAGGGCTAGGAGCAGCCTGGTCCAGTAGAAGGTATTGCTATCCATGACAGGGGTTGAA
>JAWWMP010000082.1:4303983-4314726 GCA_035047865.1 Dendrocincla tyrannina
TGGACAGGGCTTGGAGCAGCCTGGTCCAGTAGAAGGTATTGCTATCCATGACAGGGGTTGAAGGAGATGAGCTTTAAGGTCCCTCCCAATCCAAACCATTCCATGATTCTCTGTGCCCTCTGTGCGTGTGCCCTGTGGACACTCAGAGCCTCTGGCCCACAGGAGGGGTGCAGCCCCATAGCGGGCATGGGGGGTTTTGGGGCTCTCCCCACCCTGAGTGAGCTGAGCTCCGCTCTGCGCCTCCCAGACCTGCCCCAGTTGCCTACTGGAAACCAGCAATTCCTTTTCCTTGTGGCTCTATGGGAGGGAATGGGCAGGTCCCAGAAATGCCAGAGAGGCAGAGAAGGTGAAAGTCCCACAGTGGGACCATGGAAGGCACAGGCCCTGAGGGGAGGGCTTCCCTTCTGGGGACGCCCTGTGCTTGGCCAGGAGCAGCAGAGCCTGTTTATCCCAGCAATGCAGAGATGTTGGTGGGGATTGAGCAGATCCAGGAGCGGTGGGTGAGGAGCTGATCCCACCAGCGGGGCATGGAGTGCCTGGAGGGGCCACAGTCCCTCAGTGTCCCCTGTCCCAGCGGGTGCCTGGAGGTGGCCTGACCAAAACACAGGCAAGGCTCATGTCCCAACCCTGCTGCAGCCCCAGGGACCCCTCAGGGCTGACTCTGCAGGGACAGGCTGCAGCTGGAGCCTCGGGGCTGACAGTAAAACACAGTTTTATTCTCATTTGGGTTTCCATCATTTCAGACTTTTTTTTTTATTTTATTTTATTTGTAGATCTTCTTGATCCTCTGGATACAAAGATCTGTAGGAAGAAAGCCCTCAGTGTGACCTGCAACCTTCTTGACCCATAAACTGTAGTACTGCTCATACTGACACACGCAGACGGATCCTGGCGTGACGTAAGGGGTGGAAAAAACACTCTGTCAGAAACAAAACAGAAACAAAAAATTGCCTTAAGTATAAAGTGCAGAACAGTCAATACATATCACTCAGTTAGGAGGGGGTGGCGTGTTCTCTTGGCTTGTTCACAAGCAGCCAGCAGCAAAATTGTGCCTAAGCTTGATATTTCTTTTTTAAAAAAAAGAACATTAGTTATGAGATTTTTTTATGTAGAACAAATAGCAATGCCTTTTGGGTTTTTTTTTAGCTTCTTTTGCATATGTTTTGTAAGCGACAAAAGAATTTTTTTTTGTATAAAAACATGTCTTGTACCCTCCGCTTTTCTGCTGCTGTTTCTATAGTTAACGTTGCATCTTTAGGATCAACCAGAATATTAAAATTGTATTAAGAGAGACTGGATATAAAGAGAGGAATTCTCAGATTCGGCTCGGAAAGCCACTAAAAGCGAATGTAGCCACAGCAAGGGGATGTTCTTCCTTGCCTGGCTTTTACCTTCCATGATGAAAAAGCAAACAAACTCATGTGCTGAGCTCACCATCTCTTTGCTTCGGCCACTTCTGATTTGGGAAAAGGAAGTTCAACAGCAAAGCAAGTGGCAGCAGTGCTCCTGCTCCTGCTCCTGCTGGGAGGTGACTGAGGTGCTCTGCAAGGTTTGCTTCATTCCTGGAGATCCTGGAGGCCCCACGGTCCACTGTGGGAGAGGAAGATGCCCCGTGGCTGTCCCGGAGCTGCTGGGCTGGAAGGGATGGAAGAGATCTGAGGGACTGGGGCGCTTCCAGGTAACATGGAGCAGGAACACGGATGCACGAGGAAAGCCCAGCGTGGAGGGAAGTGTCTGTTCCCCACACGCCAGAGCTGTTGGAGGCACTTGCAGGAGCAGCACTGAACAAAGACCAACTGAACAAAGCTGGAGCACTGGGAGGAGGCAGAGGCAGCAGCGGGATACGGGGCCAGGCAGCCAGAGCTGCAGCAGGAAGGGAGCAGCAGCCTGGCACATGGGCTCGCTCCAGCCCTTGGCAAGCCATGAGCAGCAGCAGGATCCCTTCTCCCTGCACTGGAGTCACCGCCACTGGAAGTGGGAAATGCTGCAGGCTCCTGGAGAGGGGCTTCACACCCCGCTGTCACCTGCTGTCACATCTCCAGAGCATCCTTGGAGGCAAACTGAGCTCAGCATGGGCTTCCTGTGGGGATGTGAGTGGCCACTCCACCTGCACGTGGGCTCCTCTGTCCGTGCTGGGAAGGAGGGAAGCAGGAGCACCTCTCCTCCTGCATGACATGCTCCAGCAGCAGCTGAGCCAGCCATCCCTCACTCCCAGGGATTCCCAGTGTCACTCCAGGCCACACCGGTGTGCTCAGCAGGAGGAAGATCCCCAGCAGCACCACTGGGTGCCCTGGACATGTGGAGCAAACGAAGAGGTGCTGGGCAGTGCTGAGCTGCAGCAGCTGTTCTGGAGATGGCCATGGAAAAACATCCACAGGGAATTTACTCTTCTTTCTTCTCTCTCCTTCCCCTTCTGAAACATTTTGTGCCTGGTTCTTCCCAGCTCTGCAGGTGGACAGGGCAGTTCCCTGTGGAGTATGAGTAACATCTGGAATGCTCTTGAACTGGGGCCACAGCTGCCCAGATGTGCCTGGCAGAGCTCAGACAGGACAGTGCATGGGACATGGGTGCTGGCCTGGGGGGGACGTGGGGACAGTGAGTATGGTAGGACCCACCCTCTCCCCCACAGGGTCCATCTCTCCTATCTTCTGCTGCTCGAGCCTGAGCTCCTGGGGAAGCTGTGCTCCTTGGGCACAGGCAAAGGGAAGGACTGGTGAACAGGATTAGGTCCTGTAGCACTTCCCAGCAATCCTGGGCTATGGCATAACCTCCTGGTGCTCCTCTGTGCTCCTGACTGTGCTTTGTGCTCTGGCAAGCCCTGCTGGAAGTGCTCAGGGCAGTGCTTATCTCACCTGGGCACTGTGGCCTCAGCTCCTGCAGCATCTCTGAGAGGAGCCACTCCAAGTGCCAGAGCAGCACTGGGACTGTCCCTGTTGCCCCTGGCACTGCCCCAGGGCTCCCTAACTCCAACTGTAGCTCTGAAACCTTTGGGTGCTCCTGGTTTTCCCCAGCTTGCTGCTCCCACCATTCCTTCTGCATGGTGAGACCTGAGACCACAGCAGCCCCCAACTGGCCAGGAAAAGTCAGTGGTTCCAGCAGTCCAGGTGCTTCTTGCCTGTGTCAACAGACACCTTTCAGCCTAATCAGCTCATCAGGTTATGACACTTCTCTCCCTTGGGTTCTTCTGGCTGCTGAAGCACTGGGCAGTGAGATGGATGAGGTTTCCCTTCATGTGGGACAGCCTTGACTCCTGTTCATGCTCTGGGGCACAAATCTGGGGGCTCAGCGGCTGCTTTTTGCAGCTGTAAGAGGTGGCTTCATTCCACGAGAATTCCTGCTCCAGGGGTGGGACAGTGTTGGGGCCTCAGGGCTCTCACTGCCCAGCGTTTTCAGCTGACTCAGTGCCCCTGCCCAAGGACTGGGAGGGATGGAGCAGTGTCCCAACCTTGGCGAGCTTGAAACCCTACAAAAAGCATTTAAAAGTGCTTCCCAAACCCTTTGATTTTGCCACAAGAATTTGAGGTGGCAGTCATGGACAAATGGATTTAAAAGGACTAGCCAAGAAAACTCCAGGAACTCAACAAAATTGGAAATTTGAGAAGATCTGTGAGTTGTTCAAAATTTTGCTGAACTTCTTCTTTCCCTCCAAGTCCTGCAGGCCAGGGGGGATTCTTGATGAGCCAGAGCCTTTCCCACCATCCCCAAACTCCCAGGCATTGCAGCAGAGATGGGGCTTTTTAGCTGCATTTCAGTGGTTGAGATGCTGTTTTCTTGACAGCAAACCCAGCCACTTCTTCCTTGGCAAGGCTTGGGTGAAGATCCTTGAGCATAAACCCTTGGAGCCAGGGTTTGGAGGAAATCTTAGTTCCTCCAGCTTGAAAGCACAATGTGGGGTGGCAGTGCTGTGCCCAGAGCTGCCTCGAAGGCACAGCTTTGTGTGCCAGCCCAGTGTGGCCTCGGTGGCATCTCTGCTTTCCACGTGCTCAGGGAGAAATCAGGAAGTGCACCAAGGAAAAATTCCTTTGGCTTCCCAATGTGTTTGGCTCAGTGTGAATGTGGTGCCTGTAACCTGCCCAGGAAAGTGGCTTTTCTAAAAATGAGCACTGTCAGGTGCTGTCCCCAGAATACCACCAGGCCAGCCCTGAAATGTCACCCTGGAGCATCAAAACTCATGTCTTTAGGTGTCGTGACCAGCGAGGGCCAGGTCTGTGCCCTCCCAGGGCTATGCTGGCATTTCACTTGGGATCTTACAGATCCCCAAACCTGCTTCTCTGCCTGTCTGCATGTTCCTCATACCCGTGGTGCTGCCAAGAGAGGTGTCCCAGGTGGGTGACAGTCTGTAGGGTGCCATTTATTCAGTTTTCTGCTTCCTCTCTCAGCCTTGCATGCACAGGTGCTCCTGGGCCACCTGCCTCTCCTCTTTGGGGGCCAGAGGGCCCCCCCAAAGCTTCCTTCATCAGCCAGGGAATCAAAGGGCTGCCTTCCCCTCTGTGCAGCTTCTAGTTTCTCTTTTCCCAGGCTGCGCCCCAGTCAAGCAGGAAAACGAGGGTCCCGTCTGCCTTGGGACACTTTTTGTCTGGCAGGGACAGTCCTGGGGTGCAGTCACGGGGTCTGCAGCCCAAGGGGTCTTCCCTTCCCTCCCCTCAGCCAGCCCCCTGCCTCCCGACATGATTTGTTCACGCCACTGTGCTGAGGAGTGTCTGGAATCCAGTTTATTAACGGGAAAATTGCAGATTTTTGTTCTTTCTCCCTTTTCACCGGCTTTTGCCCCAGAGCGAAGCAGCTGCAGCCTGCCCGAGCCTGCACCTTCCTGGGCTTGTACTGGGGGGGTGGTGTCAGTCTGCCTGCCCCTGCCCCTGCCCCTGCCCCTGCTCCTGCCTCTGCTCACAGCCCCAGGAGCAGGATTCCAGCTGTTTGGCAGCTGCCCCCCAGCCCATGACCCCCCAATCAGACCAACTCACACCCAAGCAACTGCAATTCCAGGGTCAGTGCAGAACCTGCTCTCAAAGGTCCTTTGTGGCCCCCCCAGTGCCCTCACTGTACAGCCTTTGGGCCCTGGGCCCTTGGGTGATCCTGCACATCCTCACCTCAGCAGGTTGGAGGGGCTTGAGAAACAGGAGGCTTTGGGAATCCCCAACCCTCTGCTCTCCCTGAGCTTTGCTGCTCCGTGCTGTACAGGGGACCCTGGGCCAGCTCCAGTCTCAGCAAGGCCCTGGCCTGGTCTTTGGAAGGTGAAGCAAGGCTGGGGCTGGAGTTGGGCCAGGACAAGCCATCAGCCCCTCCTGCAGTGCTGGCTAACCCAGAGCAAGCCATGGCCACTGGACACCCCTGTTCCTGCCCAACACCAGCAATAGCAAGG
This sequence comes from Dendrocincla tyrannina, assembly GCA_035047865.1. Lineage (NCBI taxonomy): Eukaryota > Metazoa > Chordata > Aves > Passeriformes > Dendrocolaptidae > Dendrocincla > Dendrocincla tyrannina. Next base: position 4,309,343 of record JAWWMP010000082.1, read on the forward strand.
CCTGTTTTCTGTCCCCCAAGCTTGCACAAGGTCTTTGCCCTGTTAAATCCTATGCAACCCCCTCCCCTCTCACCAGGAGTCTCCAGATCCCAGCCCAGCCCATTCTCTCTGCTCTTGTCCCATGACTGCTGAGTTCCTGCTCCACGCAGCTCTCAGGGTCCAGCTTCATTTCTAGCAGCTCCAAAAGCATTCCAAGTCCTGTGCCCAGGAGCTGGGAGTGGGCAGATGAGGGCTGAGACTGCAGGAACGCTCCTTCCAACTGGTACTGCAAGAGCTGAGCACTGAATTGGAGGGGCAAGGCCTGGTGCTGGGGCTCCTCCACACACCCTTCACCCTCCTGTGCCTTCTGCTCAGTGCTGGTGACACACTGCCATCATTCATCCCCCAGTACCCTGAGGGGAGAAGCTGTTTCCCACCTTGTTGCTGCCTGGACTGTTCTCTTACCACCAGAGCCTCAGGCTTGGCTTGGCTGCTCTTCCTTCAGCCACCCCAAGCCTGAAGGGTTTTCCCTGTCTCCTGTGCTCCCCAATCTCTCCAGCCAGCACCTCTGAGCTGTTTCCCTTTGCAGTGGGGCAGCAGCTGGGGTGGAGGCAGGAGGATTTGGGAGGTGGGTGCTGCAGGTCAGTCCCACAGCACCGCTGCCTCTCTGCCTCTGGGGCAGGTGTGGGGGGACCTGGTGCTCAGTACATTGGTTTTCAGGACAATTCAGCCCTTCTGAGGAGCCAGCACTGCTGTGCCTTGGCCTGCAGGACTCGCACAGTGGGGCGGGCTCCGGTTTAGGAGGGTGGTGCAGTGTTCTGCCAAACCTTCTGTGTCCATCCTGCAGTCCTGCCGTGGCTCTCCACACTGGTATTTCTGTTCCCCTGGTTTTGTCCACCTCCTGCTCTTCAGGGCTCTCGTTCCCACCCTGGTCCAGCCAAGCACCCACAGTGGTGGAGGGTGAGGTTGTAACCCTCACCCTGGTACATCTCGGCTCAGCTGCAGCACCAGCACGGGAGAGCAGAGGGTTTTCTGCTTCCAAACGGGGTGCCCTGGTACCAAGGCCTTTGGCCAAAGAGCATCCCCGTGCCCTGCACCCCTGGGCTGTGCCTGAGGGAGCCATGGAGCTCCTCGAGGCAGTGAGCTGGGGACACCACGGGTCCCCCTTCCCAGTGCCACGTCTTCCCAAATCGCTTGAATCCACCAGCTTTGGAGCAAACCTTGTAACATGGGGCCTCTCGGGGAGGGAAGGAGCCGTGGGAAGCCTTGCACCAGCCGTGGGTAATGTGCCCAGAGAGGGGAGAGAGGCACCAGGTGAGGCAGGACAGGGATGATCCCAACCCCATGCTGGGGAATGACCCATTGGGTGTGGAGGGCTCCAGCTTTTGGGAATAACCCGTTGGGTTGGAGGGTTCCAGCTCTTGGGAATAGCCTGTTAAGTATGGAGGACTCCAGCTTGCTGGGGAAACAAAGCATTCCTGGGATGCTCTTTCCCTTTATTTTTGTAGGATGGGGGGTGGGAGAGCAGATGGGAGGTGCCTGCAGAAGTTGTTTATTTTTAACCCTGTAGAAAGTTTTGGGTTGTCTTTGGTTTTTGGCCTTTAAAAAAAAAATGGTCCTTGCTTTTGATGTTTATGCTGCCTACCTGTAAATCCAGATGTACTTAAGTGGCTGAAATCCTTGTTCTTAAATCAGATACACATTATAGTTTTGAACTATATATATAGTAAATATATATATATATATGCCTAACCCAGCAAAAAAAAATTAAAAAAATAAAGTATTTGGGGGTGGGAAATGCGTTGCTCTTTGAAATGAATCACAATTGGGGGATGAAATTGTGTTTCTGAGTGCCTCAAGATATGAATTGTTTTCATTTTTTTAAATAATTTTATACAAGTGTCAAAACAGCTGGCTGGATTATTTGGAATTTTTAAATAATCCTAACTTTTTTAAAGTAGATTTTGAGAACTGTCCTGTATATAACAGTAATGTAGCAATAAATGTGACATTTTATAACAATATTACTTTTTTTCCCCCCATGTCTGTCTTTCAGATGTTGTATTCCTAGGAATGAGAAGTTGGAATAAAGGTTTTAACTTGTACTAAAAAATAAGAAAAAAAAAAGAAAAGAAAGAAAACACCAGACAGGTCTTCAAACACTTGCTCTGGGCACAGGTCCTGCCCCACTGCATCAGCTCTGGCACAGCTGGCACGGTGGGGTTGGAAGGGATCTTAAAGTCCATCTTGTTCCAACCCCCTGCCATGGGCAGGAACACCTTCCACTGGACTCCTGTACTGGGATTGTGGCCTCTGGGGAAGGTTCCCAGCACTTCCCATCCCTGTGGGGTCTGGGTGCTGGGGACTCCCTGGTGCAGCACAGCTTGTCCCATGGCTCTGCTGTGCTCTGTGGGCTCAGCCCTGTCCTGGAGAGAACCCAGTGAAAGTGGGTACCCACGGGGTGCAAGCTGAAAATAGGGTCAAATGCCCTCAGTCTGTCCCAGGAGCCCAACACAGATTCGTGATGGTGATTCATGGAATGACAGAATCATTCAGACCTTTTAAATCATCAAGTCTGGCCATCAACCCTGTATGACGTTCACCAATAACCCAGGTCCAAAGTGCCACATCTACATGTTGTTTGAACACTTCCAGGGATGGTGACCCCACGACTGCCCTGAGCAGCTTGTGCCAGAGCTTGACAACCCTTTCTGTGACAAAATTTTTCCTAATAACCAACCTAAACCTCCCCTGGGTCAACCTGAGTCCATTCCTTCTTGTCCTGTCACTCATTACCTGGGAGCAAAGCCCATTGTGGCTTCCCCTCCTGTCAGAGGGCTGTAGAGAGCAGTGGCAGTTGCAGAGGACGTGGCAGGAGGTTTAAGAGGGCTCAAACCCTGCAAGAACAGGCTGCATCCAGTATTGGGATCCTGCAGCCCAGCCTTGCAGGCTCTCACTCTCCCATCCCCATCTGAGGGGTGAGGCCATGCCCTGGCCAGGCTCAATCGTGGGATCTCTGCCAAGGGCCCAGCTCTGGCCCCTCACACCCCTCACACTGTGCTGCCCTGCCCAGCTGGGCTCTCCCTTTCCTCATCCTCCAGGCTCCTCTGACAGGTCCCTGAGGTGTTTCCCCTCCAGTCAGCAGGAATTTCCCCAGATCCTCATAGCTCCCACCCTTGTGGGTTCAGGGGCTGGGGTAACCCTCCACTGCCAGCTTGCTTGGCACAATAGTGACGGCCTTTGGGAGAAACAGAGATGGTTCAGCTGCACCCAGGAGCACTGAGCTCTGCAGACCCTCTCCCAGACCCTGGTTCCAACGGGGAGATGCTGCCTGGAAGCAGAGTGTGAAGGGGGAAGAGAGCTGCTGCCATTGCTGCTGGACACCAGCACCATTCCTGTGGGTTTGCACAGGGAAGCCCAGGAAGCACCTGCAGCCCCCAGGCTTTGGCAGTGCATCCACAACACTCAGGCAGATGAGCACTTTGAGCTCCAATGTCCCCCAGGGCTTTCACAGAATCCCAGAATGGTTTGAGTTGGAAGGGACCTTAAAGCTCATCTCATTCCACCCCCTGCCATGGGCAGGAACACTTCCACTAGACCTGGTTGCTCCAAGCCCCAGGCTGGCCTTGAACACTTCCAGGCATGGAGCATCCACCTGGAAGCACCCTCTATGTTTGCTGCCCGTGTTTTTGCTGTGCTGCTCCGGCTCGGGGCTTGTCCAGGACAGGAAAACAGCCCACATTAACAGCAGTGGCTCTGGCAGGCATTAGTTGAACCTCCCTTAGTCCTGACCACCTTTGTCTCAGCTGTGACCCAGTCCTGGGACAGCAGGGCCCTTCCCGAGCTGCTGCTCAGGGTGTGTGGAATGACAGTCCTTTCACAGACTCAGTCACAGAATTGTTAAGGCTGGAAAAGACCTTTAAGATCATCAAGTCCAGCCATCAAACCAGCACCGCCACCATGTTCACCACTAAACCATTTCCCCAAATGCCACATCCACACATTGTTGGAACACTTTCAGAGATGGTGACTCCACCACCTGACCACCTTTCACCATCCCAGGTTGCTCCAAGCCCCATCCAACCTGGCCTGGAACACTTCCAGGGATGAGACAGCCAGAGCTGCTCTGGGCAGCCTTTTCCAGTGCTCTTCCTGCAGATTCACAAGAGGCTGAGCAGGCGTGGAGCAGAAACTGGGGAATTATGGAATTGATGGTGAATTCAGGATGCTCTGCTGAAAAATCTGGCTGGAAACTCCCCCTCCTGTAGGGAGAGGCTGAGCAGCCGTGACAGGAGGGTTTGGGGAGGCACTGGGGAAACTGCTCTGTCCTTCAGCACAGAGGGTGAGAAGCTCCATGTGGGGACAGTGCCACCCTCAGGGCTCATGTCCCCTCTCCAATGTGGGGACAGCCCACCATCCTCTCAGGGTTCGTGTCAGGACTCATGTCCCAGCTCGTGTCCCCTCCCCAGTGTGGGGACACCCCATCATTCCCTCAACGCTCGTCTCAGGGCTAGTGTCCCCTCCCCAGTGTGGGGACAGCCTGGCCCCTCAGAGCTCATGTCCCTTGAGGGCTCGTGTCCCCTCTCCAGCATGGGGACAGCCCATCATCCCCTCAGGGGTCAGTCTCCTCAGGGTTTGAGTCAGGGCTCATGTCCCTTCTCTGGATCGGGGACAGTCCAAGGAGAGTCTGCCCCCTCACGGTTTGTGTCCCCTCAGGACTCGTGTGAGGGCTCCTGTCCCCTCTCCAGTGTGGGGACAGCCCGTCACCCCCTCAGGGCTTGCGTCAGGGCTTGTGCCCCCTCAGTCCTTGGGTCCACTCAATCCTCATGTCTCCTCAGCCCTCGTGTCCCACTCAGCTCTTATGTTTCCTCAGTCCTTGTGTCCCTTCAGGGCTCATGCCAGGACTCCTGTTCCCTCTCTGGTGTGGGGACAGTCCACCCACTCTGGGCTGGTTCATGTCCCCTCAGGGTTCATGTCCCCACTCCAGCATGGGGACAGCCCATCACCCCCTCAGGGCTCGTGTCAGGGCTCATGTCCCCTCAACCCTCACGTCCCCTCCGCCCTCATGTCCCCTCGGGGCTCACATCCCCTCAGTCCTCGTGTCCCGCTCAGGGCTCCTGTCACGGCTCGTGTCCCCTCAGCCCCCATGTCCCCTCAGCCCTCACGTCCCCTCAGCCTTCGTGTCCCCTCAAACTTCGTGTCCCCTCAAACCTCGTGTCCCCTCAAACCTCGTGTCCCCTCAGCCCTCACGTCCCCTCCCCACAAGGGCCGGTCACGCAGGTCCCCAGAGCCGTCCCCCCCCTGCCGCGGCATCGCCGGAGCCACCGCCTCCTCCCTCCACGTCCCTCCCTCCTCCACGTCCCTCCCTCTATCCTCCTCCCTCCCTCCCTGTCCCTCCCTCCACG
>JAWWMP010000082.1:4323758-4336280 GCA_035047865.1 Dendrocincla tyrannina
CTTCCACCAGCCCAGGTTGCTCCAAGCCCCGTCCAACCTGGCCTTGGACACTTCCAGGGATGGGGCAGCCACAGCTTTAGGTTTCATTTTTAGAATCAGGTTGTGAGAAAAGCGTGAGTGAACCAGAAAATCCCATCCTCGAGAGCAGAGAGCTGGAGGGGCCGACTCTGCTGCTGCAGCTCCCAGGGCGAGGGGAGGATGAGACCACCAGCAGCAGCTGAAGGCTTCAAAGATCCCTCTTTTTCCCCAGAAACCTATTATAAAGTTGCAGCATGGGAGCTGAACTTTTCAAAGAGAATAAGTAGCATGTTTTATCCCTGGATTATAATGGGTTGTCCCTTTATATCAATTTGGACAGAGATCAAAGGTAGAACAGGGCTTTGTTGCACTAAGTTTTGGTTACTGGTGCATTTTGCATTACTTCAGAGTGGCAAATACAGGTGTGGTGGTTCTTTAATACCTCTGCTAGTTCTGCCTGTTGCTTGCCTGGGTGATTTTTCTGTCCAGCTCCCCTGGCTGTACAGATGCAGTGAGGGTTTGTGGAGAATTCCCCGTGAGATGTGTGTGTGTGAGCTGGTCTCTGGCTGGAAATTAAACCCTCCTCAAGGTATAAGTAGCTGGGCAGGTTTTTAAAACCAATCCTCAAACCTCAGGCTTAGGAGGGTTTCTGGCTGACACGGCGGGGCTTGTGGGCCACATTTGGAGTGAGCAGGAAAGGTGCAGGGATTCAGGATTTCAGGAAGGGAAGTGTATCAGGGATTTTGGGAAAGTGGCAGGTTGGCTTTGAGGGAGTTTTAGCCACAAAGGCTCTCTTCAAAGTCAGGGTTCCCACCCAGGGGAAGGAGAATTTAGTCCTGCTTTGTGGGGCTTTTCTTCACAGTATTTTTCTGCTAAAGGTTTGATGATCAAGTGTTGGAAATTGGGGATCTCTGCATGTCTTCAAGTTATTGACACCACTGTGCTGGGAAACTTCAGGGATCTCGTGTGAAGCTTATTTTGTTGAGAATTTCTTGCCCTTGCAGCACTAACGTAAAAAGTTGGAAGAAAACGTTTCTGACAGTCCCTCAAGGATATTTTGATCAGTATACTTTCCCCACCCAAAAAAAATTATGAAGGAGAATGCTTTTATTAAGTCTGTATTTTGCTTTTCCTCTGTTCTGGTTTGCCCACAGGGAAACTCTCATGATTCCTCTGATGAGAGGGAAACAGCCTCAAGTTGCACCAGAGGAGGTTTAGATTAGATATTAGGGATATTTTTTATTTTTTTTTCATGGAAAGGGTTGTAAAGCAGTGGCACAGGCTGCCCAAGGCAGCGGTGGAGTCACCATCCCTGGAAGTGTTCAAAAAAGTGTGGAAGTGGCACTTGGGGACGTGGTGAACATGGTGGTGGTGCTGGGTTGATGATCTTAAAGGCCTTTTCCATCCTTAACAGTTCAGTGATTCCATGAAGCTTGAGCTGAGCCTTATAAAACCATCTGGTTCTGTTTGTGCTCGTTCCTGTGTTGCAGAGCTGCCACTTGGGCTCTTGTTTAGGGGTGTGGTGCTTCTGGAAATTTGGGAGGCTTTGTGCATCCAAGTTCTTCGTTTTGGGGGGTTTTGGTGTGGTTGGAGCCCAAGTTGCTGAACAAAGACACCCCATTGCCCTGCAGGGCAGGGAGCACCATCCCTTCCACGCTGGTGCGTGTCCTCCAAGTGCTTGGGGACATCCCTGGTGGGAAGGGACAGGTGGGGTCCCCAGGGCGGTGGGGAGAAGCCTCTGTGTGGATGTGAAGGTGTGGGCTGGGTTGTGGCAGCTGGAGGAGTCGCCCAGCTTGGTCTGGCTTGTTCACACCAGTGTTTCTGTGTCTGTGCCAGCCCATCCCAGCATACCCAGCCGGAGTGTGGGACCACCGGGGCAGGGCTGGCTGGGGATGCTCCGTCCAGGTGATGCTGCGAGAGGCAGTGACAGTGACAGGGTGCGCAGTGTCCCAGGATCCCCGTGTCCCTGAGAGCAGAGCCGGAGCTCCTGCAGCCCCCCAAGGGTCCCTGGAGCAGAGCTGGAGGGAGCACGATGGGAAGGGAGAAGGAAAATCACTTCGTGTTCTCCCCCCAGCAGGGAGAAGAGGCTCTGAGCATCTGCTCTCCATCACCCTTTTCCCGGAGTTATTCCCGTCTCCGTTTCTTCCAAAGGCAGGCGGTGGCTGGGTTTGCTCAGGGCTTTTTTTTTGTCTTTTGTCCCTCGCTTCCCAAGTTGTGCAGATCCTGTGCAGGCTAAATGGGAGAGCAGAGGGGAGGAGACTCGGGTGAGGAGGGAGGAGGGGAGAGGGCCTGGGCTGGCAGCCGCTCTCTCCTTAAGGATCTAAGGCAGGAAACAAAGGGTGAGCTGCACATGGAGGGCAGGGGCACCTGGCAGGCCTGGCCCTTCAAAAGGCTGCCCCAACTGCGGCTTCATCCGTGCAGAAAAGTCTGGGACCGAGGGCTGGGGTGGCTCGGGCTGGGTCCCAGCACCCAGCTCTGGTTTGTTGGTGGGAGCCAGGACGGATAAAGCCTCGGAGCTGTTGATGGACGAGCGTGGAAAAGCCTTTGCAACTTTGCTAGTCCTTGCCTTTCAGCCCCGGGGAAGTGTGACAGACCCGAGCTTGGGGCCCCGGGATCAATTCGGCCTCGCAGCTTCGGTGCCTGCAGGGTTTGTTCCTCACAGAGTTTGGGTTTTGCAGCTTTGTACCAAAATGTCTCCTTTCTGGGCCTCTTGGAAGTGTTTGTATCTCCAAGCCAGGAGTGCAGGGCAAAGCCTTTGCTCTGGGGTGGAAGGAGGTAAATTCTGTGTGTTATGGCATTTGAAGGGCAGAGAGGCACTTCCAGCAGTGCCCGGAGTTCTGAAGTGCTGGGGTGCAGGTCCTGTGTGTTGTGGTGAGCAGAAGGCAATGCTGCTGCTCCAGTTTGGGGTTCTTTGGGCTCCCCCCACACCTTTGACCCTCTCAAAGGTGCCCCCAGTGTCCTGCATGTCCTGCCAGAGGGTCCCCAGGACACCCAGCCCCCCCTTCTGGGTTCTCTGTCACCCTTTGAGTTGTAGCTTTGCTCCTGATCTGCCGTTGTCCCAGAGAAGCTTGCGATGATCTCCTTTTGGCAAGACCTGATCAGAATAAAAGGTTTTTTTTCTGACCATTTCAGTGCTTTTCCCTTGGGCCAAGCTTCCCCAGGAAGAGACAGGACTCTCAGTCATTTCAGGTGGGTTTTTTGAGATGTTTGTGGACTTTGAACAGCATTTCAGTTCCATTGCAAAATGACCACAGCACAAACACACAAAGCTGAAGGGCTCAGTTCATTTACAATCCTGTCTCTGAGTGTATCTGACTGTTGTTTTGGAAGTTACTCTGCACTTTAATTCATTGTTTTTAAAATTACAAAGACTCTAAATGCTAAATTGGAGCAACAGATCTTGGAAGAGGAACCAGTGCCATGTTCTTCATATAGCAGGAGTTTTTCTTCCTGGCTTTACTGACAGCTCTGCCCTAAAGCTGCTGGAGTTGGTTGTTCCTCTCTCTGGATTGAGGCAAATAACTCCCTTTATAGTTAAAAAGAGATTTACAAATTTGAGGCTGGACCCAGGCTCTGTTCTGGCTGCCTGTCCCTGCTCTGTGTTGCCTTCTGGCCTGAGTGTTGCTGCAGCTCCACAGTGAACTGGTCCAGCTGAGGAATAACCAGGGATGGAGTGTTTCCTCCTCCTCTCCCTGCCCTCCAAAGATGGATTATTTTCCCCAGCTGGCTCATTTGCATGGACACTTTGGTGTTTGAGCAGTGGTGGTGGCAGGGAGAAGATCCAGGCAGGATAAGCAGCTTGGGAGCAGTGGGAGCCAGGAGCCTCCTGAGCAGATGCTGTGTGGGATGACCACGATCTCGAAGTTTTATCTCCTTTGAGAGACTATTTCAGTACAACTCATTTTAACCTTGCCTCAGATTTTGGAGAGCTTTTAATGCTTTGGTTCTTTGTTGTTTTGTTTATTTTAATCTATTTTTTCGTGCCCAGTCTGACTTGGACTAATTGCTTTGCCACTGTCCCGTACCAGCAATTCTCTGCTTATGCTGGTTTTCCCATAATAAAAGCTACAGGGCAGCAGATAATGTGTGAAAATAGACTTTTCCTTTGATCTTCTGTTGTTGTTTTTGTTGAGAAGATCCTGGTGAGGTTGTCAGAATCTCACCAGTGGGAGGTAAGGTGGTAACTGGCATTTTTGATCTTAAAATGCTTTTCACCCCATTAACCTGTGATAATATAATGGATTCATGTGGGATGAGCTTCTCCTGGATGGATGCTGGGATTGAATATGCAAGTTGCAAGGTGGAGAAAGCCATAAATAAGTGAAAATAAGGGAATAAAGAGATGTTTTTATGCTGCTTAGTGATGTGAAGAATACTTTGTGTTTATTGTCTGTAGAGTTCTACACTGCAGCCATAACACACTGACTTTTTTTTGCTTTATGCATAAAAAAAGAGCTTATAATGTTATATTATTAAAAAAGGCAACCCCAAAAACTCCAGCAAGATGTTTTTTCCTGCTCTCCAGGTTGAGTCTTTCATGAGAACCTGGGTATTTAAAAGGAGTATCTCTTTCCTTTTGCCATTAATGGAAAATTTTCCAAGGTTTTGACCTTTATCTTTGCATCACTTAAGCTTTGTAATTCTTTGTTCTGCAGCTTGTCACAATTAAGTTCTGGTTTTCTCTTTGCTTCTGGTTAATCCTGAAGTGTTCAGAATGCAACCAAAGACTTGTACTTAAACCTGAATGTGCTGCTCAGGGGGGAGGGAGAGGAGATGAGGAGACATTTGTGGTGCTGGTCAAATGGAACACTCCCGGGAGAAGAAATTATGCTTGAAAATGGGCATTTGCTGTCTGAGACAACAGAGTGAAAAGTTCATCTGTGCCCACATCTCCCATGTTGGTGACTGTGTGAATTGTGCCACATTTGTTTCTCTGATCTGAATCTTCCTCTTAACATATAAAAACATTTAAAAAGTCTGCACTTAATTCGCCACTTCCACATGAGAGGGAGTTAATATGAAAGCAAAAACATCCTTTTTGGGTTTCATGTGATGTTCCTCCTTGGAAAATGAACACACATTTTTCAGGAAGGAAATAGGAATTGCCTCTCCTGAGCTGCAGCGAGTGCTGGGATGGAAATCCAGAGGGTCTGAATTCCCTTCCATGATTCTCTCCTGTGTTTGTTCCAGCCCAAGTGGGAAGAAGTTCCGGAGCAAGCCCCAGCTGGCGCGGTACCTGGGCAGCTCCATGGACCTGGGCACCTTTGACTTCCGCACGGGGAAGATGCTGATGAACAAAATGAACAAGAACAGGCAGAGGATGCGCTATGACTGCTCCAACCAAGCCAAAGTAAGGGCAGAGGCAGTAGCACTTCCCCCCTGCCTGCTGCTGTGCTGCCAGAGCAGCATGTGTGAGATCTCAGTGTGTGTGGTGGAGGGAAGACGAAGTGTTCTGCAGTTTCAGTGTGAATTTGGAGTTGTGTGAGAAGATCTCTGTTCTGGGGGGTTGGACAGATGTGATTCCCTGCTGCTTCCAGGGGGTTGGTGCCATGGAGAGTGTTGTGGTACTGCTCAATATCTGTGCAGAAGGGCAGGGAAGAGACTGGCATCTTTGTCTCTTCCCAATGCAAGAAAGACATGGGCCTGGTGGAGAGAGTCCAGAGGAGGCCATGGAGATGCTCTGAGCCCCTCTGCTCTGGAGCCAGGCTGGGAGAGCTGGGAGTGTTCACCTGGGGAAGGGAAGGCTCCAGGGACACCTGAGAGCCCCTTCCAGTGCCTAAAGGAGCTCCAGGAGAGCTGGAGAGGGACTGGGGACAAGGGATGGAGGGACAGGTGAAGGGGCAATGGCTTCCCACTGCCAGAGGGGAGGGTAGATGGGATATTGGGAAGGAATTCTTCCCTGTGAGGTTGGGCAGGCCCTGGCACAGGTTGGGCAGAGAAACTGTGGTTTCTCCATCCCTGGAGGTGTCCAAGGCCAGGTTGGATGGGGCTTGGAATAACCTGGGCTAGTGGGAGGTGTCCCTGCCCATGGCAGGGGGTGGGACTGGAGGAGCTTGAAGATCCTTCCAACCCAAACCATTCCATGATTCTGTGATGCCCCTCCCTGCAGTGTGGGCTCACCTTCTCCAGCACAATCTTCTGCAGAGCCCCAGATCTCCAGCTGGCTCCTGGGGCTGTGCAGCAGCTCTGCCCTACCCTGGCCTTTGGTTTGGGAGGAGAGGAGGGGTCTGGCTCCACAGGGATGAGGAGATGGTGCAGTCTCCTGCCAGTGACTCACTGGAGCTCTCCCAGGCCGTGCTGGTGTCTCAGCTTTGGAATTTATCAGAGGGGAGGAGGCATTTGGGGCAAAAACTGAACAGGCAAGAGGATGATGAGGCCTTTTTGTAGAAGAAAATAAGTCTGTGTTTGGTAATTTGGATCACTGAGGTTTAGTCAGGATGGCAGTGGTGTTGGAGGGCTGCCTGTCTGGATTGATCCACTCAAGTCGTGCCTAAGGATCTTCACTGGGTGCTAATGGCTTTCTCAAAACCCAAAATCTGATGTCTGTGCACCTAAAATTAATGTGGAAAAGGCACAATGCTTGTATTTTCAATCCATCCTCCAGTGAAGAAGAACCATCAGCACGGCAGTGATGGGAACGTTTCCCCCGAGCCCTGGGTGTTGCTGTGATATTTTGAGACCTGCCCTGAGGCAGAGACCAGCAGCTCACACACCTCTCAGGCTAAAAATTCTGCCCAAACCTCTCAATAAATGTACAAATCGTTCCCATTGGCTTCTGAATGGGTTAGCACCCAGATGGTTCAGAATTATATTTGTCCTGAATACATCTTTTCTACATCTCATGAATAAATCTGTGAAGCAGATGCAGTGTTTGCATCCTCAAGAACAAAGTGTGTCCTAGAGCCGTTCCAAGAGTTGTGTGTTAGATTTTGGGCACGAGGAACAGTCTTACTCTGCTTCCACTAACAGAAAAGGCAGTCATGTAGTGCAAATGGATTAAGAGCTTCACTGAAAAGCTGAGTTTTGTTCAGAACTGAAGGTAAAAAAAGGGCTCAGGATTCCAGCCGTGTTGGTTTGTTTATTGGTCTCAGCTGGATTTAAATGGAATGGTTTAGAATCGTTTCTGAATTCACAAACCAGTCTCTAAATCCCTTTTCATAATTTTTCTAATTATTGCAAATACTGTGTTGTAATCTCCTGGTTTAGTGATCTACAGGTGCCTTGGCAAAGCCTTCTGCCTCCTAAATTCTGTCAGAATGGGGATAAAACTGATGAGTATGAACTAGAATGGGTGGAGGCTTGCATGTTAAACAGAATGGGTGGAAAACTTTGATTTTGATAGGTCTAAGGCAAGATTTGAATTTAGTTATGCAATTTTAGCAGTCTGACTTGTATAACTTGAGATCAGACAAGATTTCTGTTTGCTGCTGCACATTTTTGTGGCTGTAGAAGCATTTTAGCAAACTGAAACTATTTTTTGGGGCTTTTCCTCTGCTTTTGTTTGAAACAGGGCAAGCCTGATTTGAACACAGCCCTGCCTGTGAGACAAACAGCCTCCATCTTCAAGCAGCCCGTCACAAAGATCACAAACCACCCCAGCAACAAGGTGAAGAGTGACCCCCAGAAAGCTGTGGACCAGCCCCGGCAGGTAAGGCTTGCAGCTTCTCAGAAAAGGGAGAAACTCCTTTATTTGCTACTGGGAGGCTCCCAAAATAAAGCACTTTAGTTTGTGATGCTGAGCAAATGCTCTGTGGTGATTTCTGTTCTCTGGTGTTTCAGAATTCAGAAAAATCTGGTATTTCAGAAGCGTTGCCTTGCAGTGCTCCCAGCTTTTAAAATCAGATCAAGCCCCATTCCTAATCTACAGTTGCAGGCTCTGTGCACTGGGATTTATAACTAAGCTGCAGCCCTTGGTTAGATCACAATTCTAGGGTAGTTAAACTCTAATTTCCTTAATGCTGAAGGTAAGTATTAGCTACAAATGTAGTCAGACCTTGTAATCACTTCAGGGGACATTTAGGATTAGAATCACTGTCAAATGTTCCAATTCTATAAGAATTCCATGTTTGAAAGCCATGTTCCTGTACAGACCACATCCAGTGTGGTGTTTGATGCACTGCAAGGGGTTGAATATCAGGAGTAGTTAACTCTGCCAGTGTGAATGAGATCATAAATTCATTTAGAATGTCATTATTAATACAGAATCAAAGTGGTTTTCTTATCAAATTGTGTATTGGCAAATGAGAGAATCCACCAAAGTTAAGGGAAATCTTTCATGTTCATTTCATCTGGTGAAAGGAAGGGCAAAGTGTGCTTAGGACAAGTAAAGGCCCTGGGAAAATAAGCTGTACCTATGGGAAGCAATGATGAATGCAGGTTAACTTCTTGCAGGTTTAGTGGAACTCAAATGTATCATTCCAAGAGGGAAAGTGATTTTAATAAAATTTTAAAATGTCCCTGTAAACTCCCCACCTCCTGCTGAAAAGCTTTTCTGCAAACTTCAAAACTGCATTTTGAAGGCAGTTCCCATGAACCTCATTCAACTAGAACCTTCAGGTGTGAGATAGAACCTGTCTGAAATGGAGTGGTTAGGGGTTCTTTGGTGTTTTTTAAACAGATTGGCAGAGTTTTACCATGGTTTCCTAAGGAAGTAGAACCTGTGTGTTTGCAGTGTTGTTGCTATTCCTGTAGTATTCATAGTTTAGGCAATAAAAGAACACTAAGGATAGGACACTGATCTCCAAATTCTAAGCTGGATGGATATTTGTGTCCCTCTTTAAAATATTTTATCAGACTGCAGAATATTTGAACTTCTGGTCACAGACTCCAAATGTTTCTCCAAAATTGAAAGCAGTGCTCAACACTGACTTAAAAATCCCAGAATCCCAGAATGGTTTAGTCTGGAAGGGACCTCAAAGCTCCTCCAGTCCCACCCCCTGCCATGGGCAGGGACACTTCCACTAGCCCAGGTTGCTCCAAGTCCTGTCCAACCTGGCCTTGAGCATTTCCAGGGATGGGGCAGCCACAGCTGCTCTGGTAACAAAAAAAATCCCCTATTTGAAAGTCATGTGTGGTGGCTGTGACTGCTCTTATTCTCCTTGTTGGAAAAGTCGTGTGGGTTCAGTTGCACTTGGGTTTTGACAGGCAGGAAAAGGGGGTGGAATGAGCATGGACTGTTTGGGGTAAAGTCTTGATTTCTCAAAACCTGGATAAAATTGGTTGTTGGAAATGTAATTGATCCTCCAGCTCTTCATTGATCACCCTCACGAACCCAGCTGGAGAGTTGAAGGTGTATCAGGTGATGTGTCTGACTTTCCACCAAAGCAGACTTGGTTGTTCTCATGAGAAACTGCTGGAGAGGAAGAAAATAATACTTTCCCTTGGATACAGTTCTTGCATTCCTTAACTTTCTGTGGGACATCTGAGACAGCAGGAGAGGAATAGAGTGTAAAAAAGGCTGTCTCATACTGTGGGCTTGATGCTGAAAGTCAGCAAGCCTTGCCTTGCTGCCCCAGCTCAGAGCAGTGAAAATACCAAGCCCTGGAAGAAAAGAAAGTCTCTTTCAAGGCAGCGAGTTGGGACAGAGCAGGGTGGGGCTGATGGGCAGTGAGGACTGTCCCTGCTGGCAGGTCCCTCCTGCAGCCAATCCACAGAAAATTGTTCACAGCAGAGCTCTTCCCTCCCTGGACAGGAGGCAGGTGCTGTGTGGAGTTGTCAATTCCATTTCTGTTTGTTCCAGTAACCACTTCCTTTGATTTCAGCTCTTCTGGGAGAAGAAATTAAGTGGACTGAATGCCTTTGACATTGCAGAGGAGCTGGTGAAGACAATGGACCTTCCAAAAGGTTTGCAAGGTAATGAGAGTCTGCCCTTTGCTCAGGGTGGCATTTTGGTGCCTTCAGCAGAGCTGCAGGTGCTGTGTGTGCCCTCCTTGTTCCCCAGTGCCTGGTAGTGCCAGGGCCATTCCTGCTGCAGCAGGAACTGTCAGTGCTCTCTGGGAGTCTTGGTGCCCTCTGGCCTGAGGAAACACTGAAGGAAAACTTCCTGACATTTTTGGGGTCCATTTTCCAGCAGTATCATAGAATCAGACTGGTTTGGATTGGCAGGGACCTCAAAGCTCATCTCATTCCACCCCCTGCCGTGGGCAGGGACACCTTCCACCAGCCCAGGTTACTCCTTTGACCCAACCTGGCCTTGGACACTTCCAGGGATGGGGCAGCCACAGCTGCTCTGCCAAACCTGTGCCAGGGCCTGCCCAGCCTCACAAGGAGGAATTCCTTCCCAATGTCTCATCTATCCCTGCTCTCTGGCAGTGGGAAGCCATTCCCCCTTGTCCTGTCCCTCCATCCCTTGTCCCCAGTCCCTCTCCAGCTCTCCTGGAGCCCCTTTAGGCTCTGGAAGGGGCTCTCAGGTCTCCCTGGAGCCTTCTCTTCTCCACGTGAACACCCCCAGCTCCCTCAGGTTTCCCTTCAAACAGAATGGAAACAGCTTCCCTCCCCAGTTTGGGTCTTTATTATTACTGGGTTTGTGTAACAGGAGGAGGAATTGCTCTAGGTTTGAATACCCCTGGAGAGCTGCACAGGTGCTGTTGAAGTGTTTAGGTCTGAGATTTACGTAGTGTTAATTTCCAAAACAACAGCACGTGCTCTGCCACTCCAAATCTAGTTCCTCTTGTCCTGATTTGCTGCTCTGTGCCTTGTGCACCCTTGGTGATGGCTTTTCCTGCCCCCTGCAGGGGTGGGCCCTGGGTGCACGGATGAGACTCTGCTCTCTGCCATCGCCAGTGCCCTGCACACCAGCACCATGCCCATCACGGGCCAGCTCTCTGCAGCCGTGGAGAAGAACCCTGGCGTGTGGCTCAACACCTCCCAGCCTCTCTGCAAAGCCTTCATGGTGACAGATGAAGATATCAGGTATTAATGAGAAATGTCATTCCTTGTGGGGAAACAGGACTTCTCTTTTATTGTCAATGTCTGATGGAACACTGTGGGTTGGCAATTCATTTGAATGGCTCTTTAGCAGTAGAGTAGACAAAAATTGTCACACAAAGCTGCTCTCATGCCCAAACCCATTATGTTTTATTTTGACTGTACTCTGAAGTTTCAGGTTCATTTTTGGGTTTTGTGTCAAAGTTTCCTTTTATTGACAAAGGTGTCTGAATTGGGGTAACCTTGATCAGGCACCTCTGAGCAGAGGTGGGATTGGAGAAATCCTGAACAGTGTGATTGGATTGTCTTCACCTTCCTCTGTGTCAGTAAATAAAATAAATTCCATTTATGTATTGACCAGGTCAAATTCCTGCCTGCTGTGGTGGCAGGGAACAAGGTTACAGTTTATTTAGCTATAGGTTGCTTTAGTAATGAATTATATTGCTAAGTCAGGACTGGGCAAACTCAGCTTTAGGCACCTGGTAGAGAATTGGAGATAGCAGACACTAACCTGCAAGTGTGCTGTTTGCAGTCACTAAATGTTTAAAGGCAGTGCTTGCTTTTACTGCTTGATAAATCTTTAGGAATTACAGGATGACTTTTTTGTGCTTGTTTCGTACCAGAATGACCAGAAAAAATGGTCTATTTATAACTTAGATTTCCCATGGCTGAGCTGAAGTAGGAGACCTGTGAGGCACTGATTAGTGATCTCTTCTTTACTGTGACTTGAACAGCAAAGGAGCTGTAAAATTTAAGGTTTGGACTCAAAAAGGAAACAAACAAAAATAAATGGTCAGGAACTCCTTTTTTCTCCAGTCTGATTTTTTGAAATCTGAGCAGGGTAGGCTTTTTTCTTGTTATTAATATAAGTACTAGGAGTTTAAAAAAAAGAAAAAGTCTTGAGTCAGCTGCTAGATTGGTCAGATTTCAGCCAGAATTCAACAGGTACAGGACTTGTACTAGAAAATATTAGACAAGTTTTTAAAAGTGTTTTTCATCCTCACCACCAATATACTGCCAAGGGGGTTTTTTTACAGTGCAGTTCTTAGAGGGCTTTTCCAGCTCCTGCTTCTCTGCCAAGCCTTGTGCTGGAGGGATTTGAGATTCCTTTCCCCTGGAAAGGGCAGCTCTGGAGGTTGATGCCTGGTGTTCTTTGCTCTGGGCAGGAAGCAGGAGGAGCTGGTGCAGCAGGTGAGGAAGAGGCTGGAGGAGGCCCTGATGGCTGACATGCTGGCCCACGTGGAGGAGATTGCCAGGGATGGGGAACCTCCCTCAGAGAAAGAAGGAGGGGAGGAAGAAGGAGAAGAGGAAGAGGAGGAGGAGGAGCAGGACCATGACCAGGAGATGGAGAATGTATAGTCCAGGTAATGTGCTGGCGTTATTTGTCACCTTAAACTGGACGGCCTTGGAGCCAGGAAGGTTTTCAGGAGGGATCTTAATATTGACAAGTCTTTTTAGCTTGTGCTTTTAAAGGTGGGGTGTTTGAGTGTCAAGTGAGACCCCACCTGCAGAGCTGCCTCCAGCCCTGGGGAACAACAGCAGAAGGACCTGGAGCTGCTGGAGAGTCCAGAGGAGGCC
>JAWWMP010000082.1:4348349-4379093 GCA_035047865.1 Dendrocincla tyrannina
AAGAAAGCAAAGCCCAGCAACCTTGGAGAAGCTCCAATAAGGGAAAGTGGCATGAAGATGATGATAAAGGATGAAGGAAGGGGTCTTAAGACCTCAACTCAATTCTAGGAGAGGCGTGCCATGGGAGGGAACGAAGGGAAGTTCTGGGTATGGACATGTCTTAGATTGGATGCAACCTTTAGATAGGATAATTGAGTAGTGTTTTAAAATTAGTCTGCTGCCACGTAGATGGGGGCTCTCCCAGCTCCTACACCTCGTTGACGTTTCTCTCACACACACACACACACACACACTCTGTGCTGCCCAGCCTGGGGTGGTGTCCTGTGTTCCCCCCCAAAAATGGGGTGGGGAGGAGAGCTCAGAAGAGCTCTGCTTGCAAAAGGGGGTTTTCCCTTTCTTGGCCTCCTAAGGTGGGGGGAGAAGAGGTTTCCCTTCCCTTCTTCTGCCGGACCAGACCTCAAGAACCTCAAGTCCTGCTTGAAGGAAGACAAGACCAGTAATGGGAACTGGGTGGTGTCTCTGGGGATGCAGTGGGGTCTGGGGCTGTGTCTCTTGGTGGTGGTGGTGGCTCTGCTGGGGCTGCCTGGCTCTCACAGCTCTGCTCCCTGCAGTCTGCCCTCCTGGCCGAGCTGTTCTGGAGGAGGGGGATGGCCCCGTGTCCCACAGGGTGGCCGGTCGTCATTGCCCAGGACCCAGAAGAGCAAGAAATCCATCTCCAGCCAGGTGTGGGGAGGGGGGAGTACGTGCCTGGGGAGCTCCCTGAGCCCCCGGGTGCTCCTGCTGGCCCTGACCATCTTTGCCTTGTACCCTGCAGTTCAAAACCTCCCTGAACGGGCTGATGGAGGTGCTGGGCAGCACCACCCCCCACTACATCCCTGCATCAAACACGGGAAACAGCCCTTTGTGTGAGTGCCTGGCTGGAGGGGATGGGGCTGGGGACACTGGGGCACTGCTGTCCCTTCCGTCCATCCCTCTGGCCCTGCATGGCTTGGGGTGTGCCAAGCTGACCCACTCTGGATCAGTCCCTCTCTGCCCCAGGTTTGACTCCAGGAGAGCAGTGGAGCAGCTCTGAGCCTGTGGGTCCTGGAGACCATCCAGATCAGCACCTCAGGCTACCCCTCCAGGTATCCCCCTCCCTCAGCAGCACCCTGGGTGCTTCCCCCTCTCCAGCCACAGCACCTCTGATCCCCCTCTGCCCCCACAGGTGGGCATGGCAGGAGTTCTTAGAGAGGTACAGGGCTCTGGTGAGCAGAGAGGAGCTGATGGGCACTGACATGAAGCAGATCTGCAGCCTTGCCCTTGGGACACTGCTCCAAGTAAGGGTCCTGCTCTGGAAATGCAGCTGTGGCACCAGGGTATCCCTCGCAGGCACTTCTGCCTGTGCATGGGTGCCCAGTGGGTACAGAAAGGAGGAGGAATTCAGCTTCCAGGGAGGCTGGGTGGGAAGGATCCCCTGTGGGAAGCTGCAACACTAGGCCTGTGGATTTCTTGAGGGAGCAAGAAGAATTTGACCTTGGCCAGATTGTTGTGTACCCGTGAAAATAAACAACTTGCAGAGACTGGGAGAATACAGGAGAAGCAGAAGATAAGAAACTTGGATGAGTTTGTACAGACAGTGGTTTGTAACAGTGGCCAATAGGTGATTGTTTGTGTGGAATGAGCACCAGTAATGCTAGTGCAGGTACACTTAGGGAATATATAAAAGTAGCTGTGTGAAAAAATCAGAGGGGGTTTTCACTTTTATCTATTCGGGATCTTGGCCTGCTTTTTATTGAGTCCACTCCAACAATGACAATCCCCCTTGGAGGAGCCTGGCTGGGGGGATCTGCTCTGTCCTGGCACTGACTCCGTCCTCGCTGCAGGATCCCAGCAAGTACCAGTGTGGGAGGACCAAGGTGTGTTTCCAGGCTGGCCAGGTGGCTCACCTGGAGGAGCTGCAGTACCAGTGTGTGAGGGCAGCCTGCACTCTGCTCCAGAGGCACCTGCAGGGCTGGTTGGCACGGCGGAGCTTCAGGTGGGCACGCAGGGCAGTTCTGTGCCAGCAGAGCCATGCCCGGGGGCTGCTGGCCCACAGTGAGTGGGGACAGGCTGGGGGACGAGGGCTGAGCCCCGAGGGGGGAGCAGAGTCCAGCTCTGGGATGGGCTTTGACCTGGGTGTCCCTGCAGGACAGGCTGGGTGTGGGCTCTGCTACCCCTGCTCAGCTTTCTGCCCTCCTCTCAGGCTTTCCCAGCCCCTGTCCAACTCTCCGCTGTCCCTCCACACTCTGCCACCTCTTGCCCAGCTTTGTGCTCTGTCTGGGCTTTCCCACCACCTTTTCTCCCTCCAGACTCTGCCTCCCTGTCCAGCTGTCTGCCATCCCCCCTTTAGGCTCTGCCACCCCATGCCCAGCTCTCTGCCCTCCTTTCAGGCTTTCCCACCCTCTGCTCAGCACTTTGGACTTTCCCCCCAACTGCCCAGCTCTTGGTCTGTCTTCCAGGCTTTCTTACCCCCTGCCCAGTTCTCTGCCATCCCTCTTGGCTCTGCCCCCCCGCCCAGCTCTGTGCCCTCCCCACAGGTTTGTGAGGGTGCTGTGGAGGACCAGGGCTGCTGTGGTGCTGTAGAAGACCCTGAGGATGGTCCTGGCCCAGCACTCCTACCTGCACCTTCACCAGGCTGCCATCACCATCCAAGCCTTTGCCTGGGGTGCATTTGCCTGGCACCTTTACCAACAGGTGGGAGCCTGGCAGGGCAGGGGGTGCCCCAATCCCTCCCACCCAGGGGTGCTGGTGGTGCCACTGTCCCACCTCTGCCTCCACAGCTGGTGTGGCACCGCAGAGCTGTGCTGGTCCAGGCTGCAATGAGGGGCTGGCTGGCCCAGACCCACGACCCCTGCCTGCCCAGGTTTTCCTGCAGTGCTGCACCCACCGGGAGCTGCAGCGGCTGCAGATCGAGGCACACTCAGTGGAGCTCTACAAAGAGCTGCACAAGGGCATGGAGATCGAGGTGATGCAGCTGCAGGGCAGGCTGGATGAGCAGGGGGTGCCAGGTGTGGGGGCAGCTGCTCTGTGCTGACCACCTCTCACCTGTCCCAGCCCTCTCCGGGGCCTGAGGTGGGTGCTGGCCCTGCCTGGTGTGTCCCCAGGCAGGAGTGGTGCACCTGGGGTTCTCGTGCTGCCTATAGGGATGAGGATGGTGGTCCTGGGATAGGTTGAACACCTTGCTGGGTGCAGCCTTGCAGCAGTACCACGTGCTGGGGACAGTTCTGGTGTGACATGTCCCCACCTAGGTGTCTCTGCTCCAGCTGTCACTGCTCCAGTTCTGAGGGTGTCTCTGGAGGAGGAGGGAGGGCTTCTGCATCATGATCCTGTCTCTGGGGCTTGGAGGAAGCAGGGCTGGAAAATCCTACTGTTGGGACCAGCCAAGATTTGGGGAATTGACCCACCCATGAGCTTTGCTATGGCTTTAGCGCCTGTGTGGGTGGTGTGTCATGGAGAGCTGCTCTTCCAGGTCTGAACTCTCTGGGGTGGATCTTGAGGCTCAGGACTCCAAAGAGATGGTGGAAAATGAGTTCTTATTGCAGAGGCACAGCCTGAGTGTGCATGTGGGCTGCTGGTGATGTGGCACGTGGGGATGTGCTGCTGTTCCTGACCCTGTCTCACACCCTGCCTGTTGCCCCAGGCCCAGGAGAAGCAGCAGCTGGTGGAGCAGCTCTCAGGACTCACAGCTGCCCACGCCGAGGAGGTGCAGCACCTGTGGCTGAGATGTGGTGCCTGCAGGAGGATGCACTCATGAGGCCCAGGTCCAGCAGCTGGCTGAGCTGGAGAGGTGCAGCACGGAGAGCTGCCTGGGCAGGGAGGTCAAGGAGCTCAGGCAGGTCTGTTGGGGGATGATCCTGCTCTTTTGGGGCTACACAGGGTCCTCCAGGCACCTGGAAACATGTGGTGGTCCCTGGAGGAGACCACTGGCAGCTGGGGCTGCCCTGGGCAGGGCTCTCGCTGTACCTGCCCTTGTGCCTTCCCACAGCGCTTGGTGGAGGTGGAGGCTGTGGAGCTGCAGGGGAGGAGAGGGATGCCCTGATGCAGCACACATTGGAGCAGTCACAGGATCTGGAAGGTAAAAGGGGTGCTCTGACACCCTCATCCCATTCCCCTGGGTAGGGGTAGGTCCTGCAGGCTTGGTGTGTCTCTGCATGTCCCCTCTCTGAGGGATCCTGGCTCAGCTGTCCCCTCTCCGAGCCATGTCTGTCCCCACAGAGCAGCACCAGTGGGCAGCACAGGAGAGCCAGGGGGTGCTGTGGGAGCTGCAGGAGGAGCAGGAGCACTATCGGAGCCTGGAGCAGGAATATGCTTGGCTGGAGCAGGACGAGGTGGCCTTCCACAGGGCGAGGAGCTGGCAGGGAAACAGGGAGGTGAGGTGGGGGCAGCCCCGTCTTTGGCTCCTTGCAGAGAACTGAGCTCCCCAGCTCATCTGCAGGAGGTCCCCAAGCCAAGGTGTCCTAAGGCTGTCACTGCTCCAGGTGGTGTGCCAGCAGGGGAACAACCTTGTCCTTCTCTTGCCCACCTTAGCAAAGCACCCTGAGGCAATCCCCTTCGGCTGAGAGCTTCCTGGGCTCTGAGAGCAGCTGCCTGTCCCCCTCCATGTCCACGGCTCCTTCATGAGACGGTTCTGACCAGCAGGCTGAGGCAAGTGGGGACACTGGTGGGGACAGTGGGGGGGGGGGGGATGAGTGTGCTGTCTTTTCCCCTGGCTTTGGGCACAGCTGTGCCTGGGAGCTCCTGGCTGGGGGCTGGTGCCCTTGGGAGAGGTGTCTGGAGGGGTTTGCTGGCCACTGGTGACAAACCCTGTCTCTGCACCCAGGGGCTGGAAGAGGGTTGGCAGCTGGGGCCAGAGGGGTCACAGCCCAGCAGAGAGACACTGCTGAAGGGTCAGGACCCCTTGGAGAAGGCGTGTCTTCTTCCCAGTGAGGAGCTGGCTTAGGCCCAGGAGGAGCTGCAGAGGTGAAGCTGGAGGAGAAGAAACCCTTGGAATTCCTCAAGTGCAGGGTGAGCTGCTGCCCCTCTGCTGTGAGCAGGGCTGGGTCTGGGTTGGGTCCGGGCTGGCAGGGATGGCTTCACCCTGCTCTCCTCCACACAGAACATCGCAGAGATGCTGGGGCTGGGCAGGAGCCTGGAGGGGGTGCTGGTGGGTGATGACCTGAAACCCGCCTACACCGCACTGCAGGTCGCCAACAGGTGAGTGTGGTCCCAGGGAGGGGAGTCTCACCTGGGGCTCGTTCCCCCATGCTGCTGGTGGGGCTTTTGCTGGTGTTTAACCAGCCATGGTTTGGGCTGTGGCTGCCTGGGGTGCTGGGCAGCTGCAAATCCTCTTTGGAACAGCCACCTCCTCCCTGGTGGAGGGCACCACAGCCCTGGGTGGGCTGGGAGAGCCCCAGGGCAGCCTGTTCCTCGCTGTCCAGCTGGGTGGGGGGTGCCTCTGGCTCTCCTTTCCTTCTCTTTAGTGTACCCAGCTGTGTTGTCCTGGGGAGGTTGGATCATCCCCCTGTGCTCAGAGCACAGACACACCTCTGTGTGAGCAGACAGGATGTCCCGGGCTCAACGGGAGCCTTCTGAGGGCTGGTGGAACCTGTTCCTGGACTGTGCTCAGAGGGGAGATGCTGGGGCTGTGCTGGGTGCCTGGGTGGGAGAGAGTCCCCAACTCTGTGGTTTCTGGGGGGAAATACCCCCTCAGCACCCACCTCCAAGGGCTGGGGAGCAGCTGCAGGAGGGTTGTACTGCAGTTTCCCTGTGCTTGTGCGCAGGTTGTTGGTGACCCAGTTGCAGGAGGAGAAGCAGCACCACGAGGAGGAAGTCAAGGGCTCCACTTCTACATCTGCTCCCTGAAAGAGCTGAGCCAGCAGCAGGCAGCCCTCCTCCAGGCCCTGCAGCGCCAGCAGGAGGGGCTGCAGTGCCACGTCCTGTGCCTCAAGGAGGAGAACTGGGTAAGGGGGGCACAGGACTTGGTTTGGGGCTGACCCCCTCTCCTTTTCCCCGGGATGAGCTGCAGTGGCTCCTCGGGGAGCAATGTGGGAGCCCTGCTGCATTTCCCACTGGGGGCTGGTGGGGGTGTCCAGCTGAGGGAGGTGGGTGGCTGAGCCCCCCTGGGGCCGTCCCTACCCAGGAGAGGTGGACCAGAAGCTGGAGAAGCAGGAGAGGACCACCCTGAAGCTCCAGAAGCAGCTGAGATCCTATGCTAAGCAGATCCAGGAGCTGGCAGGTAAGTGCCTGTGTGGGAGGGAGGGATGGGGCTGGCTGGAGATACCCAGCCTGGTTTTGGGGCTGGAGCATCCCCCAACCTCACCGTGGGGAGCAGAGCCTCTCCAAAGCAGCTGCTGGGGAGCATCTGCTTGGACTGAGCTGAGGGGACCTGACCTGGGCCCCAAGCCCAGGACACAGCAGGATGTGATCTGTGCTGCTCCCCCAGCAAAGACAGAGGCTCCTGGGGCAACACCAATGTTGGCAGCACCTGCTGTGGTCCCATCCCAATTTCCTGCAGTCTCATCCCTGACCATGTTGGCTTGGAGGAAGGAGGATGAGGGGCGCATCATCAAGGCCATCATCACAGGTCCTGCTGTGTGGAGAGATGGGGACTCATCCCAGCTTGGTCCCTGCTGAGGTTTCTTAACACCCTCAGTGTGAGCTCATCCTTCCAGAGCTGCTGGGGCAGCACATCCTGCCTGGCTCAGGACCCATAGCTGCATCCCAACCATTCTGCTTTTCCCCTGCAGATTACAAACCCCAGAGTGGTCCTGGGGCACTCCCAGACCTGCCAGCCTACATCCTGTTCCTGTGTATCCAGCACGCAAATCAGCCATGACGAGCCACTGGCCCATTCACTCCTGGAAACAGCCACCGATGCCATCTAAAGGGTCATGAAGGTGCTGGGCTGAGGAGCAGGAGCTTCTCTGGCTTTGGTGGGGTGGCACTGGGGCAGCAGTCTGGTCCCCAGGGCTGCGGTGTGTGCCCAGCTGGGGTGAGGGTGCCCCTGGGTGCTGCCAGGCTCCTGGAGGGTCTGACAGCCCTGCACCCTCACAGCCCCCCACCCAGGCTCTGTGTGGGTTGTAGAGCTGGTGTGGGGCTCGGTCCTGACCCCAGTGGTCTGTCCCCTCCTGCAGAAGCACAGCAATGACTTTGACACCGTGGCATTGTGGCTCTCCAACACGTGTGGGCTCCAGAACTGCCTGCGCCAGTACGGCCAGGATGAGGCAGGGTGGGCTGGGCTGTGGGGGGCTCTGTCACCTCTCTGGGAAGGGGAGGGGCTCAGTGGGGTTTGTCCCCACCCGGAGCTGCTTTGCTTTGCCCCCACCCACCCATGTAAACTGGGCTGACACTGCCCTGTGCTTGCTCGGGGACCCCGGTGTGTCCCCTGGTGCTGTGGCCTTGACCCACCTGTCGCCACAGAGCTACTGGCAGGGGAACATGGCATGGCAGAACAAGCATCACCTGAGGAACGTGGACCTCTGGAGCTGCTGCCACAGGCTGGGGGTCCTGGCAGTGCAGCTCTACCAGCAGCTCATCCACACGGCCAAGAAGGGCCTCAAACCCATGATTGGTATGGCCAGGGCTGGGGGGCTTGTGGGGGCTGCTCAGGGGGTGCTGGTTTGGGAGGGGAGGGCTGTGCTCAGCTCTGACCTGCCTGCTCAGTTACAGAGCCTGTACCTGGGGGAAAGGTGAGCTCTGAGCTGGTGGCCCCTTCTATGAGGCAACATGTGCTCGTTGAGCATCCTGGCTTGGAGGGGGTGGCTGGGGAGCTGAAGTGGGCTCAGCACCTGGGGGAGCTTGGAACACATCCATGGGGAGCTGTTCCCTATGGAGCAGGGTCAGCCCCTGGCTGGCCTGGGCCAGCTCTCCTGGCAGTGTCACCAGCCCCTGCTTTCCCACCTGGGACACAGCACCCCAGAGCTTCTCGAGACCCCACACAGGCTCTGTGTCTCGTTATGATGAGCCTGTTCTCCCCTGCAGCTGCTGCGATGCTGGAGAGTGAGCCCATCCAGCGCTTGTCCTCCTCGTGCCCCCCTGGCCACCGCCGCTCCTCAGCCCCTGCCCACACCCTGCCCGAGCTGCTGCAGCACCGGGGCTCCCTCCGTGCCTCTCTGGACCACCATGGGCTGGCCCCCAGTGTGTGTCACCAGGCCCTGTGCCAGCTCCTCTTCCTTGTCAGCGGCACCACCCTCAATGACCTGCTGCTGAGGAAGGCCATGTGCTCCTCGAGCTGTGGCATCCAACCCAGGACAGTCTCTGTGCAGGACAGGTGTCCCTGGGGCAGGTGGGAGGTGCCTGTGCCCCCCTGACCTGGCATTCCCGGCAGGTACAAGATCAGCCAGGTGCAGCAGTGGCTGCAGCAGTGGGGCCCTCGAGGAGCTGGAGCCCCTGGTCCAGGCTGCCCAGCTGCTGCAGGTGAGGAAGGTGACAGAGGAGGATGCTCG
The DNA here is from genome assembly GCA_035047865.1 of Dendrocincla tyrannina. Taxonomy (NCBI): domain Eukaryota; kingdom Metazoa; phylum Chordata; class Aves; order Passeriformes; family Dendrocolaptidae; genus Dendrocincla; species Dendrocincla tyrannina. Next base: position 4,356,791 of record JAWWMP010000082.1, read on the forward strand.
AGCTATCTGCAGCCTGTGCACGGTGCTCACACCCCAGCAGGTACTGGGAGGGCTGGGGCTCAGTGCCTGCTGGGCACTCACCTATCCTTGGGCTCCTTGGCCTCCTCGGGTGCATCAGAAGCACCTGGATGTGCCTGGCCCTTCCCTGTTCATGGTCCCCACCCTCTGCTCCAGGTTGTGAAGATCCTCCAGGCTTACACCCTGGCTGTGGGGCTGGAGGAGCGTGTCAGCCCCTGCTTCATCAGCATCGTGGAGGTGAGTGCAGAGGGAAGGGGCTGTCCTGTGTGGCCCCTCCCTGGGGCAGTCCTGTTGTGAGCACTGTCCCCACAGAGGCAGCTGCAGGACCAGTATGGAGAGGGACACCAGCCACCTCTTCCCTGTGCACCTGCCCTTTGCAGCCTCCCCACTGCACCTGGATGAGCTCCATGTCCCTGATACCCTAAACCTGCCCTTCCTTGTCTGCCTCTGAGCCTGGGTCTGCCCCTGTGCCACTGTCAGTGCCCCACTGGGGGGTGTTTGAACCCTCTGAAGTCTGGGAAGGCCAGGAACGTGGGGGTGCAGCACTTTTCATGTGTGAAGTTATTTATTTATTGAAATTTGGGTGCCTTGTTTGTGGCACAACCACAACCCTGGGCAGTCCTGCACGGGGGGGTTTGGCCACTTTTTAATCCTTTGAAGTTAATAAAAGTCTTTGCAGGTAACTTTGGTGCTGTTTGCAGAGTGGTGGGAGTGAGATAAAGGAGGGAGGCAGGGAGGGACGAGGGAGCTCTTCAGTCCCTAAAGAAGGGTGGCCAGGAGGCTTTCAACAGAGTTGTCTGCTTTCTGTGGAGACAGTGAAGATTTATTTTCAATGACCTGGCTTAGCTCATAACACAGACTTTAAGACTCCTCAGCCTTTTAGGGTTAGGAGTGCTGGCAGGTGTAATGTTACTGACTCAGAGCAAGAGTATTTCTCAAAGGGACCTTTGGTCAAGTTGGGCTATTCTTGAGGAGTAAATAACTGCATGCTCTTCCCTGAAGAACCTGTGCAGTTCCAGTTAAGACACTGTCTCACACCATCCTCTCTCAAGCCCTGAGGAACTGCAATATCTACTACAGACAGTCTTCCCCTTTCCTCACCAATGGGATCTATTTCAGGAGTAGATGAACTAATCCCATAAAAACACTCTGTCCTGGTCTTGAACTAGAATGGTTTTGGGATCCTTAGGATTGAGAGGTGCATGAAGAAGGCAGTAGAATGAACTGTCCTGAGCGCCACAACTCAGGGGGCCTTGAACTTAAACACAAGAATCTCCACCTGTTTTTCACACTATAACTGAGGTGAGATTTGGTGGTGGGGAGATGGACCAGTAAGTAACATCCCATCTAACCCTGCCCTCTGGCAGTGGGAAACCATTCCTCGTCCTGTCTCTCCATCCCTTGTCCCAAGTTCCTCTCCAGGTGTCTTGAAGCCCCTTTGGGCAGTGGAAGGGGCTTGAAGGTCTCCCCAGATATTCTCTTGTCCAGGCTGAGCTGAGTTTGGTTACACCAGGGCCTGCAGGGCTCTTCTCATCAACAAAGGCCACCCTTCAAGTTTTCCAGTGCCCAGCATCACATCAGACAGCTCACAGCCACACTGGCCCTCAGGCTTGCTCAGAGCTTAATCTGGAATCCCTGCACAGGGTTTGAGGGTGACTCTCTCATGGACTAGAACTAGAGGACTTGTTTCACCTCTGAACATGGTCTCAGCCTGCTCACAGTGGGCATGTAAATGATTACACTTTAAAAACCTCTTTTTTATTACTCATGTGTTGTAATACAAGTACCAACCTGCCATGGCTTCAGCAGACCATGTTCTAAAATAAGTGACTTTTATGTACCTCATATCCTAACTAGTTCATGAAATCATGGTTGGACTCAGGGGTGGGAAAAGACCTTTAAGATCATCAAGTCCAACTATCCACCCAGCACTCCCACTATGTTCACCCCTAACCCACATCCCCAAGTGCCACATCCACATCTTTTTTGAACACTTCTAGGGACAGTGACTCTACCACTGCCCTGGGCCACCTCTGCCAGTGCTTGACCACCCTTTCCCAGAATATTTTCCCTAATATCCAAAATAAATCTCCCTTTGTGCACTTTGAGGCCATTTCCCTTGTTCTGAAAGTTTCATCGTGAAGTTACTTCAAAAAGCTTGATACAGACTCAGGGTCCATCTTTGTGCTTCAGAACCCTTTGGCTGTCTCAAGGTACAGATCTCAAAAAGTCTTTTATGGCTTCAAGGGACCACTCTGCAGTGGGAGTGAGGAAGCAGCATTTGGCACTCAGGGTTCCAAACTCCTCATGGCTGAGGAGACATTCAGGGTCAGGAGTCCTCATCACCAAAAGGCTCCTGGCTCAATTAGACAGGTAACTGGCTCTGTCTTGGGGGGAGCCAGTTTCTGACATCCACAGCAGCCACGATGGACACTGGAATGTTGTCACATAAACCAAATACACCAGCAAAAGCCCCAAGGTACTCTGGAGAGGAGGGCTCCTTGCAGGGCTCAAGAGAGGTGAAGTCTTTGGGCCTCTCAAGGGCAACAGAACACTGTCCAGGCCCTGGGAAATGGCCTCAGGCAGTTCTTTCTGGAAGTAGGAGCTGGGGCTCTTTGGAGGGCAGTGGAGCCCTGACCCAGGAATGCGAGTTTTAGATCAGATATTAGGAAGGAATTCTTCCCTATGAAGGTGGTGAGGCTGCAGCACAGGTTGCCCAGAGAAGCTGTGGCTGCCCCTTGGGCACTTCCAGGGATCAGTGCCAGGTTGGACAAGGCTTGGAGCAGCCTGGGATAGTGAGAGCTGTCTCTACCCATGGCAGGGGGTGAAACAAGGTGGGCTTTAAGGTCCCTTCCAACCCCCACTAGTCTGGGATTCTATAGCTCAAGCCCCCAGGCCAGAGACTTCCTATGACCCATCCCAAAGGCCAAACTTTTTGGAATATTAGAATAGCCTTTGTATACCATGAGTGGTTAATGATGGATATTGTCTCTTTTCACATGGACACAGAAACCCCAGTGCTGATGATTAAAATTACTTAATCCAGAAAGCCTGAAGAAAGGGTGTATCTCTGAAAAAAGATAAGAGCCCAGTAGTCAGGATAGTGTTGGTCTCAACGAGCTTTAGAGGTCCCTTCCAACCCAAACCATTCCATGAGTCTTGCAAATCCTTGTGGCAGCTCCACTGTTCTGAGGGGAGAAGCAGGACTGTGCCAGACCCCAGGAAAAGTCCAGGTGTCTCTGTACATCATCAGGGCCCCACATCCATCAAATCTACATCAGTCCCATTTAGTGAGAGGAATGTTTCAAGGGGCTGTGTCAAAAGCCTCACAGAAGTCCAGGTAAATGACATCCACAGCCCATCCCTTGTCTACTGCCACAGTCACTCCACTGTGGAAGGCAAATAGACCAGTGAGGGATGGGTTTGCCCTTGGTGAGACCACACTGACTGTCTCTAGTCATCCCACGACTGGGAATTAGCAGCACAGTGGTTGGGAATAGAGTGTCACCTCCCAGGAAAGACCTGTCCCAGCTCTGCAGCTCCTCCCGAGGGGAGGCGGAGGGGCAGGGGCTGAGCTCTGCTCTGGGACCAGGGACAGGACCCAGGGAAGGGCTGGAGCTGTGTCAGGGGGGTTGGGATGGATCTCAGGGAAAGGTTCCTCCCCCAGAGGGTGGTGGGCACTGCCCAGGCTCCCCAAGGCTGCCAGAGCTCCAGGAGTGTTTGGACAGTGCTCTGGGGGACAGGGTGGGATTGTTGGGGTGTCTGTACAGGGCCAGGAGTTGGACTGATTATCCCTGTGGGTCCTTTCCAACTGAGGATATTCTGGGATTCTATGATCTATGATTCCATTTAACCCATGTCCTGATGCTCTTGCCTTTGCAAAGGGTGGGTGCACTGCAGTGCACCTTCAGGGAAGCTGAGAGGAGACAGGGATGCTGCAGCATCCCTGGGCTATTGATCCTTGGAGCTGGCTATTCTTGGGGTTGGATATCCTCGGAAGAGAGGCTGGAAAGCCCCTAGGTGCCTGCCCCTCCTCACCCCACTGGAGCCACAGTGAAGGGTGTGCTTTTTAATGTCAGTTATAATAAAATATTTTTACAGAGCCCAAAAAATTCAAAATAGTGCAAAACATCTCACTGTCATGCATCCATGGCAGCCGCCGCCGCCGGCGGGACAGACACACAGGCATCGGTGACACTGTGCTACAGGAGCAGAATTGGTCAGTTCAATCACATGCCAACAGGACGGTTTGGGGAGGGGGCACAGGGCCAGGGGCACCACAGTTGGGGGTGCAGGGCTGAGCCCCAGCCTGGCTGTGCAGGAGCAGCTGTAGAAAAAGGGTGTAAACATTGAACAGAAACGAGAGAGGAAAGCGAAACCCTCTGGTCCCAGGCAAACCCTCTAGAAAAAGGAGCATGGGGGCCAGTTGGGGTACCCTGTTTTGGGGTGGGAGGGAGCTGAGAGAGCTGTATTGACTTGTGGGGTCGTCAGGCCTCTGCCCCAGTATTCAAGGCAAACTGGCCAGCTGGGGTGGCCACCCCAACACCATACACCCTGTCCTCCCAGGCACTCGCACAAGACATGCACACACCACTTACCACACAGAAATGGTGCTTACTGGGGAACTGGGGCAGGACAGAACTGGTGCTTAAAAGGGAGCTGGAGGGAGGGATCCTCTGGGTTGTGGTGGGAAGGGTCTTGCTTGCGCCAAGGAGGTCCCATGGGCTGCACTGCACAGGGACGCTGGTCCCCACTGGCCAGAGCAAAGGTGGGGTGGGTCCCACTGCTCTGGTGCCCCCAGCCCTTGCCCCTCCAAGCCCTGGTACCTTGTGGCGGACAGTGGGGCAGTCCATGGTGGCAGCAAGGCAGGGAAGACAGGATATGGGCCGGGGGCTGCTCCCTGCTGCTCCCGGCCCCAGTGATGCCGCTGCCAGCCAGGGAGGGGACCCTGTGCAGGGCATGTGGGGGCTGCACCCGCCAACCCAACAGCCCCAATAGCCCTTCCGGGTGCAGGACACAGCCTGGCCGGCTGCCCTGTATGTACAGGTATTTACATATGTACAGGTGCTCAGGAGTGGGAGCTGCCCTGCCCCTCAGGGCACACCACAATGCTCAGGGATGGGGATAAAGGGCCATCACGCTGTGGCAGCCATTCACCAACACCCCCGGGCTGGGATCACACACACACACACACACACACACACACGAACACGCACAGAGCCCCTCACACCCCACACACACCCCCGACACCTCCCCCAGCCCTTTCCTTGTGTCACTCAGTGAGGTTTGGGCTGGGTGATGACAGTGCAGGTTCAGGGACAGGCCACTGGGGTTCCTCAATCTCAGACAGGCTGGGGAAGGGCAGATTGGTCCCATCACCCAGGCTGGGGTCCAGCCCTCCTCTGCAGCCCCCCCAGCCCCAGCACCTTCCTGCGGGGTGGGATGGGGGCCTAGCTGTGCTCAGCACCGCTGCCACCCAGCCAGTGTGGCCAGGGAGGGAAGGAAGGGTCTGTCACTGCAGCCACGTCACCCCCTCCCCAGAGCCAGGATGGCAACTCCTCTGTGGCCACTCTTATGGCTTATACACGGCTGGAGGACACTCCGAGGGGGCCAGGAGTGGGGGGCGAGGACTGGGGAGGGGCAAGAGGAGTTTAACTGCTGCCCTCCTCGGCCGAGCGCGTGTCCGACTTGAGCTTGACGAACTCCTTGGCCACGTCGTCGTTGTTGCGCTGGGACAGGATGCGGAGCACGGTGAGGCCGGTGTCGTCCATGTGGATGCGGCGGCCCAGGGGCAGCCAGCAGGCACAGCCCGGGCGCTGCAGGATGTCCCGCAGCTGCAGGACGGCGATGCCCACGGTCCGGTCCTCCCGGGCGAAGCAGTAATCCTTCACACACACCTGCAGCTCGTAGCACTCGGGGCCTGTTTCTGTCCCCAGCGTGCTGGGGGACAAGGGACGGGCAGGGTTGGCTCAGGGGGGTCACACTTCCAACCTTCCCCAGCTCTGCTGCCTCCCCACAGTCCCCATCAAAGCCTTTTCCTTTTTTTTTTTGACCCGCTCCCTGCTTATGCCAATGAGAAACCCCCTAAAACATCCTGTGGGGGATGAGCAAACTTCCTAGCAAACCCCAGAAGGTCCCCACATGCTGGGGCCACATCCCACAGCCTGTCCCCACATCCCCAGCCCGCAGTGCCACTCACAACTGGAAGCTCTCGTTGTACTTGGGGGCCCAGCTGTTGTTCTTGGATTTGGTGGCAAATTTCCTCTTCTTGTCGCTGAGGTGGGGCCCGATGATGTTGACCTCGATGAAGGGCCGGAAGATGCCCGAAGTTTGCCACTTGAGGTCATTCGCAGCTACCACTGCAGGGAGGGGACAGGTGAGACTCATGAGGCACTGCCACCTGTCAGACCCTGGCACCCCAGCCAGCAGAACCCACCTTTGACTGTGACTTTGTGCTCGCCAGTGCCAGGGTGGGTGAAGAGCTCCACGTGGATCGACACCTCCCCAACAGGGTCATCCACGCCAGAGCCTGTGTGACAGAGGGAGGGGATGTGAGTGCCCATTTCCCCGGTGTCCCTGACGTCCCCTGCCCACCACCAACCCCACTGGAGGAGGCAGGTCACCCACCACGGGACAGGAAGGGGTGGGCAATGGGGTTTGTCCCAAAGTGGCCTCTGCCACAGGGTTGTGGGCATAGCAGTGTGGGTGCAGCAGCTCTCATGGACATGGCAGGACAACCCCAGCACCAGGCAGACTCTGCCATCTCACCCCATGTCCACAGGGTCCAGTGCTGGATTGAGGGGCCTGGCTGGGATGGGGCAGAGGACAGTGGTCCGGCTCCCCCTGCTCTGGGCACAGAGGGGTGACAGTGTCATGGGCACAGCACTGGGCAGGAGGGACCAGACCAGGACAGGCACAGCCCTACCAGGATCTTGAGGCTGCCCTGCCCCCCAGTATCCCTCCATCCCAGAGACCATGTCCAGCCCTGGGGTCCCTGAGCCTGGGGAACTGGGGTGACCTGCAACCAACAGCTCATCCCACCCCATCCCCCCCTAGAGCTGTGCATGCACCCATGGGGGAAGGAGGGGGTGCAAGGCAGAGGGACAGGCTCTGTGGGTCCAGTGGGGCCATGGAGATCAAACAGGGCTCAGCAGAAAGCTCCCAGGGTGGGAATACCAGTGGAAGGAGGACATGTGCCCACGTGTCACTGAAGGTGCCAAGTTGGGTGGAGGCTGGTGATAGCACATTCCTCTCCATCCCCCCCGGCACTTGGAGCCACATGCTGAGCCAAAATGGAGGTGATGGAGGGCAGGAAGAGGTGTCTGGGCATGGGAGGCCAAGCGAGGGGTGCAGTCCTGGCCCCCACAGCAGGGTATGATGGAGGCCAAGCGGGGCCCATGGGGTCGGGCTCATTCCACACACAGAATGTGCCGGAGCAAGGCTAGTAATGGTCCTTCTGGCAGCAGGGTGGGCAGGAGGGGGACCTGCATGGCCCCCCCTAGGACCATGTGTGCCCAGGAAAGGTCAAGGTGGGTGCCCACCCACCCCCAGGCAGCAGCAGCACTGGGGACAATGCGGGGAGCCCAGAGTGTGCAAACAGACATGCCTATTCCCATGGGGACAGCCTCCAACCCACTCTGGGGGTGGTCAGTATGGCTGAGCACAGTTCCTCCAAATTCACCCCAAACCAGCTCTGGGAGTGGGAGTCTGGGGTCAGGGGGCTCCAGCTCTGGCCACATTGGGGGTCCCCAAGGTCAGGGATGCTGGGGTGGGGCTCTGGGCCACCCCGGCCCGCAGTGCTGGGACTGTTACTAGCCCAGGCTGGCGGCAGGCAGGGGCAGGGGTGGGCAAGTAGCACACGTACCCTTCTCAGGATAAATCTCTTCACTAAGGGTAAACCTAATCCCTTTCCCACCATGAACTAGTGGGAAGGAGAGAGAAAGAGACAGAGACACAGCACGGAATACACAAAGAGAGGAGGAAGGAGATGAAAACGAAGAGAGGAGGAAGGAGATGAAAAAGAAGAGGGAGGGGATGAAGAAGAGAGGAAGGAGGAGATGATGCATGTGGGGAACAGGAACAGTGAGGGAGGGGGGAGAAAACAAAGAGAGAGAAAGAGAGATCAGATCTCGCAGACAGACGGACGGCCAAGCACCCGGACAACACTGCAGTGACACGGGAGTGCCAGGCAACCCCCAGCTCTGAGTCCAGGCTGCTGGGGCCAGCGTACACCCAGGGGTGCTGGCACCCACCAGACCCAACCCCACGCTCCCGACATGGCTGGTACAGGAGGCACAGACAGGACAGACGTCCTTTGCAGGAGACTCACGGACAGCAAACGCACGTCCCACTCCCCGAGGACGCAGACAAGCCTGGCTGGGGCGCTCTGCAGTGGCCAGTGACCACCACTGAGCATCTCAGGCCCCTCCTCAAGCAGCCAAGGGACAAAATAAAGGGCAGGGTTTAGACCTGAGGAGTGATTCTGCCCCAGAGGGTGCCCAGCACCCTGCACTGCAGAGGACACGGACAGGGGCAGCATCTGGGATACACACCGGGCACCCCATAACCCAAATCAAGGGACGTGTGGGCATCCAGAGCACCCAGTACAGGCCCTGGCACAGCACCTGGATCCAGTGGATCCTGTGATTGGTCTGTGGTGGGTGACAGGAGCCATCCAGAGGGGACAAACACTGTGACACCCAGCCAGAGGGTGACCTTCCCCCCACCCACAGGCCCCATTTCTGTCCAGCCCAGGCATGCCCTGGCACTGGGAAGACACTCATTTCACTGGTGGGAACTGGGCACCCATGGCCCCAATTCATCTGCAAACCATGGGAGGAAAAGCCCTTCCCTCCCCATCCATCCCTCCCCCTGTCGTGAGCCTGGCTGGGACTCTCGCTGGGACAGAGGCAAGGTGGGGCCCTGGCCTTGGGGCAGCCGAGCCCATATTGGGGGACAGGGGCCCGTGTGAGGGCCAGGGCAGTGCGTCCTACCCTGTGATGACTGGGTCTGCACGAAGGTTTTGATGAGCAGGTCCGTGGCCTGGGTGTAGAGGGACAGGGCGTAGCGCAGCGACTGCAGGTCTGGGCTCTTCTCCAGGAAAGTCTTCTTCAGCCCCACGCCACCAGCATGGAAGTATTGCTGGAGGGAGAAATGGCCTCAGGATGCTCAGTGGTTCTGCTGGGGTGCCCCTGGTGCTTCCCATGTCTGTGACTCCGGGTCAGAGCCCTGGGGGCACCCTGAGCCCCACAGTGTCCTCACCTTGATGGTGTCCAGTGCCAGCTCCACCACGGCACACTGCTTTGGGGTTAGGCTCTTGGCTTCCTCCCGCACCATGTGGTCCTGGGGGGCACAAATCCTGTTCTCAGTATCGGGCCAGGAGCCCTCTCCCTCCACCCAGACATATCAGCAAGTGCACAGTGGTGGGGTCCTCGCAGCAGTGACAGAGCACAGTGACACCCACTCTAGCACAGAGATGAACACAGCCCTCCAGCCCTTAGTGCCCTGAGCAGCGCCCCCCAGACCAGATCCCCAAATCCTCACCTTCAGCTTGGAGAGCTGCCCCAGCTCCTTGGCTGCATTGAAAATCATCTGTGTGCCCTGTGGAGAGCAAAGAGACAGGGACAGCCTCGGTGAGCTGTTGTGCAGGGGGTGCCATGGCCAGGCTGGGCACATTGTGCCAGAAGCTTGTTGCAGCTCCAGGAGCTCCCCCAGGCTCCAGGGGACCGGACAGTGCTCCGTGGAGAGCCCCAGGTGCCACCACTCAGGCCAGGAAGGTGACACGGCAGCCCTGTCTCAGGCCCCCTGTTCTCAGCACAGGCTGGGGGCTTGGGGATTCCAGAGCACGACATCGGTCTGGCATCAGGGTCCTCATGCTCTGCTCAGCACAAGCAGCTTGGCCCAAGGGTTCCATCCTGCTCCCTGTGCTCCAAACAACTGGTTCTGTATCCAGCAGAGCCTGGCAGGGCACAGCACCAACCGCATGGACACCGGACACGGCGAGAGCAGAGAGCGAGCACGAGGGGACACTGGGCATGGGGAGGGCACAGCCTGTACCCTACAGTGCTGGCAGCCACCACACACCCCCCTTGCCACCTGGACACCTGCCCAGTCCCAGGGAGGTTACCAGTCCCTTGGCACCCCAGGGAAGACAGAGAACCAGGCTGCCTTCACCTGCCTTTTGCCCCCACCATGGTAGGGGCCAGGAAGTCACTCCATGGGACCCACTGGAACAGCAGTCCCTTGGCACAGGCAGATCCCACTCACCTTCCTGAGCTGGCACCCCTTACCAGGCTGAGCATAAGCTCCCATTCTCAGCTCCTCCAGTGTGCAAATGCAACTGGTTAAACTGGAGCCCAGCGGTTCCCACCACCTTCCCTCTCCCGGTACCAGTAGCTCCAGTACTTCCCAATAAAGAAATCCCTCTCTCTCTTCCACTAGCCAGTTACTTTCTGCGGGGGTCAGCCCCCTCCATGCCCTCATTTTGTACACTCCCCATGAACCCTTTGTGCCTACTACCCTGCCCACCCAGTTCTGTCCCACTAATCCCACCCTTGATGTCCCCATCTCCCCCAGCTGGTGGACAGGCTGGGAGTTGGGGACACTGGTGTCCCCCAAACAGAGCATGACAGGACACTGTACTGAGCTGGGACCCCCCAACCCAGAGCGCAGGGGACAAGGGAAGGGGAGGAGGCAAGAGGAGGGAGCAGTGCCAAGTGGGGAGCAGAAGAGCCATGTCCTTACTTCAGTGTGACTGGGCAGCTTCACCCTGCTCTGGAAGAGAACAGCAAGGGACAGTTACTGGTGGCTCCAGCAGCGTTCAGCCGCAGCTCCAGGCCCCCCACATCCCCCGGCCCTGGGCTCTGGCCCTGTGCTCTTCTCTGGCTGTGTCCAGTTCTCCACTGGTGCCACTGGTTTGGCACCAGCTCACACCCGAAAAGGCTCTGCCCCGGGCTGGTGAACTGTGACAAGTGTGCCAGGTCTCTTCTGAGGGAGGGTAGGTTTGTTCCCCACCTCATTAGGGGCTGGGAAATCAGAGGGAATCAGCTCTCCCAGCACACTCAGCAAACTAAGCAGGAGCCAGTGTCCTCCAGGAGAGAAGGAGGACCCAGGGGTGCTGCTGGCATTGCCCAGATGAATGTTGGCATGGCCTTTCCCAAGACCCCAGATTTGGGGAGCAGGCAGTCTGGAGGGCAGGGCTGGGCCCCCATCCTGTGGTGAGGAGCCCCCAGACAAGGCAAGAGCCCATGTGACGGAGAAAGCCCTTGGGGCAAGACTAGGGGCTCAGCAAGCCCTGCTGAGCCTTCCTGAGCAGGATGGGGGATGGAGTTCAGAGATCCAGGGGATCTCAGCAGCCTCAGGGCCCCCAGTGAGCCCAGCATGGCCCAGCATGGGGGATCCCCTCTTCCTGAGCCCCTGCCAAGGGACAGGGTTATGCACAGTGTCTCCCATGCTGGGGGTCCCATCTCCTCACTGTTTCAGTCAGGCAGCTGGAGGGTGCTGAGGACTGTGAGGCAGTGTCCACAACGGGAACTAGTGACACCCCACATGTCCCCCACAGGGATGGGTGACACACACCATGTGACCCCTGTGGGGACGGGTGACATCTCACACGTCCCCCACAGGGATGGGTGACAGTCTATGTCCCCATCACGAGGATGGGTGACATTCCACATCCCCATCACAGGGATAGGTGACACCCCATGTCCCCGCCACAGGGCAAACACCACACAGCACCCGCTCCCTACCCTGGGTGACACAGAACAGGTGACTGTCCCCCACCTGCACACAACACAGCACACCCCACCACAACACCACATCCAGACAGCACGACAAAGGAAGCACAGACAAGCCTGGACCTCCACAACAGGTGTGTGTGAGGCCACGAGTGTGGCCCCGGGGCGATGACACACATGGAGCCCACAGCCATTTACCTTCTCTGTCCCCTTGCCATGTTTTCTCAAGAGCGTGCCCTGTAGAAGCAACGTCAGAGGTTGAGTGGGGGGCAGGGGAACAGCATGGGACAGGACATGGTGGGGACAGGGCAAGGCTGGGCACAGGGAGTGGCCACAAGCTGGTGGCAGAGATATCCTGAGCTCCTAAAGAACAGCCAGAGGGGGACTGGGCTCTGCTGGGACCCACTGAGGTACTCAGTTAGTGGGGGACTGGTTCCCACCAGGATACTCAGTGAGGGACTGGTACCATCAGGATGCTGGACCAACTGGTCCCCACTGGAATACAGGATGTTGCTCAGCTGGAGAACTGGTCCCCACACTGTGGAGCTGGTCCCTGCTGGGATACAGGGATGCTGAGCCCATGAGGGATGGTACTTGCTGGGATACAGGGAGGCAGGAGCCAGCTGGGTGTGGGCAGGGCTCTGGTGCCCCCACATCCTGCTCCAGCTCTGGCAGGTGCTCCCAGCACTTGGGAGGGAGCAGAGAAGGGGCAGCTGGGTTTGGGTTTGGCACACACAGCTCTGGTCCGTGCAGGGCTGGGCCCAGTGACAACGCCAGAGTGGCCCGGGCAAGAGAAATGGTGTGAAATAAGGCAGCAGTGCCATGGGGGTTCTCAGGGTGGGCTGGGACATCTTGGAATCTGGAGGGGGGAGCAGGGAGTCAGCTTGTTGGGAAGCCTCAGGAGGGACAAGCAGCAGAGGTAGGGCCAAGCAGGGCTGTCAGGAGGGGCTCTGGCCCGGGCATGGGGTAATGGGTAAACACGAGGAGCTTGTACACAGAGCTGACTGTCCCAGTCCCCACAGCCTCAGCAAGGCTGGGACACTGGGTCCCCATAAGGTCCCCATAAGTTGTGAGGGGAGGTTCAGCTCCAGGCTGCCCCCAGGCTTCCCTCAATGCTGCTGCTGGACACAAAAGGTGTTGGGGTACAGCAAAGGGGGGTTTGCCACCTCAGGAATTGGCACCAGCACCAAATCACTGGCTCTCACTCCACTGCTCTTCCTGCACAGGTGCCCAAGTTACAGCAGGGGTTGGGGGCAGGATTTGGAATGGAATTGCCCTTCCCTTGCCCGATGGAGTGGGGGCAGGATGGGGGATGGAATTGCACTTCCCTTGCCCCATGGGGCATAAGCCCATGGCCACAGATGGGTCAGAAGAGGACAGAAGGAAACTGCTCAGTCAAAGCCATGCAAGGACCCAGTAGCAATGCTGAGAAGGGAATCAGGAGTCCAGGCTCCCAGGGTCATATCCCAACCAGGGAAGGAGCCTCACAGCCTGTCCTGCCACCAAACACCCTGGGCAGGAACCACCATGTCCCACCAAGATCCTCTTCTTCCCTCACCCCACCACAGCCAGACTCGAGCCAGGGCCTCGAGGGGAAAGTGAGGCACGAAGGGAAGGAAGAGCAGCCCTGAACTCCAGGCATGTACTACTCCCTGCTTGTGCCTCCAGCGTCCTTTCTCCCCTGAGCACGGAGCAAGACGGGATCAGCCTGGGTTCGGCTGTCCCTGATTATGTGGCACTGCCCATAACCGTCCCCTCCCACTCCATCACTACCCCCTGTGCCTCCCCACATCCCAGCACTGCGAATCTGCCCAAGGCCTTTCCTCGCGCTGAGCCCCGGAGGGGCCACTGGCATGTACCGCCCCGGAGCCAGTGCCAGATGGGCAGCACGGGGGTGGGGACCACGGAGCTGGACCAGGTCAGGAGCCAAAGGAGGGTGTGGGCAGGGCAAGGGCAGCCACACGAGACAAAAACCGGCGAGGCCAGGACCGACACAGAGCGGACAGACAGACAGACAGACAGGGAGCTGCCGTACTTACAATCATCTGCCATTGAGAGGCGAGAGGAGCAATTGGAGAGAACAACCGTGATGTGAGTGTCGGCCCCTCCTCCTCCATCCTCCCCAGTCCCTGCTGCCCCACAGCGAGGTGACAGCCTTGGGTGCCCCCCACCCCTGCCAGACCGAGGGGTGTCCCTCATCTGAGGTGCCACGGCATTTGGTGTCACTGCCTTGTCACCACATCACAGGTCTCCACAGCCCCCAGAGGGGCCCCATGCCCACCTGCCCAGTCCTTCCTGACTGTGGGGGGTGGGGGCTTTGCCCCAGGGGGGTCAGCTCAACATTAGGCTCTGACATGTACCCTCAAGCCACCACATACCCCCAGTCATGCAGGCTGGCACCCGGGGCCACCTGGGCAGGCTATCCCCTGCCCTACGGACCAGCCCCACCACAGCTTTCTCCAAGGCTTCCTGACATCCCTTACGAAAATCACTCAGCAGAGCCACATGTCCATGCCCCCTCCTCTGCCCAAAGCACAAGGCCCACTGCCTCCAGAGCACAGCTGGGAAGGGACCAGGAGAGGGACTGGGATGGGGACTGGCACCAGATTTGGCCAACTTTGGCCAAGGATGTGTGGGCCCAGCCAGGAGCAATGTGGGGCTGACCTGAGACAGCCTCTGGGCTGTGACAGTGAGGTGGCACCACTGAGGGCTGACAGGTCATCACTAGACTGTCACTCACACACAGCACAGGAACCCCACAGCCCAGAAAGGTGACATGAAGGCTAATGGCTCTAGAAACTCCAAGGAAGAGCCTAAGCCCAGCTTTGCAACAGTGAAAAAAGCCACCAAAGAGTGACAGGGACAGGTGTGTCGCTGGCTCAGAGCCCTTGGTGTCATCCTTCCCCACCTGACCTCGAGGGAATCACTCAAGGAAACATCAAAATTCTGGGTGGGGCAAACAGCAATGTGATATGGAGTCTCAGAGCCTGTAGGAAGCTCCCTCTGAGGAGGGACCATTCCCTGGGTTTGCTCTGCTCCCCTAGAGCCCCCAGGGGCAAGGAAGAGTTCAGCCCTGCTGAGGGACATGACTCCCACCCCCACAGCAACTCCAGCCCCATGAAAACCCCAGCCCCACAGCAAGGCTGACGGGAAGTGGCTCCTCACACTCCAGAAGCTTCTGGATTCACCTCCTGGCACAGGGACTGTCCCCACAGCCAGTGCTCATGGGATGCTGCTCCAGCTCTGAGGAAAGGATGGAAAGGACCAGTGTTCCCCCTTGGTGCCACAACAGAGGTGGCAGGAAGGCCCTTTGGCAAAGCCAGCCAAGAGGGTGCTGGGTTGCACCAGCACCTGGGTCAAGGATAACCTTCCTCTCTTCCATCCCTTCCCTGGCCAGGAGCTGGGCAAAACTTTGGGGAGGCCAATGAAGTGCCCACCCCCTCAGCAGCCAGTGAGGCCACCTGGCCAGCAATGTCCCATACTGGCCCCAGTCAGTCACCTGTGTTTCAGGGTCCCTGGTCTCCCTCCCCCTCACTCACCGTCTGGTCTGTGAGTGGGGGCAGGACAATGGTCTTCTCCATCGTGTTCATCACCAGCTTCCAGAGCTCCTTCAGCACCCGCTTCAGCACTGTCTTCTCGCAGATCTTGGCAAAGAGCGTCAGGCTGTGGAGAGGAGACAGGGCTGGAGGACCCCACAGCACTTGATGACACCCTGACCCTACAGGTTCCCCCCAGTCCCAGAGGAGCTCAGGAGGGGCACTGGGGAAGGTGGGGGTCCCTGTAGCCCTCCACACTCACTTGCTGTCCAGGAGGTCCATGATGGGCTGCAGGACGTTGTCGGCGTCCTGCGCGACGCTGCTGCAGGTGCTGGCAGGGACATTGCCAGTGCCCTTCACCTGGCCCAGGATGTCACCCATCTGCTTCACACACTCCTCGATGTGTGGCTGGAAACTGGGGGCCACAACACACAGGCTCAGCACCCCCACAGAGCCCCCAGCCCCAGCTCCTGGACCCCCACACCTCTCCATGGCCCATCACCCTTGTCCTCTCCACAAGGTGTACCTGGTGGCAAAGACTCGGCTCAGATCATCCAGGACATTGTTGAGTTTCACCTGCAGTTCCTTGAGGATATCACTGGCTTCTGTGTCCAGCTAGAGAAGGGACAGGTTGGAGAAGTTGAGAGGGTCCCTGGACAGCCCTGGAATGGGGTCTCTGCACCCCACAGGTGCCTCTGGGTAGGGTGAAGCCCATCCCAGTCTGACATGGCAGAAGGGCAGGGTGTCATGGGGTGGGACAGCATAATCCCACACAGCAGTGACGAACTGGGGTCTGGTCCTACCACTGAGGAACCAGGGTAAGGGATGCCTCCAGGGGCAAGGGAATCATCCAGTCCCTTCACAGGGGTCCTTCCTGGAGCTCTCCAATACGCACCTCCTTTCCACCCATGGCTTCAAACATTTTCTCAAGCTGGACACGGAGCTGCTGAATGTTGTTCATCAGAATGCAGGGCTGGAGGGGTGGAATAGAGAGGGGAATCAGCACCAAGAAATATGGCTGGGACAGCTGCCCACGGCCCCAGGACCCTCCCACCTTGCACTGGGGCACACAAGGACAGTGACAGCACACAGCCTGCTCTGTCAGCATGTTGGGGACTGCCAGAAAGGGACCGAGGACAGGCCCCATGTCAGCCCTGGGGCTAAGAGGACAGCTGGGGTCACCGTGTGGGGACAATCCTGCCCAGTGGCACCAGCAGGTGACAAACAGCGGGGAAATACATCACCACTTTCTCCTTCTCCTTGGAGCAGTATGAGGCAAAATCCTTGGAGATGATCTCAGCATACTGGAGCAGCACATTGCTGATGGTCTGCAGCCAAACAGGGCAGCAACGAAGGCACCCAGACAGCAGCAGCGATGGGGAAAGAGGCAGAGAAAGAAACCATGAGTCCCACAGCAGTGAAACAACCTGATGCCTGGATAAAACCCTGGGACCTCCAGACCCTCTGGCCCCAGCCACTGGAAGCCAGATCCAGCACATCTGGTTTCCATGCACAGCTTCATCACCAGCACAGCTGGAAAGGCATCAGCCACCAAGCCTGCATGCAACTCCCGCCTACATTGCAATGAGCCAGTTTTAATTAATCCATATTAATTAACCAAATAACTCAATAATTAGCTCTTAATTAAGTAATCTCCTGTGCTAGCAAAGCTGGGAGTGTTCCAGGGTATGCTAGTGGCATGTTGGCTGTCAGAGGGAGTGCATTCTGTGCCCTGTGCCACTGCTTGCAGCTGGATGGAGGTGGCACAGAGAGCCCAGGAGCCCCAAGCAGGGCTGGAACTGGGGTCCCAGGGGTGCTGATGAGCCCCATCAAGGCACTCACCTTGGCAAACCTCCGCATGTAGTGGCCAACAATTTGGGGGTCAGGGCACTCCAGCTTCTTAATGATCTCGAAGCTCTGGTTGAGCTGGGAGAAGACATCCACCACAGAGCAGGAGAAGAGCGCGTGCTCCGATGTCTGCTGGAACTGTGGGAGAGAGAGGTGGCATCAGCAGGAAGCAGGGAGGAGATTTTGACCCCGTGAAGACACACTTGGCATCAAAGAACAAGTCCCTCGCCCCTGCGACTGCAGCTCCAGCCCCGTTCTTACCCCATCCTTCTTGTCCCGCTCCAGCGCTCCGTGCAGGAAATCCCGTGACACCTCTTCGTTCTCATCCAGCCACTGGATAACAAAGGGCTCGAACCAGCTGGAAGAGAGACCCACCTGTGGTGAGGCCACTAGCCCCCGGGGTGCCAGCCCCCCTCCCTGTCCCCAGGGCTGCACTCACGCAGGGTACTCGGGCACGCGGCTCTTGAAGGAGGGCAGCTCGGTGACGTACTCATTGTACAGCCACTTCACCTTGAAGTGCAGGTTCATGTAGTCCGCGCTCTTGCACAGCCGGTGCTTGTCGTGCTCTGCACAGGAAAGGGTGTGGGGTCACTCTGAGCCCCAAACCTGGAGGGTGGCTCCCCAGGGGCAGCTCCAGGGATGTCATGTTAATGGGGTGAAGGTGGAAGAGCTTCCTGGGTGGGATTTAAGCTGGGCACGGTGTTGATGAGATGAAATGGGTTTGCTCAGGGAACAAGTGAGGTGGGAGCAAGGGGCAGCTCCTGTTTGGTTCCTTGGACTCAGGATGGTGTGTGGGGACTCACCCTCCATTGCATACTTCATGTCCTGAGCAAAGAGATTCCACATCACCTCAGCACTGATCTTCCCCACATTCAGTTCCTGGGGGAACCTGGGGCCAGGGGAAAGAGTGAATCACAAAATCATTTCTATTGGAAAAGACCTCCAAGATCATCACGTCAAACCTTTGACCAATCACCACCTTGTCATCTAGACCATGGCACTAAGTGTCACATACAGCTGTTCCTTGAACACCTCCAGGGATGGTGACTCCACCACCTCCCTGGGCAGCCCCTTCTAATGCTTAATAACCTTTTTCCATGAATTCTTCATGCTGTTCAACTTGAACCTCCCCTGGCAGAACTTGAGGCTATAAACATAAGGTGGACCAGACCTCCACATGGGGAGAGATCCCCCGCACACTTCCCACCTGTCTCAACTTTCCCATCTGTAGAATGGGTGTTACATCCATTTCTAAAGGGCTCAGATTCCCATTGCCTCCATGTGGGCATTCTCTGTGGGCACAGCAGGATGCCCTCCCCCAGCACCTACTTACTGGTTCAGGCAGGGCGTGTAGGAGTTCTTGTCTTCCTCAATAATGGAGACGATCAGGGTGATGAGCTTGGACCAGAAATCCAGGTTTTTGATGCTGGGGCCCTGCTCCTCAGGGGGCACATCGCCTTTCTTATTCTGGAGGGATGAGGACACAGAGGAGACTCTGGTCACCCCACCTGCAGGGCTCAATTACATGTCAGAGCTAACACGGAGGAAGGAGGGAACCCCATGGATGCCCACACAGAGCCCCATCTTGTCTCTTGTGGTCTCAACCCTGCAGCAGTAGGGTTTAAGCCCTGCCCAAGGCATGGGGCTCGTTCTGCAAGGGGCTGAGTGCTGTGGAGAGGGAGCAGGAGCACAAGAAAAAGGAGAGGGGTGGGATATGGGAAAGGTCACTGCCCAGCATCCCCCCCTGCCCCACGCACCGGGTCCGTCTGGTACTCGCGGCTATAGAGCTCATGGCAGTTGTTGAAGATGTACTCATAGGTGGAGTTGAGACAGGCCTTCACACAGTCCTTCACCACCTGGCTGGCTCGTGGAGGGCTCTGCAGCTCCTGGACCTGGGGTGCAGGGAGGGAGTGGCATTAGGGGCAGACCCACATCCCCACCCACTCACCCACCCAGGGGTACCACGGGCCAGAGCGACCCCAACCCCCAAAGAACCAGGGACAGAACCATTTGTAGCATGGAGGCAAGAGGTACCTGTGCTACCACTTCATGAGGTGAAAAAGATTGACTGCAGTCAGGACAGGCTGGGACAGGACAGCCTGCCCCAATCGGGCCTAAAATCTGTGCAAAGAGTGCTAACTCTCTGTGAGCAATTAGTGGTGCTAAGGTGTTGTTTGGTGTTGCATCAAACTCTAAACACATCTTGCCTACAGTAAGCTCCTAACTGGCCTATAAATTTATGGCTGGCAGTCAACCTCTTCATTCTACAAAAGTTTGATCCCTCCTATATGATCAGGAGACATCTATGAGGGTCAGGTCTCCCCCGAGGGACAGGGCAAGCAGGGTTCCTGCAGTACCTTCATTCGAAAGAAGGTGATGCTGGTCAGCAAATCCACCGTGGACTTGAGGTCCTGCAGCCGCTCGGGACTGCTGGCAGGGAAGTTGTTCTGGGAAGAAAAGAGGGGCAGTTGCACACCAAACTCTCACAGGGGTGGGTGAGGGGGAGCAAACAACCACCTGGCTGGTTCAGACTTTATCAGCCAGGTGGGGAAACTGAGGCATGGCAGGCACCTTACCCGGTACATGGAGAGGTCGATGCGCAGGGAGTTGTGCAGCTGGTCCAGGAGTTTGACGAAGCGTTCCTTCTGCGGAGAAACACCCCAGGGCAGGTAAACATGGGAAGGGCGGCAGGGACCGACCCCCTCCCTCCACCCCTGGCTTTCTCTGCTCCCAGCTCAGCCCCCACTGCTCCCAGCTCATCCCTCTCCTCCCTGATGCCCTACTGCCCTTCCTTTCCTCCTTCCTCCATCAGAGCCCTGCAGGGCAGGGCATGCCCGCAGAGAAGAGCCTGTCCTCGCTGGTGGCCGGGGCTCACTCACAGCCCTCAGCAGCTCCCAGGGCACGTGTGGTCCTGCTGGGTGTGATGTAGGACAGAGAGGTGACACTACATGTCCCCTGTGCTGGCAGTCTCTGCTGGGGGGGTGACAGGTACTCTGTCTGCCCCAAGCACTGGAACACCTCTGAGCCTGGGCTCAAGGCAAGATCTGGGAGAGGGAGTGTGGGAGCCTGCTGGATTGAAGCTTTCCAAGAACTTGGGAAAAAGGGCGGGGAAAGGCCTTGCAGTGCTTGCCCATTTTCAGGGTGGTCCCCAGGAGCTGGACACCTCCATGGGCTCCTGACTTCAGTGGGCTGCATCGAGGGATGTGGGCAGGGAACCACTCAGGTGGGTGGTCTTCCTGGGGCTGAGGGGCTTTAGTTCAGCTCAGCCCAGCTCCCACTCACAGAGTGCAGGGCAGGGGGATGCAAATCCACCTTGGGTTGCAGATCAGGTTGGGGGTCAGAGCTGAGGGCAAAGCAACAAATCACAGAATCACAGACTGGTTCGTGTTGGGAGGGACCTTAAACACCATTTCATTCCAATCCTGCCATGGGCAGGGATACTTTCCACTATATCAAGTTGCTCAAGGCAACCTGGCCTTGAACACTTCCAGGGATGGAACCCTGGAAGTCACAACCTCTCTGGGCAACCTGTGCCAGTTCCTCACCATCCTGACAGGGAAGAATTTCTTCCCAATAACAGCCCCAAACCATTGTCAGGGGGTATTTCCCTTCGCATCCTGCCAGGGGGAGGCTTTGCAAAACCCTGTGGGCCTCCCACGAGAGCCCTGGGTTCCCCCCAGCACGGCTGTACCGGGTCAGGGCTGACCCGCAGGGCTCCGGAGAGCCCGGAGCAGCGCTCCGAGTCCTTGGGGGAGAGGACCCGGAGACGGGGCGGGGCAGCGAGTCCCGCGCCCGCCCAGCTGCGGCTCGGCCGTGCCCGCAGCCTGCGCTGGCCACCGCAAACCTTCGGCACTCGCCCACCGGGACGGCCCGGCCAGGCCCGGGGCGGACCGTGCGTCCCCGACACCCGAGGAACGGCTGCAGCACTAACACTGGACACGACGGGTACTCAGGGTTAAAGCGACACGGCCGGGCACTTTAGGACCCAACCTTAGGCTCTCTAAAAAAAGAGAAAGAGACAAGTTTTTAAAACCCTCCATGTTAGAGAAAAAGCGGTTTGTTCGGTAGAGTTTCCTCCTCCTGCGTGACCCGGAGGCACAGCTCGCTCGGCTCCAGCTACTCCCTGCACCGGGAACGGGGAGGTGAGCCAAAGCTGCCCGGAGCTGTGCTCGGCCCTGGCTGTGTCCCTGGCTACCCAGCTCCTTGCTGCATCCCGGGCTGGGCGCTGACCCTGGCTCGACCCGTGCACACCCAGAGAGACCAGTTTCTGCCTCTAGGATGGCACGGGGGGAGCCGAGGCGAGAGCTCAGCCCCTCCTTGCCCATGTCCCTGCGGGGCACCCAGCCCTGCCACAAACTCACCCTGAAAGGCACCCAGTGGGTGCTGGAACAGCTGGGTGAGTTTCTGGCTGGCCCAGGGTCACCCAAAGTACACGAGACCATGCAAAACTCCCCGTGAGCTGCAGGGGTGGCTGATTTTGCCACCAAGGCATCCCCTTTCTGCCATGCTGCCACCCAAAATCCCAATTTGCTCAGGCTCCCATAATAATTCAGGGAGCAAATTTAGCCCTTCTCCCAGGAAGATGGTGGCTCTTCTCCTTCCGGAAAAACGGGAGCAGAATGAATTTAGGGCAAGCAGGGGCTGACCCCACTGCTGCCTTGGCTGCAGCTTGAAGAAGGGTGTTTTGCACGGCTCATGTTGCTCCCCGAGCCCCCCACCCCCACCCAAAGAAGAGAGAGAAAAAGGAAGGAGTGTTTACGCACCATCGGACTTACCCCGAAATTGGAGGCGGCAAAGCGGTCGGAGGCTGAGACGTTGGTGGAGGCCGTGGTGTGGGCGTAGTAGGCGTTGATGTTGGCGAGCAAGGTGCTCATCACTGCTGGCACCCCTGGGCACATGTACTTGGAGGAGAGGCAGGCAAAATGCCTGTGGAGAGATGGGGAAGGTGAGAGCGTAGGGCCATGGGGTGCAAGAATCATTGAATCCTAGAGTATCCTGAGATGAAAGGGACCCAAAAGGATCATGCAGTCCAACTCCTGGCCCTGCACAGACACCCCAACAATCCCACCCTGTCCCTCAGAGCATTGTACAAACCCTCCTGGAGCTCTGGCAGCCTTGGGGCCGTGCCCACTGCCCTGGGGAGCCTGGGCAGTGCCCACCACCCTC
>JAWWMP010000082.1:4379165-4399380 GCA_035047865.1 Dendrocincla tyrannina
CTGGGTCCTGTCCCTGGTCCCAGAGCAGAGCTCAGCCCCTGCCCCTCCATCTCCCCTCGGGAGGAGCTGCAGCCCCCAAGGAGTCTCCCCTCAGTGTCCTCTACTCCAGCTGAACAAGCCAAGGGCCCTCAGCTGTTCCTCAGACCCTTCCCCTCCAGACCCTCCCCCATCCCCACGTCCCTCCTTTGGACACTCTCCAACAGCTTTAGATCTGATATTGTAGCACCCAAACTACGCCCAGGACTCGAGGTGAGGCTGTGCCCGAGTACACTGAGAAGGGGATGGATGGGTGTGCAGGTTTGGGGCAAGTCTGACCCATGGCAGGGAGGTGGGTACCAATGGCAGCAGGGGAAGATGAGGACAGCGACCCCCTTCCAGGGCTGGCACAACCCTTCTGAGCCAAAAGGGGGGCAGGTGACTCACGTCATGGCCTGATAGATGGACTCCACCCCATAGCGCATGGCAAACTCGTCCACGATCTCCTGTGCCGTCTCATCAAAGTACACCTTCCAGGCATCATCCCCCTTGGCGTCGGGGATCTTCACCACCCCGTTGTTTTGCAAATCCGTCACAAAGTGGAACAGGTTCTGGAGGTACAAGTGAGTCTCGTCAGGTCCCCAGGGCTGGTGGTGTCAGGGTGGCAGTTTTGGGGTGGGGGCTGTGCCTCCCACGCCTTCCTGGGCTGCTCACCTCATGCAGGCAGGTGTACTGGACATGGTAGGGAGCCACCTTCTCCTCGCCTTTGATCTCCACACTGATGTGCAGCCGGATAGCTCCTGACACTGCTGACTTGTCTGTCCGCTTGTCTGCGGGGTACAGGGAGGGGGAAGAGGAGTGAGGCTTCCCCAGAGCAACCCTGCTCACTCCTGGCCCCAAGGAGGGGCAGAATGCTCTGGCACAGAGGGTCTCTGAGGGAGAGAGCTGGAGGGACACTCAGCACCATGTGCAGCCAGGCCAGGGTACAATGCCACCAAGGCACTGTAGGGAGGGATTTGGCTATAGCTCCAGACATTAGAGATGTGGCCTCTCTGTGCCTCAGTTTCACCTCCACAGAGGGCTGGTGCTTCAGACCTCCTGGGCTAAAGGTTCTGCAAATACCACTGTGAAAACACTTGATCCCAATGGCTTTTGATATTAAATGTTTTAAAGAGCAAACCTTGCTGCAATAGTCTTCAGGCCAGGGCTTGTAGCATATCCCCCTGGAGCCCAGGGCTGGGAGTCCCAGCCCAAGCAGGCTGTGCCATCCCCTCCCAGAGCCCAGGGTTGGGGGTCCCAGCCCAAGCAGGCTGTGCTATCCCCTCGAGAGCCCAGGGTTGGGGGTCCCAGCCCGAGCAGGCTGTGCCATCCCCTCCCAGAGCCCACGGTTGGGGATCCCAGCCCTAGCAGGCTGTGTCATCCCCTCCCAGAGTCCAGGGTTGGGAGTTGCAGCCCGAGCAGGCTGTGCTATCCCCTCCCAGAGCCCACGACTGGGGATCCCAGCCCAAGCAGGCTGTGCCATCCCCTCCCAGAGCCCACGGTTGGGGATCCCAGCCCAAGCAGGCTGTGCTATCCCCTCCTAGAGCCCAGGGCCAGGGGTCCCAGCCTGAGCAGGCTGTGCCATCCCCTCCCAGAGCCCACGGTTGGGGATCCCAGCCCTAGCAGGCTGTGTCATCCCCTCCCAGAGTCCAGGGTTGGGAGTTGCAGCCCGAGCAGGCTGTGCTATCCCCTCCCAGAGCCCACGACTGGGGATCCCAGCCCAAGCAGGCTGTGCCATCCCCTCCCAGAGCCCACGGTTGGGGATCCCAGCCCAAGCAGGCTGTGCTATCCCCTCCTAGAGCCCAGGGCCAGGGGTCCCAGCCTGAGCAGGCTATGTCATCCCACCCAGATCCCAGGGCTGGGGTTCCAGGCTCTGTCAGGGAGCTGTTTACCGAGGTTGTACCAGACGTCCATCTCCCCACTCAGGGTCCGGACCTCAATGATGGTCTGGCCCAGGAAATCATCGGATTCCCTCTTGAAGCGCTGCTTGACACGGGATTTGATGTCGTCATCTTCATCCCACACACGGACCTTGATGCGGTCGGAGGAGTTATGGCACTCACTGGGGAGGCAAGAAGGGGAAGCCCTGGGATGAGCAGGGAAACCTTTCCAGCTTCTCCCCAATCCTCTGTTTCCCTAAACAAGAGGGACCATTCCAGCACTGGGCAGGAACCATGGAAGAGATATGAGGACATCAACTCTCCCCAGTGGGCTCTCTGCAGACCCAACACAGCCTGGATCAGCACCTGGAGCCAAACCCTCCATGGCCCAAAAGCAGCACCCCAAGGGACGCCAGCACCCCCTTCCACCTCAGAGGGGGCAGGATGAGGCCCAGATGGCTCCCCCAACCACAGGGACATGCTGACAGCCAGCACAGCCCAGCAAGGCAATGGAGGGGATCAGAGACTGCGGGTGAACTTACAAATGGAAATTCTCCTCCCAGACTGGGTTGAGATTGCCGTAGATAGTTTTAGTCCTTTTTTTTGTCTTTCCAACCTGGACAGTGACATAGGGGTCACTGGAACCAGTCTTATCCTTTGCTTGCAGGCCCTGGGCACAAACCACTGCAGCACAGCACGGCACGGGATGCACATCCATCCACACACAGCACAAGCACAGCACACATAGCAGAGAGAACAGACAGGGAGAGAAGTCAGTGCCACACCCCCAAAATAGGCCCCTGTGTCCCCCACAGAGCCCCAGGGTCTGAAGCCGCTTGGCAGGATGAGGGGTTGTGCCACGCGGTGTCCTTGTGCCAGGGACAGCCTTGTCCCCATGGCCAAACAGGACAGGTGTCTACCTGTGATGCTGATCTTGGCCGACCATTTGGAGGTGCCGTCCAGGACACTCTGCTTCACTGCCTTCATCTGCTGCGTGTGTGTGGTCTTGGTGACCCCAAACACCTCCTGGATCAGCTCAAATATCTCTGGTTTGTTGCGCTCACGGATCTTCATGCGGTCCTTGAGCACCATGATGATGTTCTGGGTCCGGTCCTCTGCTCCATGCTTGGAGCTCTTCTCTGCTGCCCCTGGGAGAAGACAGGCATGGGTGAGAAGGGGTGGGGGGCAGGTGGTATCCAGGAGAGAGCAGAGAGCTCTGTTGAGTGGTATGATGGATTTGGGGACAGAACAGGAGAAAATGGCCTCCAGTTGCACCAGGAAAGGTTTAGCATGGGTATTAGGAAAAAGTTTCATCATGAAAAGGGTTGTCAGGCATTGGCACTGGCTGCCCAGGGCAGTGGTGGAATCACCAACCCTAAAGTGTTTAAAAAAATGTATGGATGTGGCATTTGAGGACATGACTTAGTGGTGACCACAATGGTATTGGATTGATGGTTGGACTTGTCGATGTTAAAAGTCTTTTGCAACCTTAACAATTCCATGATTCTATGACTCTATGCATTAATTAATTCAAACCCAGAGGGATCTACCCCCTTCTCAGCACAGATCTGCCCTTCCCACCATTTCCCCCATGCTCAAGGCAGGAGCCCAGCTCTCCCAGGCTGCTCCATCCCCTCTCTCTCCAAGGGCAGAAGGAATGAGGCTGTGGAGGCAGGTCCTTACTCTGCAGGCAGTCGGCGTTGAGCAGGTCCTGGCACTTCTCGTGGCACTTGACGCCGCACTCGGCACAGCGCATGCCCTGCCGGGCGATGCCCCACAGGAGCCCCTCGCACTCGTAGCAGTAGGTGGGCGTGGTGGCCGTCCACACCTCAAAGTTGTGGGGCGTCGTGCAGGAGATTGGGTACACTAAGGCTTGCAGGGTCTTCTTGTAAACATGGTTTTTCTGTGTGGGGACAGGAGAGAGAGGGGGAGAAATGCTCAAGCAGGGCAGAAGGTGGCACTTGAGGATGTGGTTTAATGTTGGTGGGTACTGGGTTCATGTTTGGACTTGATGATCTTAAACGTCTTTTCCAACTTAATCATCCTGTGATGTCCCCGGGTGCAGCCATGACCATCCCAGCTGCTCTGACATCACTGGAGGACACTGGTGTGGTAGAGACCCTGCCCCTCCCCTGCTGGCCCAGCCCTCGAGGCTCAGCACCTCTCCCCACCCCCCACCCCCACCCCAGCCCACCCCAGAACCTACCAGCTCCTCATTGTTCAAGGTGCTTGAGGCCAGAGCGGATGTGATTCCTGCTTTCCTGGACTGGACCAGGGACTGTATGAAAGAAGTAAGAGTTACCAGATCCAGCAGAGCATGGGGGAACCCTTCTGCACTCCTTTGGAGTAGAACACCCAGGACAGACCCCAAACCCAGACAAGGAAGGGTCCTGGCTGCATATGGGGGCAGCCAGCTCCCAGTGATGCCAGCACTGTTGTGCAGTGGGACTGGTACAAGTTCAGCAGTCCCAGTTCAGCCCCAAAGGGGCAGAGCCATTAAACTCAGGTCTGAAACATCCAGGGAGATGGAGTGGGGGGCACTTACCATGGCCTGTGGGCAGCCAGGGACAGCGAGGGGGGAATAAAAGGCCATTAGTGCAAACACTTCCCAGGAAAGCCCCTTCCCCACCAAAAGCAGTAGGAATGGGGGCAATGCCCCACTTCACCCAGCACTGGCCAGTCCCTGGTAGGGGGGACAATGTCCCCAAGACACAGCACTGGCGGCAGACTGCAAACCCCAGCAGGGTAAGGCAGCAGCCACCTCAAACCCTGCACGCTGCCCACCCCATCACCACCCACCCCCCAGCCCCCAAAACACCAACACAGCACAGTGCAGAAGCATCAGCGGCTGCCCAAGTGGGCTGGGAGTGGGGGGCACTGGGTTGGGGGCAGCAAGGAGGGTCAGGGTGATGGGGGGAGAGACAGGTTGGGGACAGGAGGGTGGCACCCTGGGGAGGGCACACAGTGGAGATGGCAAGGTGTAAAGAGAGGGAGAAGAGGGGTAGGCCAACTAATTCTGGGGGTAAGGGGTGTCTGGTTTCCAAAATTGCTGTCTCTTGTCACCAGGGAGGGGACAGCAGAGTGACCCTGTGCATTAGAGCCCAGGGGCTTGAAGGGACCCCAGCATGGGGGGTTCATACATGGGGGTCTCCAGCACCATACACTGGGCTGTGACAGCACAGCAGGACAGTGGGGACAAGAGCAGAGGGTCTGGGCAGCTTGGAAAAGCTACTGCCACCCCTACCCTGGTACTTGGGTCCATCTGTCCGGCACCAGCGTGGTCCAAGCTGCAGGGACCTATGGCAGGTGGGACAGAGAGGGGCCAAGGACACAGCAACAATAAAAAAATGGGAAACCAGAAGCAGCCCCGGGAAGCCTCGGGCTGATGCTTGGTGTAGGGACCGGAGCTCCGTTAAAGAGAAGCACCCTCGGGTAGGGAGAGCCCAGCTGTGCCATCCTCACAGCTCCCCACTGCAAGGAGGGCCAGGAGCCCCCCAAGCCAGCCTGGGTCACCCCCGCCCCCCTTTGGCAGGGCTGGGGGAGCTGAGGGCTGGCCGGCAGCACCCAAGGGCGCTCTCTCTTTAACCCCTCGGACCGCGCTCACCAGATCGCTGACTAGAGGGAGAGATTTGCGTCCAGGTTTAATGTCGGGCATGCTGTTAATGCAGCGCAGAAACCTTACAGCCGCCCCCCTGCCGCGGGGAAGGCCCAGCCAGGACACAGGAAAGAAAACAGAGAACACAAGCCAAGTTAGAGGCAGCTGGGGAGCAGGGCACGGGCGGCGCAGTCTGGTGGGGCACAGCGGGAGCGAAGCCGGCAGCTGTGGGGGTGGTGCCTTAGGAGGAACCTCACCAAATCGCTAACTAGGGGGATGGGTTTTCGCTTGCGAATGTCCGGCATGCTGTCTATAATGATCAGCCCACCACCAGGCCTGCAAGAGAGAGGAGAGTCAGCGGGGAAGGGGAAACTGAGGCAGGAAGGGGCCCCCTGTTATTGCCCCATGGGGACTCGGGATTTCATGCAGTCATAGATTGGCTTGGGTTGGAAAGGACCTTAAAGCTCATCCAGTCTCACCCCCTGCCACGGGCAGGGACACCTTCCACTAGACCAGCCCTATCCAACCTGGCCTTAGACACATCCAGGGGTGGGGAAGCCACAGCTGCTCTTGCAAACTGTGCCAGCTCCTCACTGCCCTGTCCGAGAAGAATTTCTTCCTACTATCTAGGATTTGGCAGATAGAACTGCAAAGCAATCTCTTTGTGGCTGGGACCTACCCATGGGACCCCCATCCTCACCACCACCCCAGCCGGGGCAGGGATCACGGATTAAAAGTTGAGGTGGAAGGGGATTTGGGCAGAAAACTGGTTTTCCCCATGTGAAGTGCAACAGTGAAACTCAGGAGAAAACCAGCCCGTTTGACTGAGTCAGCTTTGTCTTTACAGTGTGGGGCTGGAGAGCTGGGGGGTGTCCTCTGGGACCCCAAAGGGGAGCACTGAGCAGGTGAGCCTCAAGTTCTGCTGCAAGAAAAACTGAAGCAGGAATGCTGCTTTGCAGCCCTGTCTGTGAGAAATCCCTGGTGTGATCTGGGAATTCTCAGGGAAAACTGTGACATTCTGCCTGGGTTCATGGCAGAGCCATCTGTAAAGGCAAAACAGGACTGAGACCCCCAGCCCATCAAGGTGAGAGGCTCAGGATTCCCCATGGCATCCCTCCATGAGGGAAGCAGGAGTTGCCACCCCAACTCAGTCTCATCCCAACTCACCTCTTCCTGTCTCCCTCAGCAGTGGCTTTGGGGACACAGAGCAGTGTCATCTCTGCTGGCTCCTCCAAAAGCACCAGGCACTGACAGCAGTCAGCCCCAAAATCTGGCCCCCCCTGAATGCCCATAGCTTAACAACCCTTCCCCCCACAGGCCCACTGCTGAGCTCAATTATCACATCCTAATGAGTTGGTGGCTGAGATCCTGGGGGGCAGAATGTTCCAGATTCCCCTTGTACTCACCCGCCTTTGAACCACAGGGATTTGGCTTCTCCATCACCTTCCCCTCGGGCCTGGAAAACATGGGACAGTGTCAGGGGCACAGTGGGATCCACCAGTATGGGGAGCAACCCCCCAGGGCAGTGAGCACCCCACCGTGCCCCCAGCACTGGGGGAGCAGGGGAGGATGGGCAGGGTGGGCAGAAAAAAGTGTTCCAAAACCAACGGGGCTCTTCCCAGCAAAGAGCTGGCACTGGGAATAAATATCTTCAGGAGGCTGAGCTGGGTGAGCAGTGGGTGGGCTTCAGCAGAGGGGCTAAGGCAGGCAAAGCAGAGGGGATGGCTACACCATGCTAAATTTGGGCATTAGGGGAGTGGAGAAGCATCATGAAGGTTCAGCAGGTCTTCAGGGACCAGCAACAGCTGGAGAGAAGAGCATGGAAGTGGGGGTGTGTGCAGGGATGGTCCAGCAGTGCCACCTGGTCCACCATTATTTTGGGGGAGGAGGGAGACCAACATCCCTCCCTCATGAGGCAATCCCTGCACACACAAACACACACGCACACACAGGGAAGGCATACACGTGGCAGGGAGGTTCCAGGTGGGCATGCTTACCTGCAGGCAGACTACACCCCTTCCCTGCAGAGAGGGGAGATGCAGGTGCAAGGGCCATGGTGGTGGACAACTGAAAAGAGAAGCGGTGGGGAGGGGGATCGAAACCCCGGGGAGCGAATCCAGAGCCAAAACAAAAAGAAAATATGGAGGATGGAGTCTAAAAACAAAACAAAATATTGTCAACTCAACAGAGGGGAGAGGGTGGGGGGCTCACACCAGCACATACATGCAGCACACACAGGGGAGTCCTCAGCACTCCCGGCCCCTCCGGGGGTCCCACTTGGCAGGAATGGGGTTCTGGGGTCACCACTGTTGGGGGCTCCCAGGTCAGGATGGGTCCATGGGGACCGGATGTCCCTGAAAGCTGCCCAGATGTGGGAAGGGGCCATGCCCCCCAGCCCAGCAGCAGTGGCCAGAAGGGTCCTTACCTCCTGCAGCTGCATGCAGACCTTGTTGAAGGCTCTCAGCCAGTTGGCTTTGGCCCGTGCTTTGGGGTCCTGCACCTCCTCTTCTGCCTGCTCCCTGCAAGCAGACACACACCTTGTCACCTCTCAGCATGGCACCAGGGAGGAGCAATCAGCCCCCACAGCCCCAGCAGGACTGAGACTGTGATATGGAGATCCTGATGGGCCCAGAGCCAGCGTGGCCATGACAAAACCCCCTCTTGCTACCATGAAGGACACAAAAATGCAGCAGGTCCTGCTGCAAAGGGCAGCACTGCCAGGGCCGAGCACTGGGAGAAGCCAGGAGCTGCCCCTCCCTCGGGAGATGTGCCCTGAGCACCCAAGTGACACATGGGGACAGTCGGTGACACAAGCATGTGAATTAAACATCCTTTGTCCCCTATTCCCCATCAGGATGTTCTCTAGCCTCTTCCCACCACAACATTCCGGAGAAGGGAGCCCCCAACACCGCCATGGTTCCAAGCCCAGGGAAAACTATCCACCTGGACATGCTGGGTGTTGTGGGTTTTTTTCTCCTCTCCTGCAAAATCAAGACATGGAGGAAAAGAAAATAAATTCTCCAAACATACCAGCCTCGTGGAGAGCCTTGTGTGATGAGACACTGGAGAGGGGCCCAGAACCAGACTGAGATGAGGCCATGGGGAGCTCAGGAGATGAACCTGCCTAACCCAACCCTGGGGGGCTTTGCTTGTGCTAATCCAGGGTTGTCAGCATTAACCTGTGGTCCCCACCACTAATCCATAGCTGCCAGTGCTAATCTGGGGTCCTCAGTGGTAATCTGGGGTCATCAACATTAATCTGTGGTCCTCAGCACTAATATGGGGTCCCCAGCAGTAATCCATGGCCCCCAGTGCTAATCTGGGGTCCCTGGCACTAATCCATGGTCCTCAATTCAAAACACAGAATCCCCCAAGCCCCCTGCCCAGTGGGCACCACAGGCAGCCATGACCTGAGGCCACCTTAGCCCTGGCTCCCACCAGTCCTTGGGTCTAAATATGTATTTTCCTAAAAAGAGCTCATTGCAGAGTCTTTTAAATTAGTGATTTCCCAGCTCTGGTGTATAATTTAAATGAAATAAAAGACTGAAAAAGCCCATCTCAGGTTCGTCTCTGCAGGGAAGGGTGAAGCTCACCAAAAATGGAAATGGTCAATAATGATATTGGAATAATCTGTCCCCAAGATATGAATTATTCACATGCTGCACCAGGAACTTGGCCACCAACTAATTCACAGCACAGAAGGCCACGGAGTGGCCTAGGTAGAGGATTGATTCCTGTGGATGGAAATTTCCTCATCTGACTGAGCTCCAGGGTACCCCCTCTATCTAGGAAGCCAAGAACTTGAGCCAGAGGAAAGGAATCACAGCCTCAAGCCACCACTTCCCCCAGCCCCAAGTTTGTTCCAGGTTATAAACCTGCAGCCCCATAGCCATGGCAGGTTCTTAAACACACGGAACTCTGCTCAGCATGGGGAGTGGTTGGGCCAGTGTGGTGTGCCCTAGAGGGCTAGTCCTTGCCTGGACGGCACAATGTGGGCTTCCCTCCTGTCAGTGCATCAGGCACCTGGAAAAGCTCCAGACACTGCACAAGGTGCCTGGTCCTGCCCCATGGCACCAGCCCCAGTCCTGAGACACCTCCAGAGCATACTCAGTGCCACCAGGCACGGTGCCATCCCAGGGACACAACAGGTCAGTTTCCCCTCCTACCTCTCAGCTGGTTTTGGGGGCTCAGACTCTGGAGCTGCCTCTTGCACAGGAGCTTCCTCCTCTGCCCGCTGAGCCTGGAGGGTCTCAGGGGCTTCCTGGGGAGCAGGGATGTCCTTCTCCTCCTTCCTCTCCTCTTTCCTCTCCTCCTTCCTCTCCTGCTGCTGTGGCTTCAGCTGTGGGACCTGCTGAGGTGGTTGCTGTTGCTGCTGCTGCTGCTGCTGCTGCTGTGGAACCTCTTGCTGCTGCTGCACAGGGGGTTTCTGTGGTGGGGGATACGTTTCGTCCTCGGGGGGTTCATAAGTGTCCTGTTCCCGCAACTCCTCTTCCTCCTCTAGTTCCTCCTCCTTGGGGTAGCCTTCCTCAGTCTCACTGTAGTCCTCAATGAACTCTTCCTCCTCCTCTTCCAGGTAGAGATCATCATCATCCTCCTCCTCCCAGCGTGGTGAGTCTTTCCGGTAGCTGACGGAGCTGTGGCAGGAGTGGTAGGAGTCGCCGTCCCTCTCGTCCAGCTCCGAGTCCCGCAGGCTCTCATTCTCGAAGTCCTCGCTCAGCTGGGAGCTGCCCTGGCTCAGCTCAGCCGATGAGGCATAGCGGCTGCTCCCTGTGGGACTGGGGGGTGAGGGGACACAAGGACAGGGGTCTTGTGGGTCCGTGTCACCCCAGACAGAGTCCCCTGGGTCCCCATACCAGGGACAGGAGGATGTGCAGCTCCCACCAGGAGCATTGGACTCCTTATCCTGGGAGTTGAAGGCACAGACCCAGGAGACTTCATAGGCTGGGACCAGCCCCCCAGGCTGGGGCACTCATGGGGTCTGAGCTTTCTGCCCCTGCCTAGGCTGAGTGTGGGGATGGAATGAGGGACACAGTGTCTGTCCCCTTGGCTCACCCCAGCCAGGGGTGAGGGCAGAGCACAGCACCCCCAGCCAGATCCTGCCTCCTGCTGCTGCCAGACACACTGTCCTGCCCCTGACCCACAGAACTGTCACCCCAGCTCTGCCCTGACACCTTGGACCTCCCCGTAGCCCTCCCAGGCACCCCCACCTCAGGACACCCTCTCAAGCCTCCTCACTCCCCTTAACATCATCCCTGCCTGGTGGTCTCCTCTCTGCTTCCCCTGCCCCGCCAGATCCCTTCCCCCCATCCCATCCACCTCCTCAGCCCTTCCAGCCCCCTCCTCTCCCAGCTGCCTGCACTGGGGGAGCACAAGGGTCCCTGTGTCCCTTCAGGCTGCCAGGGACAGGGAAGCCCCGGGGCTCTGTGGGGACAGGCTGACAGAAGCAGACATGCAGACAGGACAGGGACATGCCAAGGAAGAGGCCGACACCACATCTC
This sequence comes from Dendrocincla tyrannina, assembly GCA_035047865.1. Lineage (NCBI taxonomy): Eukaryota > Metazoa > Chordata > Aves > Passeriformes > Dendrocolaptidae > Dendrocincla > Dendrocincla tyrannina. Next base: position 4,390,154 of record JAWWMP010000082.1, read on the forward strand.
CAGCCAGGGCGAGGGGGATGGGAGAGAGGGACAGGGATGAGGGGATGGGATGGGCAGAGCCTGGAGTGGCTGAGCCAGGCAGTGGGATGCCAGGGGACACCACAGGAAAGAGGGTGCTGGGGGATGCCCAGCCTGGTCCCAGCTGGGTCGTGTACTGGCATCATCCAGGTACCTTGGGAAGGGGCACTTGGAGCACAGGGTGTAGGAGACACTGCTCATGCCTGGAAACCCCACATCTCCTGACCCTGGGCAGAGCTGGGAGAGGGGCCTTTGGCACATCACAAGGATCCCAAATCACTGCGTGAGGCTTTTGCCCAGCCAGGCACTCCGTGGGAGGTGACTGGGAACGGGGTGGCATTTGAGTCCCCAAGGTCCCACTCCCATACCCGCTGGCATGACAAGGAACAGGCAGCTTTGCTGCCAGATGGTCACAGTGCCAACGAATGGGACCAGGATGGTGGGACATGACCCCATGAACTGGGTTGCAGCAGCAAGAAGGGACATCAGAGGGAGCACCCCAATACTGCCCCTCTGCAAAGCTGGTCCAGGACAGGGAGTGGGGACCCTGCGGTGGCACGAGGCTGCCCTTGCCAGGACTGGTGTTGGCCTCACCATGGCTGCAAGGACCGACCACAGCACTCTGCGACGGCACACGGCACACGGCACAGGTAGAGACCCACCTATCCGATAGGTCTAGGGACCGCCTGCTCTCAAGGGAAGGCTGGCGGCTGGTCCGCCTGCTCGACTCAGAACCGGACTCAGCGTCGCTGCGTCCGTTTGCGGCAGAGTCTACGCTACCATAGCGTCTGCCGGGGAGGAGAGGAACATGGTCAGCGAGGTCCCAGTGCCACACCACCGCCACCCGCCACGTCCCGGCATCCCCTGCCGCCGTGGGGACACCGGCAGGGAGGCTCTGTCCACCTGGACGGGGCTGGCACCTTGGGCTGTGCTGTGCTGTGACCGCAGGGATGAAGAGCCAGGCAGATGTCCCTGCCAGCTCTGCATGCCCAGCCAGCCCACACCCCACTGCCCATCTCCCAGCATGGCGTGGGGGTCACCAAACCCAGCAAGGACAGAGGAGAGCAGTGACCCAAAAGAGCTTGAAAGCTTCCCAATAAGAAGGAAAGGCTTGGATGGGGCCAGTGCCATCCCCCTTTTCCTCACCTCAGCATCTTTCCCTTTTGTCACCCACCGCCCTGGGAGCACCATCCCTGGCATCACCTCGGGGACCTGCTGGCCTCTCTGATCTGGGGGGAGGTGGAGAGAGGGAGTCCCAGTGGGGAGATGCACCCCACACTACCTGATGGGAGCCTGGTCTGAGTAATCCATCTCATAGCTCTGCATGGAGTCGGTGTAGGAGTCACGGGAGCTCTGCTGCTGGTGTCTCATGGGGTACTGGTGCACAGAGGCGTTGGGCTGGGACGTGGTGTAGTAAGGAGGAGGGATGCTGTTGCTGGTCTCACTGCGGTAATCGCTGTCTCGGTCATCCACGGTACTGTCCGGGTCATCATCTGCAAGGGGACACAGTGAGTGGGACAGGGGATGGTTCAAATCTGCCCCGTGCCCCGCACAGACCCGTTAATGCCACCACTGTGTCCCCAGTGCTGTGGGACCACGCTGGGGAGATGGACCCTGGGCGGGGTAAGGGGTGGGCTGTACATGTTCTCAGTGCAGAAAGGGTTTGTGGGCATGAGGGGGAGGCAGAGAAGGAATTTGGGACATACAGAAAGCGGAAAGAGGACAGGGTTTGGGGGCCCTCCCTCTGCCCCACTGATGTCCCACCACAGAGGCAAAGCCTGAGCTGCTCATTGTCACCAGGGTACCCCGAGGGCACAGAGCCCCCCTGTGCTGTGTCCCCACCAGCCCATGGGGACAGCCCTGCCCAGGACAGGGCACTTGGTGACACCATCCTCACCCAGCAGAGAGTCATGGCACGAGGCCACATGCTGGACCCCAGGTCCCTTGAGCGCTGGGCCAGGCAAAGGGGGGACATGCTGGGGACCCCCAGGCTGGGAGGAGAGGAGGGGGCAGGATACTTACTCTGCTGTTCTCCCCAGCCAAAATAATTCCAGTTGCCTACAAAGAAAGGGGCAGACAATAAGGATTGAGGCAGCTGGTTGGGAGGAACCAGCATCTCCCAGATGACACAGTGGCACTGGGCTGGGTTGGGGACAGTGCCCTGAAACGGGGCACATCCAGGATGGGGCACAGTGGCATGCTGGGGACAGGGACTGGGCAATGCAGTACCAAGATGGGACAGGGAGGGGCCCTGGCGATGAGCACAGTGGCATTAAGCGCACTGGGGACAGTGCCTGGGCCTGAGCCATAGTGACATGAAGCTTGGTGACACCAAGCCCCAGGTGCCTGGGGCTGGGCATGGTGACAACTGATCCAGGCTGGGGACACTGCTATGGATAGGCATGGTGGCACTGAAAGGGGACAGGGTCTGGGCTGGGCACAGACACACTAAGCTGGACTTGTGCATGGCCCTGGGGTGGTTAAAGAAGGGCAACCAGGCACAGGTTGGGACAAACTGAGCTGCCATCCCAAATCCCCTAGACCCCTCTGCCAGGGCCCCCACCCAGAAGCCCCCTCACCAGCTTTGCTGCCCTTTGCCCAGGCTCCCCCAGGGACCATCCTTACCAGCTACACTGCCCCTTTGCCCTGCTCCCCTCAGCCCATGGGAAAGCTCACCCACTGTGGAACAGGAAGACAGCAAAGAAACACCAGCAAACATGGGAGGTAGGATGGGAACGGGGATGGGGACAGGGTGTGGGGTGAAGTAGAGCCCCACTTGTTTGGGTTCCAATGCTCCAAAGCAGACATGGAGCCCACCCCTGAGAATGCCCAGTGCGAGAAGCGGGGAGGAAGGGTGGGTGTGGGGGTCCCACGATGGGGCAGGGAGAGGAACAGGGCAGCACTTACAGCACTGGGAGCCGTGTACAGGCAGAGGCTTTTCCTGCTCCTCCTGGAAGGCATACTGGAGAGACAGGGGCTAGTGAGGGCTCCTGCTGGCACCACTGCTGCCCCCACCCCCCTCACCCCGGGTCTGGATGCACCTACATCATCCTGGTCCCGCATCGCGTTGAGCTGCTCCAGCTTCTTGGCCCAGTACCTGGCCTCCTCCTCAGGGATATCTGCAAGCACAAAGACCCCAGTTGGTGCACCGACCCCCCAAAACAGCCCTCAAATTTTTGGGGCCACAGGGTCAGACCCTCAGTCCCAGCTCCATGGCTCCTGAGCATCCCTGGGGCCAGGAAGGATGCACTCCAGTACTGGGGGGCCAGAGATGGTACCCACCCAGTGGCAGCTCAAAGCGGGTGTCAAGGAGGATGCGGTGGAATGTCGGGTCCTTGGTGCCTGAAATCTCATTGTCTGTCATGATGACCTGGGAGTCAAGTGTGAGCCACTCCCCAGGGCCCTCCTGCAAAGTGGAAATGGAGTGAGAAGAACTCCCAGGAACCCCCTTTTCCAGCCATGGAACCCCAGCACATGGGGTCTGGCCCCAATCAGGATAGAGCAAGATCTCCCTGCCCCAAAGGACAGTTGGGGGTGTGTCATGTCCCTTGGGGTCCAGCAGGGGGATGGACATGCCTGGCTCCCTTACCTCATTGGACTGCCGGATGGTCCGGAGGGGGATCCACACGGTCCCCACCATGGTGTCCCAGATGAGCCCCTTGTTCCACACCTCCACCGTCAGGCCCAGGTCAAGCCGGTTGATCTCACTGTGGACAGGGAAGGTATCAGGTTACCCCACCTCAGGTCACCCCCACTGGGCAGGCCCCGGGATCCCCCCAATCTCTACCTGCCCCCTCAGCTCCAGGACTCAGGTGAGGCCCCAGGGCTCGGGTCAGGCAGAGCTGGCAGCAGGGGATTGCCACTGTTTGGGGCAGTAAGGGGGAGCAGCAGGGATGGGGGACCTCGGGACACCCCCTGGACACTCACAACATGAAGTCCTGCTCCCAGGAGGGCAGGTTGCCCCGCACTGCGATGGTCGTGCTCTTGACATTTTGCACCTTCAGGGTCACGTAGGTGTTAAACTTCTCTGTGGGAGCAAGAAGAAGGTGAAGGGACCCCCAGTGTGCCCCCATTGCCTGACACCACCCACTGCCACCCTCCTTTGGCACCCCAGCCCCAGAATAGATCCCACCTCTGCCAGGCATGATAGAATGTGAGCCCCCCCATCCTGTCCAGGGCACCCCCATCTCTGTGTGTGCTCCTTCCCATCCCCAACTTGCCAAACAATGCCCCTAGAGCCGAGAATGAGCCTGGAGTCCCCTCACCCCGCTCCCAACCCTTTGTCTGACCCTAACACATCCAACCAACACAAGAGCCTTTCGCCCTCCCCCCGCAGGTGGGCAGGCAGGTGGGGAGTCACTTACCTTGAGGCCCATCATACTTGGCCTTTTTAACTGTTGGGACAGAAAGAGGGAAAGAATCAGGTTGAGAGCCTCAGGTGGGGGGCTGGGGACTCCCACCAGGGTGTCAAGGGGGTGGGAGGACCCCAATCCTCGTTGCCTCCCCACTTTCCCCTCCAGCTGCCAGGTGGGGAAAGTGTTGGGATCCCTGATACCAAGTGAGGGTGGGAGATCAGATATATGCTAGAGGGGGCACCAGAGGGGACCAAAGACTTCCCCCACAAAAAAAACCCCTGCCACTGTGGGACAGCTTGCAACCCCAAACGACCTGCCTTCATCTGTTGAGGGGGTGTTACCCTCCTGATCCTTCCAGTTCTGAATTGGGATCCCCTTGCAGAAACAGATGGTGTTACCATCCATATCCCAAGGGAAAAGGTGGAGTCTGGGGAGCCTTGCCCTCCACTCTAGTCCTTGTTGGAAGTCACCAGCCCAGCAGCACCAGGGTTAAGTCTCTCCCAAACCACCGACCCAGATTTCCCACAGGGAAACTCGGGGGGGAGCGGGGAGAGGGGGCTTCCTTCCCCTTAAGGGTGGAACATCCCAGGCTGTAACCATCCCTGCACAAAAACAGCACCAGGGATGGTGGAGATACCCCTCCCCCCAATTCCCATACAGCCCCAAAAGCACCCCCACTGCACCCCAGCCCTGTTCCTGAAGGGACTGAGGAGCTGGTTCCCATCCTGCCCGTGGGGAGTTGTGCATGGAGGGGCTCAGATCCTGCTCAGCACCACGGGAAAAACACCCGCGATTCTGGCTCATCCGCCCCAGCTTTACTCAGTGTATGGTGGGGGCGCGGGGGAGGGTCGGTCCCCAGGTTTTGGCTGCAGTTGGGGGGCAAACAGTGCAGAGCACAGGCAGGCACCAACGCTGCCAGTGTCGGGGGGTGGTGGAGGCGAGGGGTGTCCTCGAGGCTCCCAGGAGGGGACCAGCGGGAAGAGAATGACACAGCACCCGGAGAGCTGTTAAATGACGCGGGTGCCAGCGGGTGCAGGGCCAACGTGACCGAGCAGGGATGAAAATAGCCCTGGCGACATCAAAGGTAATTTGATTTCGGAGACGTGCCACTCGCCAGCCGCTTATCACCCGCCACCAGCGCTGGAGGGGACGCGGGGCTGCCGCCGGCGCCACGTGCCTGGCGGGGCTCAGAGGAGCCCACGTGGCACCAGCAGCCCCGGGGAAACTGAGGCAGGGGGGAATCATCACCTAAGAAAACAACTGGGGACCCTGCGGCTCGGGCGCCTGCCCTGTGCCACCGAGAGGGTGACATGTAGGGTGGCTCTTTGCCCGCAGGAAGGTCACTGGCAGCCATGTTCCCAGGGAATCACAGGACTCCGGGAGCTGCGGCTTCACTCAGGGATGGGGGGTTCACGCTCAGGGGAGGCACAAGGCTCCAGGATCCTCCCTGAGTGTAACAGTGTTGGGAGCCCGGGGGGCTGACTGGGGACGGCTGACATCACCGTAATAATTATATATATTATATATTTGTATTTTATATATATATATTTATATTATTCTATTCTAATACAGTATTTGGTGGCAGGATCTGCCTGTGGCTGACAGGGATCCCTGACATGGGGGCTCCCCCTTGTCCTGAACCCAGGGGCACCCACTGCTCTCCACCAGCTGCTGCCTCTGAAACAGAATGAGAGAGCAGAGGAAGGAAAAGCTCCAAAAATACCCGAGCTGACAGGAACAAACAATTATCCAGGGAACACGTGGCTCTCCTGGCTGTCATCTCCTGCCAGGGAGAAGTCCTGCTGCCACCATCTGCGGGCTGTGCTGCCCTCCCTCACATCAAAGGGTCCTCAAAGCTGACTCAGGGGTGGTGAGTCCCGGGGTGCCACCTTGGAGCTAAATTAACCCCCCAGGCAGGAAGCTGGGGATAGCAAGACACCCATGTGAGCTGGGTACCCCCCCCCAACAAGCTGGAAGAGCCAAAGTGTTTCTCAGGCTCAGGCAATCAGGCTCCTCTTGGGGGGATCTTGGCCAGTTCTGGAAACTGAGGCAGGAGGCAGCTGGCAGGGATCAGAATGGCAATGCTGTGAAAACCAGGCTGGGCTGTTGGCATCCAACAACAGGCCTGTCTGTCTGTCTACCCCTCTGCCCATACACAAACTCCTCTGTCCATCCATCCATCCATCCATCCGTCCGTCCATCCGTCCGTCCATCCGTCCGTCCGTTCCTCTGTCCATTCCTCTGCCCATCCACTCACCCCTGTCTGTCCGTCTCTCTGTCCATTTACCTGTCTCTCCACTCACCCATTCTTCTATCCATCCATTCATTCACCTGTCTGTCCTTCTCCCTGTGTCCACCCCTCTGTCCCTCCATTCCCCTATCCATCCATTCACCTATCTGCCCATCCATCAATCCCTCTGTCTGTCCATTTACCTGTCTCTCCACTCACCCCTCTGTCCATCCCTCTGCCTATCCATCCACTCACCTGTCTGTCCATCCACCCATCTCTCTGTCCATCCATCCTTTGACCATCCATTCACACACTTGTCCATTCATTCACCCCATCCCTCCACCTGTCTGTCCATCCACTCTGCCCCTCCCACCATCCATCCATCCATCCATCCCTCTGTCTGCCCTTCATCCAGCCATCCATCCCTCCACTCCTCTTGTCTGTCCACCCACCCACCCACCCCTCTGTCTCTGTGCTCACGTCTCCCATCCCCTTCATCCATCTGTCCCTCCGTCTCTCCATCTGTCTCTCCGGATGCCCGTCCGCCCGCTGTCCATCTGTCCGTCTGCCTCACACCATTCCAGACACCCCCTCCTGTCCCTGCTCACCCCACACCTCTAGGGTCACTCCCTGTCACCCAGGGTCACCCCCTGGCACAAAGCCCCTCAAGGCTGCATGTGGCCCCAGCCACCCGGGAGGGGCAGGGAAAGGCTGGGGGAGGCTCTGGGATGGCACCTCCACCCTCAGAGCCCCAAAAATAGGGTGACAAAAACAGCTGTCCCCAGCAAGTGGTGACAGGGCAGTGGGGGAAGCCCAAACCCGCTGGGAAATGATTCTCACCAGCCACCCACAGCATCACTGATGGTGTCACCGCATGTGACAGTCCTTTAAATAGGAGCAAAGAGATGCCCCCTTCCACGCCCACCAGAAAAGGGGACCCCAAATCTGGGGCTGGCTGGGGGACATGCAGGGGCACCCTGGCTTTGGCATCTCCCTGTGTGCTGCTGTGGCACTGCCACAGGAGAGGTGGCTGTGACAGCAGCTAAAAGAAAAGGATGTGTCAGGGGGGTGGGAAGGGGCACAATCCCTCATCCACTGAGCTCAGGCAACACTGGGGGAGCGCCCATTCTCCTCCAGATTTTGCCTGGGGTGGGGGAATCCCAGAAACTCTATGCCCCACCTTGTCCCCAGCTGCCACTCTGCCACCTCCATCCCATGACCCCAGGACCCACAAGTGCCATCCCTTCCCCATCAGGTGTCACAGGGCCTGGGGAGGGAGTAAAGGGATCCCCCCTGACTTCTGCCCCCCCAGACTGAGCACTCAATCCAGGGTAACTGCCAGCGAGGCCGAGGCCAAGCCTGCAGGATTCATCTGTGCACCAAGTTCAGCAGGTCTCAGTGTGATGGGTGTGGGGTTCCTCTACCTGTGTGCTCCCCCCAGTTCCTCCCAGTATGGGGTGGACAGCAGCCCGAACCAGGCCCACAGCAGCACCAGACTCCCAGTCTCCTGCCCTGAGCACCCCCCAGCATCACTATGCCCTGGTAAGGCAACACCTGCAGGAGACTAGGGGGCTGCAGGAGGAGGGGCTGGGGCTTGGGGTGCAATTTGAGGGGGGTATTTAGGGGTTTGCAGATTGGGGGATTTGGGGTGCATGAGGTCTGTTTGGGGGGTGAGAATGCAGAGATGCTTGGGAATAGGTGATGTTTGGGAGTGTGGGTTTGGGTTAGGGAGTACTTGGGGGGTGGAAATCAGGAGGCGTGGGGAGAGATGTGGGGTGTTGGGGGGCACACATTGGGCATGTTTCGGGTGAGGGGGTGTTTGGGAATGCAGGGAGCTGTGTCTGCAGGGTGGGGATGCCTGGGGACAGGCGTGAGGGGTGGAGTTGGGTAGGGGGGTATTTGGGGAGAGATAGGAGGGTGAGGCTGGCTGGGTGGGGGTGTTCGGCGGGGTCTGCATTTGAGGAGGGGTGAGAAGAGATGCGGGGTGGGGGAGGAGGGTAGTGAGGGAAGAAAGGGGCTCCGTGGGGGCGGGAAGGTGGAGAGGGATAGAAGGGAGAGGCTGGAGTGGGAGGCGGGGGGGAGCCCCCTCCCTCCCCGGTGGTCCCCACAGCGGGGTGGGGGTTTCGGGGCGAGCTCGGGGTGGGGGGTGTGTTATGGGGGGAGCCCCGAGCGCCCTCCCCACGGCGAATCGGGAGGCGGGAGGGGAGCCGGGGGGTGTTGCTGGGGAGTCTCGGTGGTCTCCGCGGCTGGGGAAGGGGTCCGGGGGGGGGCTCGGAGGGAGTCCCGGGAGGAGCCCCCTCCTCAGGGCGGATCGGGGGGCAGGAGGGGGGCCGGGGGGTGTTGCTGGGGATCCCGGTCCCCGGTGGTGTCCCCGATGAGGGGGTGGTCCCGGGGGGACCCCTGTGCGGGGCAGGGTGCCCCCCCCCGGGGCTCCCGCGCCGCGCGCGCCCCCGCCGGTTCATTCATAAAATCCACGACGCGCCGGCTCCTCGTGAATGGAGCCGCTCCCACGACCACCCCCCCCGCAGCCCCCTCCCCTCCGCCCCCCCACACACCCCCCTCGGCCCCCTCAGCCCCGCGCCCCGCAGAGGGGCGGCGGGACGCGGCCCACCAGAGCGGAAGAG
>JAWWMP010000082.1:4399659-4422755 GCA_035047865.1 Dendrocincla tyrannina
TGGGTTTGGGATGGGACGAGGATGGGGATGGGGTGGGGATGGGGATGGGGTGGGGTGGGCATGGGGTGGGATGGGGATGGGGATGAGGATGAGGGATGGGGATAGGGTATGGGCTGAGGATGGGGATGGTCTGAGGATGGGGATGGGGTGGGCATGGGGATGGGGATGGGGTGGGCATGGGGATGGAGTGGGCATGGGGATGGGTTGGGCATGGGGTGGGGTGGGGATGGGGTGGGCACGGGGATGGGGCTGTGCTGGGGATGGGGGTACCGGGCGGGGATGGGGATCCCGGAAAGGACCGGGGCCGGGGATGTGGGTCATGGGCTGTGCTGAGGACGGGCATGGGGGTCCTGGGCAGGTCTGGGGGTCCCGGGCGGGATCGAGGCCATGGATGGGGGTCCTGGGCTGTGCTGGGGGTCTCGGGCAGGGCTGGGAGCTGGGCTGGGGCTGGGGGCTGTGCTGGGGATGGTGGTCCCGGACAGGGCTGGGGGTCCCAGACAGGGCTGGGGGTACGGACCGGCACAGGGTCAGTGCACGGGCTGTCACCGTCACACCGCCCCGCAGGGAAGGGGCGGGGGGAGATCCCGTCCAAACAGGGGGTCCCTGGCTGGCTGGGGGGTGGGAGCTGCACTGCCCGCCCTGCGCCAGGGAGTGTGTGGCTGGTACAGCCTCGGGGGTCTTTCGTGCTCTCCTTGTCCCTGGAAGGGGGATGTCACCTGGCTTGTACAGCCTTAGGGTCTTTCGTGCTCTCCTTGCCCCTGGGAGAGGGATGTCATTTGGCTTGTACAGCCTTGGGGAGGTCTCTGTCCTGTCTGCACACCCCTAAAAGGTGGGTGGTTTTGGGGTGCAGCATTTACCTCGTGCCCCCTCAGGCACGGAGAGGGGGGCTGTGCCTGTTCTGTGATGGGTCTGAGCAGGTGGAGGCACATTGTAGTTGTCACTTCCCAGGACAGTCCCCTCTCTCCTCTTGGCCACCGAATGTCACATCCTAAAGAGAGGCTCAGATCTGGGCAGAGTGATCCCAGCCTGGGAGCTGGAGAAACTGCCATGGTCTCAGACAGGGACCAGCACCGGAGCTCCACATACTGACCTTCATGGGAGGTTAAAGCAGAGACCTCCCTCTCCACCACAGGGGACACGAGCTCCGTGAGGGTTGCCCTGTCTGCCTCCCATCCTGCCGTGCAGCGAGATGAGGGACTCACGCTGATCCCATGGCAAGGGTGGCACCATGGCACTCCCACGGGATCATCAGGGACTAGCAGAAAGTGGGGTCAGGGACATCAGGGGAAAGAAAGATGCCAAGGGAAACTGAGTCACAGAGCAGCAAGGGAAGATGTGCACACAGAGTACCTGTGGGACTGAGCACTCTGGTCTGACCCCACACGGTGCTCTCTGACCACTAATGAGTGGTCCCAAAACAGCAGCAGGGCCCAGAAGTAGTCATGGGCGTGCAGTGCGTCAGCCCTGTGCCACCACAGGCCTGGGGTCACTGGTGGCAGCAGCAGCAGACACAAAGGCTGGACATCCATCCGTGTGTGCCCACACACCCCCTGGGTGTGTGCACAGAGCCCCAGGTGTGCACATCTGGGGGGTGTGTGTGTTTTCACAGACCCAGGTGTGCACACCTGATGCGTGTGTATGTGCAGACCCCCCGGGCACACCCCTGTGTGCACAAAGAGCAGCAGCACACGGGTGTGCACACCCACCCTGTCCCTGCACACACATGCACACAGACCCCCCCCGAGCTGACAGCCCAGGCAGGGTGACCCAGAGGGGAGGCTCATGAAGCCAGGCTGGGAGCAGCACCTCATCCCTGCAGGGATGAGGCCCTGGGGGGATACTGGGGAGACAGCCCAGGAGCTGGTGCAGTGGGCAGAGCCCTGCCTGCCAGGGAGACTGAGGCGCAGAGAGCTGGGCTTTGCACCCACAGATCCATGATATTGCAGAGGAGATGAGATCAATGCAGAGATGTTAAGGCAAGACCCTCTGGATCCCCAGGGTGGGGCAGCTGGCTCATCCCCAGCCCCTTCTCCACCATGTGCATTCCCCTGGCTCTCTGCTTCCTGATTCCCTGCTTCCCAGCAGCTCTGCTCCAGGGATGGCAGAGCAGGCCCGTGCCAGGGTGGGTGCCAACACTGCGCATGGAAACTTTCACTAGGGCTACCTTCCTCTCCTTCCCACTCTGGGGGTCTCTCACTCCCCTTCTGACCCCTATTGCATGTAAAAGCACTTCCAGACTTCCACAACATCGGGCTGATGCCCATGGCAATGGATCAGGACTGCACGGCACCCCCCGAGCCCTGCCAGATGCCCTTTCCCACAGCACCCATTGTCACAACTTCCATCCTGGCAGGACTGCAGGGGGTTCAGGGTACCCCCAGATCCTCAAAGAGTCCTCCCCCGCAGCCAGGGATGTGCCAGGCCCTTCAAGGCCTCTCAGTGTATTTTTGGGTGCTGTCTTGTGTCATCTCCTCCCTGCTCCTGCCAGCGCCACAGCCCCAGGGCAGCAGAGCCCTGCCTTGAGCAGGACATGTCTCCTCTGCTCACTGTCAGCACATCGCCTGCGTGTGCTGACACACGTGTGGGACACACACACACAAAAACACACACGTGTGGGACACACACACACAAACACACACGTGTAGGACAAAAACACACGTGTGGGACACACACACACAAAAACACACGTGTGGGACACACACACACAAACACACACACACACGTGTGGGACACAAACACACGTGTGGGACACACACACACAAACACACACATGTGTGGGACACACACACACAAACACACACATGTGTAGGACAAAAACACACGTGTGGGACACACACACACAAACAAACACACGTGGGACACAAACACATGTGTGGGACACACACACAAACACACACACGTGTGGGACACAAACACATGTGTGGGACACACACACACAAACACACACATGTGGGACACACACAAGTGTGGGACACACACAAACACACGTGTGGGACACACACACAAACACACACGTGTGGGACACACACACAAACACACACGTGTGGGACACAAACACACACACGTGTGGGACACACGCACAAACACACACGTGTGGGACACAAACACACACACGTGTGGGACACACGCACATGTGTGGGATGCACACACACACACACGTGGGACACAGACACACACACATACACGTTTCTGCTTGTGCACACACACATCAGTGCATGCACACACACATCAATGCATGCACACACACACATTATCGCACACTCCTTTAAAACCACCCTTTCCAAGCCAAACAGCTATTCTGGAAGATTCCAGTTAGGAGGATTTTCCTCATTCAGCTCAATCCATCTGACCCCCACCCCACTGAGGGCCCTGCACCCACTGCTGCCTGATGCCACCCTCCAGTGCTCACACCCCAAAGCATCTCCCCTCCTGCCCCAGCACTCAACACTGAGCTGCTCCCACAGCTCACCTTTAGGTTTATTTTATGCCCCAAGCCCTTGTTTGGATGAAAAATAGTCTTATTGGAAGAAGAAACATTCATGAGAAGCTCCAACATTCTTTCCCAAAAAAAGGCCTGGCTTTTGATCAAAAACAAGCTTAAAAAAATCAGGAAGCAGTCTCCATGCCTTGAAATTAATTATTTCCAGGAGCTGAATTCCTGCAACCTGTCCCTCTTGCTGCCTCCCTTCCCCCACAGTCATTTCACCCATCTCCCAATCCTTCAGTTCTCATCCATGCTGCTGCCCAAGCCCCCAGACCCCAGGCAGCAGGATGGTTCCATGTCTGAAAGCTTCTTGTCTAAATAGCCCCAAATATCATCAAATCTCTAGCTCAGCATAAAACCAGTTTCTCCTATGATTCCTGGTCCATGAAAGCCAGAACAAAACCACCAAACCACCTCAAAAACTTCCTCAACCCCCCAGCGAAGCCCTGGGGTTGGAAAACCTGCAGGCAGGGGGCACAGGGGGAAGGCGGGGCACCCAGCAAGGACCAGTTTGTCCCAGTGGGCAGCACCAGGAAGGATCTGACGGTCCCTTAGGATAGCAAAGCCAGAACCAGCAGTTCAGCCACACATGGGGGTGATCGGCCCAGGACCCCCAAACTCCAGGCAATTCCTGGGAGGGTGGAAGCTAAATGGACACAGTGACATGGACAACTGACTGCCCTGAGCACTGGCTGGAGGTCAGAATTCCCTGAGGCACAGCTAAAGTCTGGGACAGCTTATCCGTGGGTGGGGAACAGAGAGCACGCTCAGGGGGAAGGGGACATGGCCCCCACTAGAAACCTTCAGGGATCCTCACAGTGCACATGGAACAAGTGGGGCCCAAAGGATGTCACCTCCCAGAAGCCTCCGACACCCTCAGGGTCAGGTCACACTGGGACCAAGGCAGGTAATCCCCATTGCTTTTCCCCAGTGATTGGACCCAACTCCTGCACTGGGAGCAGAGAACAGCCCCCACAGCCCTGCTGGTGCTCAGGATGTCCTGGATCCAGCTCCCCCACGTACTTGGATCAGATTCCAACACACCCCAACTTCATCCCTGAATTTCTACGGAGCCAGAGGGCAGCAGGACCCCCCCAGCTGAGTGCACATATGCTGGGGACACGGAACAGGGCTGGAAGAGGTCACACGGGATCCCATTGCCCACACAGAGATGTGTCTGGCTTCAGGAGTCCCTGGCACAGGGGCTTGTGAGTTGTAAGTGGCACCTGCAGCAGCCCCTTCTCTAGGAAGACAAAGACAAAGCAAACCCCAAATCCTCGGAGGTCCCACACATCCCTTTGTTGTCCCACCCACTGGGGTCTCTCCATCCCACTGACGTGGGCGCTATCCCTCTGCCATTCCCAGACACTGGCACAGCCTCTGCCCAGCAGTGACCACCCACCAGCCCACCCAGAGCAGCTGACCCGCCTCCCCGGGGGCAGCCCAGGAACTCCCGGACTGGGATTATTCCTCGCCTCCATCCAGCTGCTTTTTCCCAGGGCTTGGGGCTGCTCTGGGTGCTTTTGTGGGGAGAAGGGTCTGTGATGGCACCGGGAGCACAGCACCATGCCAGCCACCTCCTGGAGTAGCTGATGGGAATGGAGGTGCCGGGCACAGCAGTGACACCAGTGGCCGGGGGCTCGGTGAGGTGGCAGCTGTGCTACGACATGAGGGGCAAGACCTGGTGGATGGTGAGTGAGGGTCAGGGGCACAGGGTGGGGTCTCAGATGCTTGATTTTGGAGTGAGGAGGTCGACTGCAGGCAAAAGAGGGACTTGGGGCCAAGGACAGGGAGGTTGTGTCACAGTCCTGGCTGGGACTAAGGCAGGGAGGGTTGGGGTGGAACCCACTCACCCATGTGTGTTCAGTCAGGTTGTTGTCTTGTTTCAGGGATTTCTATTGGATTTCTATTCCTTCCTGCTGATCTTGGTCTTGCCTTGGGTTGGGGTGTCTTTGCCCCAGCTTATCCTGGGTGCTTTGCTCCCCTGAGTGTTTTCAGAGAAAACCCTGCTGCTGGCAGGGAACAGCATCTCCCTGCTGGGCCATGAAGGTCTCTGCTGGTATGAGTCCCATCCAACCTCTGCCAGCCCCATTCAACCTTCACCAGCCCCATCCAACCCTCCAGCCCCTGTCCTAGGGATGATGTCTGCAAGGGAATTTGAGTGTGTCTGTCTGTCCTCCCTCAGCACCCACTGGGACTCAAGGCCTGGATCTGGGTATTGCCTTAAACTGGATTTAAGGTTGGTTTGTTCCCAAACCCAGGCTGATTTTGGGAAGCAGAGGAATCCCTCCACAAGCTTCACAGTGAGAGCTTGAGCCAGGGGATGCAGCTCCCCAAGCTCCCAAAGCACCCCACAGCTCTCCCAGGCTGGGATTACTGGGAAGCAGACAGGCTGAGCAGATTTCTGCTGGAAAGTGCAAGCCACTGCCACTATTGCAACTTAGGCTTGCAAGGGAACCCCAAAAACTTGGCTGTGTGAGCAATATAGGGTGCTCCATCAGGGCCAGACCCTGGGGACACTCGGGTGTCCCCCAGCCCATGCAGGGATGGTGCCTGGCATCGTGCCAGCTCCACTGTGGCTCAGGCAAAGAGCACAGGGATGGGAGACCAGCTCTGCCCTGCACGACCTTGCCGTGGGCAGCTGCCATTTCCAGGGCAAGAGGCTGGGCCGGAATCAAAGGGCTGGAGGTGGGGGGCACTGGCAGCCCCTGTGCCCAGCGGGAACGCGGTGCCCCTTCACTCGGGAGCACCCACGCTGCCCCAGCACCCCAGTGCCCTGCCCGACGCCGAACAGAGCCGGGGCTTCAGAGCAAGAAAATTGGGCCTTTGAGGCAGCCCCCGCAGCCACTGGCGCAGGGAAGCCGGGTCGTGCCAGGACACGGGGGCGGTGGGTGACGCTCGGCCGGCCGGAAGAGGGACTGGCAGGAGCCCAGGGGCTCTGGGGGGTTTTAGGGTGGTCCCACTGCTGGGTGCCCGGTGGTGCACCCACGTGTGCCAGGTCTCGTCCGGGCAGGTGGTGCCGTGGTGCTCACAGAGTTTGGGAGGGGTGGGGAGGGGTGTGGCTGCAAATAGAAGTGGGGCCCCAAACCCCAAGTCAGACCCATCCTTTGGGCTTCATCAGCCCACGTTTCTCAGCAAGGCAAGAAGCACATCAGCTGCCTGATCTCAACTCCCAAATCATTTTGGGAATCCACCTCCTGTGCCTGTACCCCTGAGAGGTGCTGGCATCCCCCAGGATTGTCTGTCCTCATCCTGGGAGCAGCAGCACTTGGAAAAACACTGTTTTGCTGAATCAGGCCTGAGTGAAGATGCTTTCACCAGGGACAGATGTGAGATGCTGCAGCCTCTCCCTGGCTCCCATTTTGGGATCTATCACTGGGAAAGTGTCCTGGTAAAGGTTAAAGAATCCTGGGAGCTGATCGAGACTCAGCACACGCTCCCAGCACCAATTCTGCCCCACAGGGGTTCAGTGCTGCACCTGCCTTGCCTGGCTGGGGGGCATCTGAGGCAGGGGGGACATTTCTCAGCATTTGGGTTCCCCCATACAGGTGTTTTGTGTCACCCCATGGAAAACAGGAGCAAATGGGCAGAGGGACCCAGTGTTCAGGCTTTGCCTCAGCCCCTCCCAGCACACCCAGCTCCCATTGCACATCCATCCGCCAGGGAAGGGTGTGTGATGGATTGACCAAGGGAGAGAAAAATTAATCAGGCTGGTGGCAGCAATGAATTACATGGTTAAAAATACCTCTGCAGCATCTCCTGCCCAGACGTCCCTGAGCAAAGCCCCAAGGAGCCTGAATCTCTATTGACACTCCATCGATCAGCCCCTCCTCACAGGGCAGAGCCAGGATCCGCACAGGAGTGTTCCGTGGGCACAGCCGATTTACTGCCGAGCCCCGGCAGCGATGCGGCGCGTTGATCCGTCAGTGCTGGCGCACAAGTCCCTGAGTCAGCAGGTATCGAGCGCAGGGCGAGGCCATCCATCCATCTCCTGCCTCGGGAGAGAGGCAGGGAAGCTGCTCACCAGCATCCTGCGCAGAACAGCTCCGTCAGGGACAGCTCTGGTGCGGTCTGCAGGCTGGGCTCTCACCGCTGCAGTGGTGACGAGGTGCCCAGTGCTGCCCAGGGTTGGTGCCACCTGTGGCACATGTCCCTGGCAGTGTGTAGACCCCTCCATGGCACCGTCCTTTCCAGGGACAAAGGGCACCAGGATAGTCACTGGTGGGTAAAACTGGGATCCTGCTCCCCTGCCACAGGCTGTGCCTGGTGAGATGGGGGTGGCTGCGGGGGAGGAGGTGACTGGGTATCCAGGTGCCATCTCAGCGTCTAATATCATTGACCCCTTCCCTCATGCCGTGGTTCCGTGGGTTCTATACAGGAAAAGTCTGTTTTCCCCTGCAGTTTCAAAGGGGAATGTTGCTCTGGGTGTCCCCGGAGGGTCCAGAGCCAGGAGGTCCCAGCCCACCAGCACCTCGCCAAAGAGAGAACCAGAGTGCCTGGGTTACCCAGGTCTCAGGTGGCTTCCCCAGAGCAGCCTCACCCTGGGGCACTGCCCGGTCTGCGGGGGTCGGAGGCCACGGGCGGTGGGTGCCGTGGGCCGGGCAGGGGCTCGCCCGTGGGTGAGCACTAGATGGCAGCAGAAGAGCGCGCACCGGCACGGGCACGGGCACCGGGAACGGGCACCGACACCGGCACCGGGACCGGCACGGGAATGGGAATGGGAACGGGCAGGGGAGCGGGCACCGGCACGGGCACCGGCACAGGGAACGGGCATAGACACGGGCACCGGGACCGGCACGGGAACGGGCAGGGGAGCGGGCACAGGCACAGACAGGGGCACGGGCACCGGGACCGGGACCGACACGGGCACTGACAGGGGCACCGGCACCGACCCGGGGCACGGGCATCGGCACTGGCACCGACAGGAGAAGGGGAACCGGGACCGGCAGAGACACAGACAAAGGCACTGGCACCGGCACGGACACGGGCAGGGGAAGGGGCACGGGCACACCGGGGCTGAGTGCGGGCACAGCGCGGTCCCCGCCGCAGCCCCCCCGGCCGCTCCGCCGTTTGCCCCCCGAGGGGATTTCCGGGTCGAGGTTTGGGGACGATAGTGGGTTTTGGGCCGGGGGCGTGTGTATTTGGGTCAGGGTGAGGGGGCACATGGGGACCCTGGGCAGCTGGCACCCAGTGTGTCCCGGCACGATGTCACCTCTTCCCCTGGGTGCCACGGTGTGAGGCGCTCCCCTCCCACGCCAGCACACACATGCTTGTGCACAAAGACACGCACACACGTGTGTGCACACACACCCCACACACGGAGGCACGTATGTGTGCTGGGTCCCATCCATGCAAACACGTTGGAATACTTGTGAATGTGGATGCACATGCATGTGCACACACTCCTGTGCATGCACACACCCCAGTGCACACACACACACACACACATGTGCACGTGTGTGTGCACACACAGAGGCTTGCACACCTTACAAACATGCACACACACACACACACACATGCACACCTCCCGTGCATGTACACTCCCGTGTGCACACACATAGACACACACATGCACACCCAGGAGCACATGTGTGCACACACAGAGGCTTGCACACCTCAAAAACATGCATGCACACACACACACATGCACACTCACACACACACATGCATACCCCCGTGCATGTACACTCCTTGGGGCAGGCACACATATAGACACACAGTGCACACCCACGAGCACGTGTGCACACACAGAGGCTTGCATCCCTTGAAAATGTGCACACAAATGTGAATGTGCACACATATGCACACCTATGCACACACACACAAAGGACACAGACACACACACATGCGGGCACACACACTCACAGTTCCTTGCACACACACACCATCCTGCTCTGGCACACCTGGGCCCACGAGGGTGCCTGTACACAGCTCTGTGCCCTCCTGTGCCTGTGTGCAGAGCACACGCATGCACACACATCCTGCAGGAGATCTCACACACGTGCACACGCATTGCACAGCCCTTCCCAAGGTTTCTCGTTAAAAAGTACCCGGGTAGGTAAATAGGGGGCAAGGCTGGGGGCCACCGGCAGGGGCCGGGGCGGCCGTGCTGGGGGGGCTCAGCCCAGCTGCTAATGACCCACGGCTGGTGCCAGCTCTCTAATCCGTGCAGAGGTTCAGGACAAACTGTACCAGCGATTATATAAACCGACTCGCCTCTATTTATTTAATTCCCTTTTATTTATTTACCGCTCAGCCAATTGAAGGCAGGGGAGTGGTGCATCCCCCAGCCCTCTCCCGCCTTGGCCGCCCGCCAGCCGGCACCAAGGTCTGTCGTGTCCCCCAGCACCCTGTGTGTCCCCTGTCACAGGGCTGCTGTGGCTCCTGGCACACTGTGTGTCTCGTTTCATAGGGCTCCTGTGTCCACTGACACCTTATGTGTCACCTGGAACAGGGCTGCCATAGGTCCTGTCCCTTGCCACTGGGTTGCCATGTCCCCTGGCACTCAGTGTGTCCCCTGCCACAGGGCTGTCATGTCCCCCAGCTCTCCATGTGTCCCCTACCACAAGGCTGCTGGGGATCCCATACCCTGTGTGTCCCCCTGCAACAGGGCTGCATGTTACACACAGTCCTCAGTGTGTCTGTGGTGGTGGTCATGCTGCGTGCAGGGGAGACAGCAGTGCACATGTGTGCACACCCCTGTGTGTACAAGCCCACTGATATGTGTGCACACATGTGTAAATGTGCATGCAAGCACGCTGATGTGTGTGCACACATGTGCAAATGTGCATGCAAGCACACTGATATGTGTGCACATATGTGGCTGCACATGTACAGACATGTGCGTGTGCCCATGTGGTCACACGTGCACTTCCATCCACGTGTGCCAGCACATCCGTGCACAAACACCCCCAGGTTTGAGTGCTGGCACCACGCAGGCAGCAGGCGCTCTGCCAGCTCCTGTCCCCCGACCCAGGAGGTGACATAAGGACATGAGGCCCCAGTAGTGTCAACAGCCTGCTGGGGACCAGACTGAGACTTGGGAAGGAAGGGGAAGTGGGGGCAAGTCCCACAGGGAAGGCACAGGATGCTCTCATGGCCCCCTGCTTCCCTCAGCACGCAGTGGCACACTGAGCCAACAGGCTCCCCTGCCTGACCCCCTTCTCCCTTCTCCTGGGGCGCTCATGGAGCAGCTGAAGGGACAAGGGGTGGGTCGTGTGGTGCTGGGCTGCACCCCCCCTTGGCTGCCCCATCCCCATGCCATAGCCCACCCTTTCCCCGCCGTTACATAAAGGCCTGATGACAGTAAATCAAGGGGCAAAACGTCTCCCTTGAATTAATAACTGACTTCCTGTGGTTGCAGATTCACCCTCAGTGCCTGTTTGTACCCCCCCTTCCCTCCCCCGCTTCGGTTAATGCTCCCGGGTGCTGTTTGCCATTAACCAGCTCCAGCACCATGTGGAGGGCAAAACTGGGGCTCATTTATCCCAGTACAGCCTGGGCAGGGATGTGGTGGGCGCCCTGTCCCCATCCATCCTGGTCCCACTTGGGGAGGAGAGGGAGACCTGTGGTTCTGCCACTGCCTGCCTTGTGCCCTTGGCCAGGTCAACCCAACAGTTCCTGTGCAGGGACAGGACTGGGAACATGGGGAGCAGTGGGACATGGCCAAGGCTCCCTCCTGTCCTCATGGCAGCTCCAGGGTCCTTCCAAACCCTCCCCACCTCCCTGCAGGCTGCACAGAGGGGTCTGGCAGAGCCTGGTGACCTCTCCATCACCAGCATTGCCATCCCCAGATCTGTGTCCTGCCTCCCAGTGCTCCCTGCACTCCCATTTTGTAACTGGGAGCAGGCCTGGCTCGCGGGGAGCTGGGGCTGGAGCTGAGGCCAAGCCATTGTGCTGCGCCGCCGACTCGTGCGGGAGAGCGGGTGCTCCCGGATGAACCCGGCTGGCGCAGCCGCTTCCTGGTGCATTTCTTCTATATTCCGAAAAAAAACCAAACAAGATTCTCCTTAAACCAGTTCAGGTTGCTAAGAGACAACAATGCGCTTTACATGGTGCCTTATGGACAAAGCCCAGCTCTTAATAAGCTCCGAAATGAACGGCGAGCAGCTTGGGGAGCCCACACGGCAGGGCCGGGCACCGCCGCCTCCTTCCTCCTGCAGAACAGCCCTAACCCTGCCCTGGCAGCCCCAGGGAAGGGCCCTGCTGCCCCAGGGCTGGGGCTGGTACTCCATTCTCACCCCCCATCAGCTCTGCCGGGAGCCCTGGGCAGCCCTGGGGTCCAGCCATGCCCCGCTGGCATCAGCAGCACTTCGGAGCCGCCTGCTTGGCACAGGTTCAGTGCCAAGAGCCGCCTCCGCGCCCGTCTGCCAAACACCCACCGGCCCAGGCGCAGCCGGAGATGCTGCCGGCTCCCTCAGGAGTGGGAGAGGATCTGGCTGGATCCACGATGCCCGTCCCCGGGCACCGCAGGGTGCCGGCTGCCGTGGGCTGCGCTGTGGGCGACAAACCCGTCATCGGTGCAGGAGCAAAGTGTGATGTGGTGGGAGCAGACGCGGTGTCGGCACCACCATGGCAGGGTCAGGCTGCGCTCCTTGGCGCAGGTGCTGAGCGCACCGGGGCTGGGCCGGGCTCTGCCGCTGGCATGTGTGGGCAGGAGCGGGCAGGTGCCAGTGCCAGGCAGGGCTGGCAGCCAGCTGGCATGGCGGGGAGGCTGTGGGCTCTGTGAGCAGCGGGCACCACCCTGGAGCTGGTGTGAGGGGACAGAGAGGATGGGCCGAGGTCACCCCCTCAGCCACTCGCCCGCTGTGATGAGCCACCCCAGCCTGTCACTGTGCGGGTTGACCCCATGAGAATGGCTCCTTCCCACCAGCAGCCTGGCCACTGGGGACCCCAGTGGGGACAGCATGGGGGACCGGAGGACAAGACATGGATGGGAGGTGATGAGAGCAGTGAGGAGCTGGTTGAGGGGGCACAGCATGAAGTTTAGGGCACCTTGGGCTGAGGCCGGGGTGCTCTCACAGCTCCAGTGAGAGCATGGCTCTGCCATCCCTCCTTTGCCGCAGTTCCCAGCGTTGCTCAGCACCCAAATTTCTCCCTGCACAGATGATGTGGGTGCTCCAATCCCCACAGTGGGGTGAACCAGGCCCCAAGCATCCCCACGGCCCTGTCTGTAGAAGTTGGCTCAGTACCCAAAGCAGTGCCAAACCCAGCCTGAGCCCCCGAGGAAAGGGGATGCTGCAGGCTCCTGGCTGCTCCCTAAACAGTTCCAGAGGAAAAACACGTGCAGGAGCGCACGTGTGAGGAAGAGGAGGATTTGGGAGGGGGTGGAGAGCACCCCACTTGCCCAGGCCCGGGGCACTGGGACGCCCGTCAGCACATGGAGCCTGGGAACGGCGATGGCTGAGTTGACTTTGGCTGGGGCCAGCTCCCGCCTCGCCCTGCCCACGGCGGCGCTTCCCAGTGCCAGCCCCAGCGGCCTGGAGGGGATCCAGCACCCTCTTCCCCCCACAGCACCGTCCCTCAGCACCTCTGGGCACTGGGGGGTGATGGGCAGAGGCATCAGGCCTGGGGGGTGCCACCCTACAGCACTCCAGGCTCCCCCAGCACCCCCAACCCGGAGGGCTCGGGTGCCCCTTCCCCCAGCACCGGGGGCACGTGGGGGCCAGGGCCGGATCCGCGCCTGCCTTGGCCACGTCCCCAGCTTTTCAGCTTAGTGCTCAAATCAGCTTGTGAGGTGCCGGCTGCTTAGCACCCAAATCCCCAGCCAGGGCTAAAAATAACCCCCCGGGCCCGGCGGGTGGCAGCTGGCACCGCTCAGCACCGCCTTGGCACCGCCACCGAGGGGCCCTGGAGATGCCACCGCTGGGGGGGCAGGGACGGGGACAGGGACCAGGAGGCAGGAGCTGACCCCATGGCTCACCCAGCTGCCCTCACCTGCCACGGGTCACCTGGAGACTCCTGTCCCCGGGACAGCAGAGGGGTCAAGGGGGAGGGGTGGCCCAGTATGCCACCAGTTCCTCCCACTGGCACGACTGGGAGCAGTGCCAGGCACGGCGACCTCACGAGCAGGGCTTTTCCCCCCGCAGGATCTTTGCAGTAACCTGGGAGGGGATTTTGTGGGGAGGTTTTAATGTCCTCATCCTTCCTCTGTGACACGGGCACTGCCCTCACACCCCAGGAACCACCCCTGGCCCCAGCACAGCCCTGGTGCCCAGCTGGCCTGGGATGAGTTTGTGCAGCCTCAGCCCCCAGGGAGTTATTTGGGGGCGCTGGGACCCCTTTCCTGGGGGGAGCAGGGGGTTGTGGCCACCCCCTCCACAATGGTGGCCACGACTGCCAGGGAAGAAAAGCTGAACACAGGGAGCCTCAACCCGTGTCCCTGCAACCACCGGGCGCTCAGCAAGAGTTGTCACCTGCCCTGGCGCTGCTGTGGGACAGTGCCTGCACACCTGGAGCATGGGGACGAGGTGCCCCTGAGCTCCCTGGGGCAGCTCCCGGCGGGCTGGGCCGTGCCGTGCCTGCCTGCAGCACGCTCGGAACATCGCCGGAGCCGTCACCGGTTTAAAAATAGCGTCTCAGCAGAGTGCAACCGCGTTCCCTAAAAGCCATGTGGTTCAAGTTAGAGGATTAATTGGAAATGCTTATTTTGATTTGCAAAGTGATTGGATTTTTCCAGGGCATTTTGAAAGGAAAAAAGTCTGAATTTAATTATCACTATTCCAAAAAGCACCATGGGACCAAGTGTTTGAGGTCGTCTCATGTTTGCTTCACACCCCGCTCCAAAATGCAGGCGGGCTGTGGGGACGTGGTGGGACGTGGTGGGACGTGGTGGGGGTGTCCTGCTGCGTCCCAATCCCGCTGTCAGGCCGGTCCCCGGCTCCTGGCCATTCCCAGCTCCCGGCCATTCCGGATCCAAGGGAGCCAGGACAACCACTGACCATCAGCCGGCCCAGGGCGTGCGGCACCAGGCGGGACGAGAGCTCAGGGGGAACCGTGTCAGCACAGGCCAGGCCCGGTTTGGGGAGGGTTTTCTTTCACCAAGTCGCTTTGTTTTTACCAAAATGGATTTTTAGCAGTAATTGCCTTTTTTTTTTTCTCTTTCTCAGGGAAAACATTGTTTTCAATTACTTTTCTCTGGGTTTCCATTGAAAAATGAAAAGCAAATGCTCTCACTCACTGGCAAAATGTGGAAAAATGTCTAGGAATATTTTTGTCCAAATGAAAACAGTTTCAGTTCTTTTTCAAGATCTCTTTTTTCCTGAAAAGAAACCACAGTTGCCTTCCCAGTTATTCTAGTCAGACTGGTTTCGAGACAGACTTCCCAGTTGCGAGGCTGGAGCTGAGTTTATGGTGCTGCGGGGCTGCCGGGGGGTGCCAGTGCCGCTGTGGCACCATCGTGGCCGGGGGAAGGATGGGGCAGGACTGGGGTGGCACCTGCACCAGCATCTTGGCAGGTCTGGGGTACACCAGGCTGGAGAGACCCAGCCCTACAGCCAGGATGCTCCATGCAGGAGGCCGGGGGTGCAGGGTCTTCCCCACCCCTCATTTCTGGACATTTTGAGGTCCAGGGATTGCACCGTGCTCCCCATGGCCCCATTCCCGTCTCAAAGGTGCAGTGTAGGGGTTCTGGGGGTGTTGGGGGTGTTGAGGGGCTTGGCTGAGTCCTCACACAGGGCTGGGAGTTGACACATGGTTTGGCACATGCTGTCCCAGCAGAGCACCCAGAGGCCCAAAGAAATCCTGGATTCAGGAATGGTGCCTCCATTCCTCCAAAACACCCTTTATTTGGAAGCTCTTTCTGCCTCCAAGCCCTCCCCGGTCAGGTCTAGGCCTCAGGGCTGGCTGGGATGCAGGGACACATGGATGCTGGATTCAGGGACACACGGATGCAGGGACACATGGATACAGGGACACACGGATGCAGGGACACACAGATGGAGGGACACATGGATGCAGGCACACATGGATGCAGGATGCAGGGACACATGGATACAGGGACACACGGATGCAGGGACACACGGATGGAGGGACACATGGATGCAGGCACACATCGATGCAGGATGCAGGGACACATGGATGCAGGGACACATGGATGCAGGATGCAGGGACACATGGATGCAGGGACACATGGATGCAGGGACACATGGATGCAGGATGCCCTGCGAAGGAGGCTCCAGTTGTGGGAGCCGTTGGCTCCACACACCCCACAGTCCTGCCAGGCCGGAGGAAGGGGAATACAGAAATCAATGTTCAGCATTATCACTGAGCTGAGATTTGGCTGGGCTTCCCAGCCCGTGACGCTGCCTTCCCCCTCCTTCCCGCTCTGGGAGCACAGCCAGGATGCCCGGGCAGGTGGGGAGTGCCAGCGCGGGCATTTCGGTGAGTGCCGGCGGGTCCCGGCGGGTCTGAGCCGCTGGTTCCCTGCCTGCACACCTGGGCTGGGCACCTTCCCCAGCACCCCCAGTGCTCAGCCAGGGAGTGCTCCTGGAATGGGGTTCACCCATGCAGCACCCTGTGACCTGTGGGCAAAGTGCCACGGGAGCCAGGAGTGGGGTGCAAGACCCCTTATCTCTGCCACAGCAACGGCCTGCACCCCAAAAGGCACCAAAATGTTGGTTTAAAAAGTGTCAGTATCCAGCATGAAAATCCTCCCCGACAGGTCTGATCTGCTCCTGCCAGCTCAGAGCTCTGCCTCAGTTTCCCCACTCGTAACACAGAGGGACGTGGTGATTCTCCTGCAGCCCCGTGGGAATGGGACTGCAGGGACAGATCCTGCCTCAGGCCCCTGGAGGCAGCCTGGGGTGGGGACCACAGAGCCCTTCTTCACCCCAAAACAGCTGGAGGGTTGGGCTGAGCCCCACGGCAGCGTTTGGGTGCAGCAGCTGGGAGGCTTCAGCCCCAATCCTGCGGGAAGAGGAACAGCCCTGGAGCTGACAGCCAGCAGAGGATGTTTGCTCCCACTGTCACGTGCCTCCCACCACATATTTAGACACCGGAGCAAGCCAGCCCCAGTGACAAACATGGTGCCACTTGGGTAAACACAGCCCCTCCGAGGCCATGCATCCACGGCCACTGCAGGGAGAGGCCCAAGAAGCAAGAAAAAAGGGGGGAGGGAGATAAAAAGCAGAAAAGAGGAGAGAAAAAAGAGGAAAGGCAAAAAAGGAGGGGGGGAGTAAAAATAAAAAGGATCATTAAAGGCATAAAAAGGAAAATAAAAGGCAAAAAAAGCAAAATTAAAGAAAAAAATAAAAGCAAAATAAAAGGCGAAAAGAGCCAAGCAATTGTCTTTAAAAAAATATTTTCCTCCTGGCTCGCTGCAGAGCGGCTGGGCGAAGCGCCGGGAGCTGAACGCCCTGTTTTCCTTGCTTCCTATTAAAAAAAAAAAAAAAGAAAATCCCCAAAGTCGCACCACCCAGCAGGCCATAGCGGGGATACAAAGTCCGGTTGTGGGGCAGCGCTGCGCCCTGGCCCGGGCGGCAGCTGGGTGCTGGCGCGGGCGGCTGGCACACAATGGGCGCTGTTGTTGCCGGAGCGGGAGCTGGCACTGGTTCAGGGCTGGGCAGAGCATGTGCTGCCGGCCAAGGGCTGGCGTGGCTGGTGTTAACTCTCCAGGCCCTGCTCCGAGTGCCCCGAGTAGGAAACAGGCAGGGAATGGATCCAAATCCACCGAATTCCCCGGCCCTGGCAAGGTGTGGATTGGGGAAACTGAGGCAGGGGGGGCTCGTCACCCCACAGCTCGTTAACACGCTGCCCCCAGCCCCTGTTCCTGCAATAATTTCGGGTTTATGAGGCAAGGCTGGACCAGGACCATAAAACACCCTCTGCAACCCCTTCCCAGGACTATCCAAGGCGCCCCCACCCGCAGAGGGTCCCTGGTCCTTGGCACCACACACTGACCCCACGGGGTCCCACAGCACCCACTGCCCACTGCGGAGCTGTCCCAGGGGCAATGCCCAGGCCTCGGGGCGCCATCACATCTGTCAGCACCCACATCACCCCCGAGGGCCACGGCATTCCCCAGGGAGCCTCAGGCAGGCTCACAGCATCCCTCTCTCCTTGTGCCCAGGCTGGTGCTGGCCAGGACATCGCGGTGCGGGTACCACACCAGCACCGGGGCTCCCTCACCACCTCCCTGGGGTGCCACACAGTGACCCTGCAAACCTCATGGCCAGAATATCCCATCCCCTGGTGCCAAACACCCAGGGCCACGTGCCCCCAAACCAGCCCGAGGTCCATGAGCTGCAGGTGGGGGCTGCTGCCCCCCTGCCAGCACCTCACACAGCTCCCCCAACCACAAACCCCAATTTCCCTCCCCACTCTGCCGAGCTGCCCGGTCCCACTAATAAAAAAAAATAATAAGGACATGGAAAATTCTATAATATCCCTTTCCAGCTTCTTGGATTTGGCTTTCGCTAATTTGAAGCAGACCCCGGAGAGGGGGGGCAGGAGGGGGGAGTCAAATCAAACCAGAATCACGGCACGGAAAGCCAGTTTTCACAAAAAAAAACCCCAAAGCCAGCAACCCCAACATTTGAATGCAGCAGGGAAGGGGAAAAAAGTTTAATATGTGCTTAAAAACAAACGAGCAGTGGTATCATTTTTAATTAGGAGCCTATTTTCAAAGCCCTTATTACTTACAGTACGCTCAGCATCCGAGTAATTTTCCTCTCTCGTAAAATCGTGGCAGGGAAGGGGGAAAGGGAGGGAAAACGAGGGAAAGCGAGGAGGGAAAGGGAGGGAAGGCGAGGAGGGAAAGCGAGGAGGGAAAGCGAGCCCTTTGTGCGGCCGAGAGCTCTGCGAGGCAAACGTCCATGCCAATTTGTCTGCAGTAATTGGGTTAGCTGCAGACAGAGGCTGGCAATTGAGTCTGTGAGTTGCCAAACTTTTCCCGGGAAAGGGACCCTTCACCCAACATCCCTTTTGCACATTCCCCCCATTTGCATCGCTTCGGGACGCGTCACTGTGCGCCGGCACAACTGGAAGCTCCTTCTGGAAAACTAATATAATAATTCTTTGCCGTTCCCTTCAAACTTTCTTCTTGCAAATTCCAGCCCAGTTTTCTCCTCTGGCAAACAAAACCCTTGGAGAAACCATTTCCTACCGCAGCAAAGGCCTCGTCTAAGGGCTGCCTGGGGCTCCGAGGCCGGCGTTGGGCTCCAGGGCTGTGCCGGGAGGGTGAACCCCAAACCTGGCCCCAGTGTGGAACTGGTGCAAGTGGGCAATGGTGGCTTTTCATCGCCAGTGCCGGGTCGTTTGGGCCCTGGCATTGCCCTGGAGCCCTGGCACGCACTGCAGGAAGGGGGGCTCGGGCTGGGGAGCGAGGCGGAGGTGTTGGATCCGGCCGCGGGAGCAGGTACCTCGTTACCTCCCCGCGCTTCTGTTTGCTTTGGCAACTGATTAAAATTCCCCCAGGATTCCTTCCCACTTCTGGTGGGGCTCCAAAATGCCACTACCAGCTGCTTTTGCCCTTCCCAGGCCCAGCTCCCGTGGGGCTGAGCCCCCAGCCAGGGGATGGGGGTGCCAGCTGGGACCTGGGGCGCAGAGCCCCGACACACTCACCGCACCCACCACCAGCCACTTTCACTTTCAGCTCCCCAAAGCTCCCCTGCTCCCCCGCCCTTCCCTCCGGCAAAGCCATATCTTGGGGGATTTTTGTCCTGCCGCCACCCCTGGGTGCTGTCCCCCTGGGCACACATGTATTTTGGGGCCCCCCTGGCATTGGGGTGCTGCTGGGCGCAGTGTGCAGGTGCAGAGCCACATCCCTGTGCCGAGGATACCACGGGGGTCACGGCACCAAGGTGTTCCTGCTCCCAAAACTGAGCTGCCAGGGCTTCTGTGGCAATGTGACGGTGACACGGGGACAGTGGCACGACCTCCATCTGCAGGGAAGAGACAAAAACCAAACTGGGATGCACTCGCTCCAAACAAAGAGACAGGGCCATATTCCTCCCCATTCCTCCCGCTCCAGAAATTTCCCCAAATTCCCCAACACTGGCACGACAAACCAGCCCCGGGAGAGTGGTCGGACTTGATTTATGTCTTTTTGTGGACAGAAAAAAAAAAAAAAAAAAAAATCGAGTGAGGAAACGTTTCCTGGTTGCATTTGGGGTTTCGTTGTTGTTGGAGTTTTTTTTTTAACGAGTGAAATTTCAGTGTTTGCAGGAATTCCTGCTGCCTCCATCCACACGTGGCTGCAAAACTCCCGGCGTGGGGAGGGCAGTGGCACCACGGGCCTGTGGTGGTGTTTGAAGGCATTTGGAAACCTCCCCTCGGGCCCCTTTTTTATATAAAAACCAGGTTTTATGGTCATTTTGAGGGAGATTTGCCCTGGTGAGGTCGGTGCCGAGCGGTGTTACAGCAGGGAAAGGCTTGCACGGACTCTTTGAGGGTTGTTTTCCAACAAACCCAGGGGGAAAAGGTGATGTTTGAGCCAATGGAAAAAATACAGAGTAGGGGGAAAAAATGGGGATTTATACATATATTTTATTTTTTTTGCATCTAACCTGCAGCCAAAAAAATGACAAAAACCACAGCAAAAATCCTAAACCCCCTTGAAATTCCTGCAGAATAATTTCCTGAAATCTGCTAGCAATTTTTAAATTGAAATCCCCCCCTCATCAGCAACAATTTCACCAGTTAAAAACCTGCTTTAGAAAGAAAGAGAAAAGGAAAAAAAAAATCTCTTTTCATTGCACGTTTTGGCTTTGAATTGAGCCAGGCCAGACCTCTGCCTGTTTGGGACCCAGGCCAAGAGCCATATGCAGGAATAAAGTAAATAAATTCTGGTCAAAACCAGAATATTCTCCTTAAAAGTTATTTTAAAAGCAAAGAAAGGCAGCAACAAAACTGTCCCAACATGGATTATTTCCCTTTCTCTCCCTCTTTCCAGCGAGGGACGTGGCTCGGCCGTGCCGTTGCACCCAGTAGAATGGGACCTTGGAATAAACCCTGCAAAAATGCTAAAAATGAGCCCCAAAAAAGGGTTAATGAGGCTGGGGGATGTTTTCCCGTGGCGATGGGGGGGTGACCAGCCCTGTGCAGCTCCACGGGTATCTGCACCCCCTTGGCTGAGCCCAAAAGTTGGCATCGAGGTGTCTTAGCAGCACAAATCAACCATGAAATGCCCTTTAGAAATAAAATCCAGCTTTGAGGTGGGGGACACAAATTTCCACTTGTTCCCAGCACTGGTTTTATAGACAGGGGGTCGTGAGCCTCCAAACAGGCCGGGATAAAAACCCAAGGGATGAACAAAGGGCCTGATCCAGCCCCTTGGTCTCTGCACCAAACTCAGGGTAACTCGGCCTGCACCCCTGCGGGTCCAACCCTTGTGAAAAACCACCTGGAGAAACAGAACTGCACCCCCAAATCCCCCCCACACTTTTTGCTTTATTTGAGGCAGCAGGGATGGCCTGCAAGGGAAAATTAAATTGGGTTTGAATTCCACCCCCGTCCTCGAAATGCTGTTTGCAGGCAGCCTGGAAACACAGGGGAAAAAAGGGATTTTTGTATTTTTAGTGTTTTTCTGCCTGGGGGTTATGTCAGTAATCGGGGTTCAGGCTGGCGGGTGCAGGCTGGGGGGAGTGGGGACAGTCACGGCAGGGTCTGGTGGCAGCTCTCCAGCTCCATGCCCCGCACAGCCCCAAATCCTGCGGCTCCCAATGGGGCTGAGTGACCCCCAGAGCAGGGGTGCCAGCATTAGGGGTGCCCTCCCCTCTGCCTCTAGCCCTGCCAGGGCACAGGTGCACTGAGATTACCCCACCCCGGGTCACTGCTCTTATGGTTTGTGCAGGATCAGTCCCCAGGCCCCACGCTGGCAGAGCAGAAACGGATTAATTTGGGGGGACACACTGTGGAATTAATTTGGGGGGACACATTCTGTGCCCCTGGACCACTGGAAACCCGTGGGGGTTTCTCAGAGCCAAAGCCAGCAGCCCTTCAGGCCCAGCTTTCAATAACCCATGAAACACTTTTAAGAGCATGACAAAAATAAATAGCTACGGCAGCTATCTACCTATTATCAATAAATATAAATAATTATTTATTATAAATAAATAACTTCTTTATTAACGAAATCACCCCTTCCCCACCACCCTGCACCCCAGGGCCTCGCAGAAGGGAAAGTAAAATCCCAGCCCTGCTTTCTCCCCCCTCTTTTCCCTCCTCGCCCGCCCTGGCACTGCCAGCCTGGCACAGCTGGGTGATCTCCCACAGCACCCGGGTTGAACCCGAATATCCACATCCCCCCCAAAACACGCAGGGCCAGGGGAGCCGAGGAATCGCTGCTGAAAAATAAAACCCTGGCAGGAGGGAGGGAGCTGCCAGCGGGCACCACGGCGGCCTTGGAAGTGGTTAAAAATTGGCAAATTCTTTCCCAGGGTTTATTTTTGTGCCGTATCGTGCTCGGAGCCGGGCAGAAAATGCAAACTGTGCTCTGCGAGCGGAGTTACCGCCGAGTTTACATTCCTCGAGGCTTCTGGAGCTGGGACGAGGCGAGGGAACTGCTCATTTCAGTCTTTTTTTTTCAGCTTTAAAACAGGGAAGTGGCTTTTTTTGGGGGGGGAGCAGATGGTGATTGGAAAAAAAAAAGAAACAACAACCCAAGAAAAAAGTTCTAGAGGTTTTAAATAAAAATAATTATTTTTACTTTTTTTATAGACAGCTGGAATAAAATTAGATCTCATTTCCATAAGGCCGATGGCCGTACTTGTGTGTGACAAATAATAAATATATATATGTAAGATATATAATACCCTGTGAATGCACAAATTAACGTCCAGTACCTTGGTATGCACGTGGTGGGTTTAGCAGGCAAAGGGGATACGGGGATGGATAAAATAAACCTCCAGTGTATCCAAAATCCTTGTTAAATTCGAGCTGAGCCCTTGTAAAAATGATCAGGCTCACAGTCCCCCCACGAGAAAAAAAAAAAAAAAAAAAGATAAAAAAAGAGGGAGAAAATGATGGAATAAAACTAGTGGAATGGCAGAGTAGATTAATTTTATTTTTAAAATATATAATACATTATTCGGCATATTATTTATCACACTGAAACCATTCAAGCTCAAGGCAGACAGAGATTATGTTCCTGTTTGTTCAGGACTACGAAGCGTGCCGAAAAATCCAGGCACACGGTGCACGCTTCGGCCCTCGGCAAACTGAAAAAATATCTAATTTTTGTTGCCTTCCTATAGAAAAATATGGTTATTTGAAAGGATTAAGAGATTAAAGGATTACTCGATAAAAAGGGTTAAAAATCCAGGACCAGACACAAAAGGGGTCGATAGAAAGGAGGGAATCGCTCCCCTCCTGCCCCCCCTTCCTTGCACCCTTCCCTGCTCCCGGACCAAACCCGGCACCCGGGTCACTGCCAACTTCTGGAGTGGGACTGGAGGGGGGAACAAACCCAGAACACCCGCCGGCTGCCAAACGGCCTGTGGCTTTATGGGCCGGGGGGGGAGACACAGGGCATCCTTGGGGGGCAGAGGAGGGGCTGGGGGTACCCGAGGAGTATGGGGTGACAGCGATGGATGGGAACCCTGGGGGGAGAGGGGTGCGGGGATGAAGGATGCTCAGTGTGGGGGGGTGACCGCGGGGGTGGCCGCACCCGAGG
>JAWWMP010000082.1:4433172-4469840 GCA_035047865.1 Dendrocincla tyrannina
GGCCGCCTGGCAGGGGGGGCTGCCACGGGCAGCGTGGCCGCAGGGGCCGGGGCGCTCGGCTGGTGGCACAGAGTGGCCCCGTCGGAGGGGAGCGGCCGCCGGTGCCCCGGCGAAGCGCCGCTGATCAAAGGCACAGGCGGGGAGGGAGCGGGCCTGTGTGAGCAGCGCCCTGGCCGAGCGCCACCCCACCTTCCCGCTCCGCTCCCCCGGGAGTTTGTTAAACAAATTTCTCTAATTGCACAAGCCAAGGAGTTTGTTGGAGAAGAAAAAGCCGGGGAAATTCCCCTCCTCTGGGCCACCCCTTCCCCGCTTCCCCCGGGGCAGCCGGCGCAGAGCGGGCAGGTCCCCCCCGCGACCCCCGGCTCGGCGGGAGGCTGCGACCCCGACGCCTGCGGGGAGCAGCTGCGGGGTGTCCTCAAGTCACCCCTGCCTACGCGGGGACGTCCCCTGCCCGACCTCCTCGCAGCCGGGTCACCCACATTCCCTCTCGTCCAGCCCCCGGGGTCAGACCCTGTCACCTAACGCGGTGACACCCAGCACCGCCGTCTGCCCCTCCCGGCTGGCGTTCTCCATCGCTTGGCTGAGCACCCCTGGAAACGGCCTTTGTGAGCCTCCCGTGGGCAGCCCCTGACACCGAATCCCGTCGGATTAGCGAACGTACAGGATAAAAGCCTCGGCTTGGCGGCAGCTCTGTGCCGGGTCGGGGCTGTGGCGGTGGCCCTGCCAAGAAGGGAGGATGCGCGGCCGGGTCCTGCCCCGGCTCCCGCTGAGGTCATGGCTATAGATAGCCCTGGAGGGCGCAGGGCCGAGGGCAGGCTCTGCGCGCCCTTGCCAGCTCCACTGGCAGCCCTGTGGGCACCCACTGCCTGGGGGGAGGCATTGCCGGGGCTCTGGGGGTTGCTGATGGCGGGGTTGGCCGGGCCAGCCATTGGCCATCACCAGGTGACAATGCGCTGCTGCAGGGTGTGGCCCTACACCTGCAGGGATGCTCAGCCCCACAGAGCATCACCCAGTGCCGCCATGCGCTCTCCATCCTCGGTGACGAGTGGGGTCCCACAGCCTCGGCCGACGTGGTGACCTGGGGTGACTTTTGCTGTTGCTTCCCACCGTGTTTCCTTCTTCCACTGCTCCCAAGCAAAAGCTGGGCTGGAGCGTCCTCACCCCCAGGGTATACCCAGGGGTGCAAAGCTGCTGATTCAGGGAGTGAGGGGCCAGAGCATTCCCCTTCCACATGCCCGGTCTGGGTGCAGCTCAGCTCCCCACAAAGCCAAGCACGTGCCCAGGGTGCCCCTGCCAGCCCCACGGGGCCCTGGAGCGCCGGGGTGACTGGGGAAGGCGTTGTTGATGAGGGCACTAAAAATAGAGTGGGACTGGGATCTTAATGGGACTTTGTGGGAAACCTGGAAACATTTTCTCATCCCTGTAAATGAGTCCAGATGCATTAACGATGACTGCATTGCATCCTGAGGTACCGCCGGAGGGAACCGGGACGCACTCACCAGCTTCCTCGCCTTGCGGTGGGGAATTGGTTGGAGAGGGGAGTTGCCAGCAGCAGTGCCAGGGCCGAGCTGTGACCACTGTGTCCTGTGTGGGGACAGGGACAGGAGCAAGCTGGCTGGCTGGCATCCCCATGGAGAGGACCCCAGTCCCTGTTTCAGGGTCCCTCTGCCTGGTGCCTGCGGGTGCACCCGTGGGTGCTCCCAGCTCTACATGCAGTGGGAAGCATGAGACAGGCACAGGCTGGTCATGGCACTACAGCGTGGGGAGCTCAGGGCTTTCTGGAGCTCCCCAGGGCCTGAGGTGGGCAGTGAGGAGGGGTGAGGTGATGCAGGAGGGCCCTCAGATCCCAGGGCCTGTGGTGCTGTCAGCACTGTATCGAGGTGGTGAGATCCGGCCTGTCGGGGGGTTTCCTTGTGCTCCGCCATGGAGTCGGTGACTGGGGTATTGGCTCCCAGAGAGCCCGGCCCCACTCAGGGACCTTGGACTCCCCCAGGGGATGGCTCAGGGCCAGCCTGGGCAAGTAGCCCAGGGCGGGTGGCTGTTGGAACCCACGTCACGAGGCAGGTTGGCACGGCCGTCTCCGCGGTATGGCAGTGTCACTTAGCGGTTACAGCAGCAGCCCAGGAGGCAAGGACAGTCCCTCCCTATGCCTCAGTTTACATCCAGGTGGGGGGTCAGCACCCAGCATGGGAGGGGGCACTTGCCCCTGGTCCCAGCCTGGGGTGCTGACCCATCACATGGGGGAGAAGGGGACCAGCCACAGCCACCAGCCTCCACGCTGGGCACCGCCAGAGCCCAGCGTCTCGAACAGAGTCCCTTTGTGCAGGTCAGCCCCCACCCACTTCTGCTGCTTGGGAGGTGTCCAAAAGCCTCCCGAAATAGGACCCGGCCGGGCTCAGCCTTTGAATCTCCCCAGGAAGGCTCTGCTGAGCTGCCGAAAGCGGATGAACACCCCCCTTTCCCCCCCGTTAAACCAGTCCCATCCTTCAGTGCTCAGACTGCAGGACATGGCCAGACGGGACTGGCCTTTTGGGGACACCCTCATCTCCCTTTGCTCTCTGGGAGGGCCTGTCACTACCCTCAGGTTCCCCATCCCCAGGATCCCTGTGCCAGGTAGAGGGTCCTGGCAAGTTCTTCCCAGGCCCTGGGGAGCTGATGAGATGCTGGAGCAGAGGCTGAGCCTTGGCACGTCCATGGCACTGCAGAGGCACTGGGGCTGGGGGGGGGCCATGAACTCTTCACCGCAGGGCCCGGGGGGCAGCCGATCCTCCTGCAAGGTCGCCGACTCCCCGGCAAAAGGCCAGGGCTATTTTTAACCAGTGACTTGCTCCAGGGATGGATTTGCAGCAGGGTGAGCCCCATGAGCCCATCACACCACTGCCCATCACAGAGTGCAGAGATACCCCCGGTGCCACCCCCCCATTTATACCTCTGGGCACCCCCAGGAGGGAGATGGGGACCTCTCTCTGCACCCCTTTAATGGTGCATGATGGGGATGAATTAATCCCCGTCTGAAGGGCCAGGACAGAGCAGGCAGGGCTAAAAATATGTTAGGAGGGAAATAAAACCTCCTGCATCAGGGCCTAAAGCTGGACTCAGAGCCCTGGGCTTGGTCTGGGGGGGTCCTGCCTGGCTCTGGTTCCCTCCGTGCTGAGGGCAGTGCCCCCTTCCCCAGAACAAACACAGTGCTGCCAGCCCTGGTGCATCTCCTGCCTCAGCTTCCCTCTGTGCTCCTGAGGGTGCAAATTGCCTCCATTCCTGTCTCACACCCGGGCAGCTCCCAGGCTGAGACCCCGAGATCTGGGATGGGCAGAGCGCTGGGTCTCAGGTACCACAGTCCCTGCCATGTGCTGGGAGCAGGGCAGGGGGGACAGGCCACGCCCGGGGCCCCACACTGACGCAGGGCCAGGCAGAGCAGCTGGCAGCGCCAGGACCTGTTGGCAAAGCTTTTTTTTTTTCCAGTTCCATAAAAATATTTCCCTTCCTTGGAGCCCCGGCGGGGTTTCAGCTGGGAAGCCACGTGGCTCTGGTGCTGCTGGCCACGGGATGCTTCCCGAGGTGAGGGGATATCTCCTGGCCTTGGGCTGTGTCCCATCTGTGCTGCCCCTGTGCTCCTTAAAGGCTTCTTCTCAGACCCCAGGAGCCACTGTTGCATCCTGCCTGGCAGGTGACATGCCTTAGTTTCCCTATTTTTGGAAAGGCAGCGCCTCACCCTGGGGGCAGGTGGGGTCACCCTGGGGAAGTGGCTGAACCGTCGGCTCCCGAACCCCAAGGGGGATGGGCAGAGACAGCACCTGGGGAAACTGAGGTCCCTGGGGCATCCATGTGAGTCTGCAGGAAGGCAGCAGGTGGCCCTGGCTTCTCCCACCATCAGGTCTCCCTCACCAGCACCCTCTTGGCTCCTCCACCCATCAGTGCTGGCTTTGCCGCTGCTGGGTACCATCGCTGGGGAATCCGTACGGGTTCCCTGCATGCTGGGCACTCTGTTTCCCAGTTTGGCATGTATTTCATGCGGGGCGCTCTGCTCCCCAGTTCGGGGTGCATTCAGCAAACCCGGGGACCAGCAATGCCAGTTGTTGCTGGCATGGGGGTGCACGTGAGCAGACCAGAGGCAGGATGCTGGGCATAGTGTCGGGACACGTACCGTGCTGCTGGAGAAGCCCCTCCGGCTCCATCCCACCTGGGCCACCCCCAGCCGCCGTCTGCGGGGCGGGCTGTGCTGGCTGGCGGGGGCCCAGGCAGTGCTGGCACCCAAGCCCGGGGCTGCCAAGAGAGCTGCTTTTCTTCCTGCTGTTTTCCAAAGCAACTGGCAGGTTCTCTGCCGCCGCGGCCTCCCGTGACCCGCGGCCTCGGCGCGCTCCCCGCGCCCCCGCAGCACCTGCGAGGGCGAGCACCGGCTCCGCTCCCGCCCCGGCACGTAGGCGAGGGCAGGTGGGCACCAGCCCGGCACCCAGGGGCAGCAGGGACCTGCCCACTCCAGAGAGGCTCAAAGGACCCAGCACGGCGGTTTTGGGCAATGCCAGGTGTGGGGAGCCCAGGGCAGCTCAGTGAGGGGTGCAGGGACACCGTGGTCCCAGGTGCGTGGTGAGCACCGGGGGCTGTATTAGCCCGTCCTCTCCATCCTGGGCTGATCCTGAGTGGGGCTGAGCATCGAAGCAGTAATTGAAGGGTGGGAGCCCCTTTCTGCCCCATCTCTGCTTACCCTCCCGAGAGCCCAAGGTGGGTACAGTCCAACCCATCCACAGCCCTGAGCCATGTGTGGGTGTTGGCTGGAGGATGCTTTTGACTCTGCTGGGCAACAAAGCCACAGGATCTGGGGAGAGGAGCTGCGGGGAGGTTGCACTGTGTCCTGCCTTCACCTCCACCTGTGCGGTGGTGGCAGCCAGGCACCCTGGGTGCTGGGTGTCTGTGCCTCAGCGTGGGCTGCAGGAGGGGATTTGCAAGCTGGATCGGCCAGGAGCTGGCGGGGAATGTGGCCATGACGGCGTGTTCTGCCCCACGGGCAGCTCTGTTGTGGGGACAGGTGTGCACAGGCAAGGCCAGCACAGCTTGTACCTGCCCTGGGAGCTTCAGCTGCCCCCGTGCCCCCTCGCTGCCCCACCCTGTGCAGTGCTGTCACTCTCCCAAACCAGGGAAGCCACGTTCCGATGCGGAGCAGGCCGGGATGCCTGGCCTCGCCACGCCGGCGAGCAGCAAAAATTATGAATAAGCTCTTGTTAATAAATACTTTATGATGAATCCAAATAGATTTCCTCCTCTGGAGCAATTATTGTAAAATGGGCTCTAATAGGGTGCAGGGCGGCCCCGGGAAGGGCTGGGTGCCTTTCAGGGCCTAAGTGCCTCCTTCCATCCCCTCTAATGAGCACTTCCCAATCATTTGCATCTGTCTCGGCAACAGGTCTCATTACCAGGTTAACTTATTACCCAGAGCCGCTTCGGAGAACAGTTATAAGCAGCTACCGGAGGCTTCGCGGTCCGTGCCAAGGGCATCCGCGGGCTCCGGCGAGGGAAAGGCAAGTCCCCGCTGAGCACCTTTCAGATTTCGGGATTTTCAGGATTACCAGAATCTCTGTAGCCACATCCTCCCCCCCGCCGCCTCGCCAAGGCTTCCCATGGGGGCACGGCGCCCAGCGCACGACTTGCCAGCCCCTGCCCGGGCTCGCCGGGCCGCGGGCAGCGGGACCTGGCAGGAGCGGCGGCCGTGGGAGCCGGCAGCGGTTCGGAGGTGTGCGGCTGCTGGCGGGGAGGCTGAGCATCCTTTCATAAAATAAGCCCTGTGTGGTCCCTGCAGGGCTGGGATGCGGCGAGGGTGTCCCGCACCGCTCCCTGCCCGCGGTGGGGATGGCATCCCGCTCCTCCCTGCAGCTGGGGCCATGCTGGTGAAGAGCAAAACCCACTGCCAAGGTGTCTGACCCCTCCCGTCCCCGCTCCTCCTCCTCCACCCCTTGACCCCCCCCCCCACTCTCCCCCGTGAAAACTGCTCGGGAATTTCCTGAGGAAACGTTTTTTTCATTGGAAAATTCAGGCTGTTTCACTGAGCCCGACCTGTTTGGACAAGGCGCCGGAGCGGAGGATGCTCGGAGGGTGGCCAACCCATGCTGTGGTAACCGTGCCTGGTGCTGTGTCCCTCTGTGGCACAGAGCCTCCCCCGTGTCCTGAGGAAGGAGGGTCTCCCGGGTGCAGAGCCCCAGTGCTGGCTGAGCCGGTGGCAGGAGCACGGGGAGAGGCAGCGCCTCGGCTGAGCCCCTTCCCACTCCCTGGTGCTGCCAAAACCTGGGCTGCGGAGGAGTTAATCCTTCATGGCATGCCCAGCTCCACACAAAGCATCCCTCCTTCTGCTCCCTGCTCCACCACAGGACAGAGCCGGGCTTGACCCGTGCCTCAGTTTCCCCTCGCAGCACCTGGCACGGAAAGTCAGCACTCCAGCAGCCCCGGGAAGGGGGGTGTAGGGGGGCCCGGAGCGGGGCCGGCAGCACCCGATACAGGCGTGCTCCTGCCTGGGTTGCAGGGCTTTACAAGCCTGGGCTGGATGAGGCCCAAGCACAGGCTCTGCTGCCAGATTCCCATCCGGAAATGCCCCGGGAGCAGCCTCGTCTGGGGTATTGCAGCACGTCTCTGCTTCCCAGCCCCGCAAAGGAAAAACAGCAGGAGAAACACTTAACCAGCCCTTTGCCGGAGCTCTGGCTGCTGGATGGGGGGAACCCGGTGGGAATCAGGGATTGGGACGGACAGACAGTGCATCCCTGCCTGTGCCTGCCCAAGCGGAGCTGGGGTGATGCTGGCCGGTGCCAGCCAGGATGTTGTGCACAGTGCCAGTGATGCAGTCCCCAAGTCCTTTAGCGTGTCCCCTCAGCCCCCAACGCAGCCATCCCGTGTGGCTCTCCCCGTGCCCCCCGGCCGCCCTCGCCTGCCCTACTAAAGCGGCTTAACCGCGGCATCGCAGCGTGGGATAAGCCAGGCGGGAGGGAAAGTTGGCGAGGGGCTGATTGGCTTTGGGTGCAGCTCCCGGCCTGCCGTAATCCCGAGGAAGGGGGGGCCTGCGATGGTTTCGGGAGCACCAGGGGCCACAGGGGCTTCTGCACACAGCGGATTTTTAGGGGGTCTCAAATGTGGGCCCAAGTGAGATCTGAGCATCCTCGGCGCTGTGGCAAGTGGGAGGCACCGAAACGGGGGCTCATGGCTGCTGTCCCAAGGCAGGGCACCAAGCACCCTCTGGCCCCTGCAGTGAGCACGAACAGCACCCAAGGGTGCTGCCTCACCCAACCTGGATAACTTGGTTTCTGCCCTGCTTCCCTGCAGTGGTGCTTGGGATGGCACTGCCCAGCAGGAGGGCAAGGTGGGGACAATGGCATGATGTCCCCCCGGCCCTGTGGCTGGCCCTGCCGCCGGCTGCCTGGGGAGGGTGGCGGGGCCAGGGGATGGCAGCAATTTGTCGGGCTCGTCTGAATAACCGGCCACCAAGGAAGATCAGCCGCCCACCGCCCCGGCCAAGTATTGTTTTTGGAACTCACTGCTGCTTTTTTCGGCTCCTGTCTTACTTTTCTTTGACCTTCTTCCCTGATTTAAGACACATGCCCAGCCCTTGCCCAGCTGCACTGAATTAGCGGCTGCTGCTGGGGAGGGAACCGGGAACCAGACCCTGTGGCCGCCCCGGGAACAGCCGGCAGGGACGGGTTCCCCTGGCAGGATGAGTCCCCCAGGCAGGGACGAGTGCCCAGGTCAGGATGGGTCTGCTGGCCGGGTTGGGTCTCCATGGGCTGCGTGGGTTACCCAGTAAGAGAACAGTCACCTTCCCTTGTGGGGTGTGGGGAGGACACCTGTGGGGTCACAGCTCCTGTGTGTGGTGGGATCTGTGTGGGGTGGAAGGGTCTGTGCTTGGGAGGACTTCTCGGGGGTTACTGGGGCTGTGCTGGGGGATGGTGATGGCAGTTAGTGGCGTCTGTGCTGGGGTGTCTTGCCAGGTCACAGTGAAGTCTATGAGGGGGATGCTGGTGCAGGGGACACCCAGGGCTGTGCCCCGGGACCTGCGCTGGCCATTGGCAGTTTGTACTGGGGGAGCTGGTTTGAGGTTTCGCAGGAACGGGTTTGAGCTTAATGGGATCTGTGCTGGACTTGGGGACGAGTGGGAATTAGCAGGGTGGTATGGGGCCAATCACTGCAGGGAGCCTGCTTCACGAAGGGGACACTCTTCCTTCCGGGCAGGGTCACCCTGGGACACGGCTGCTGCAGCCGGGGAATGGCATCGCAGCTCTGGGATGAGTGGGGTCAGCCATTGGCTCCACAGTGCTCGTCCCATCCCACTGCCAGGGCTCTGTCCTTTCCCAGCGCCTGCCCACGGCCACCTCTTGGCTGTGGAGCAGTGCCTGCCCTTGGCACCCTCCCTGCTGGGAGGGTCACCCAAACCTGGGCACGACCTTGCTAACCAGGGCTGTGACACGGCAGTGGCAGTTGTCACTAGCCACCACCTGCTCAGCCCTGGCACCCTGTGGCAGGACTCCGGATGGGCTCCTTCCTTCTTCCTCCTCCTCCTCACCATCATGAGGAACCCCAAGGGCCAAATCCTGCCCTCAAGAACCAGCTTGGTGCCACCCTGGCCACGCACAGGGATGCTCAACCCTCTCCCTGCTGCTTTCCAAGCTGTGCTGCTCCTCCCTGAGGAAGGCTCCCAACACCTTTCCATCCTGTGGGAGGGTTGTGAGTCCCTCCAGCCAGAAGCACTGATTTTCCAAACTGGAAAAAAGAAAAAAATGGGATGTGAGAAGGAGGGGCCACGGAGGGGGATGCATTTTCCTTGTTTTCTTTTTGGGGCCGGACTCATCCAGCAGTGCTCGCCAAATGGAAAAAGGCAGTCAGAGCACGCCTTGTGCGCCGGGCCGGGCGCCAGCCGCCGGTCTGGCTGCAACTGGGGCAAACTGGGGGAGTTTCCCGCTGGTCCAGAGGGAGCGTAGAGGTCCAAGGCACCCAGAGCTCGTGCGGGAGCACCCGGCATGCTGGGAGTGTGGGGGACCCAGCACTGGGGTGTTGCAGTCTGGCAGCGCCTGACCCCAGCACAGAGGCTCCGATGGGCACGTCAGGTGGGACTTCAGGTGGGATTTCTGCACCTGGCAGGAGCAGATCGCAGCATGTGGGGGTGGGAGGCAGAGAGGGTCCAGGTGCTGCCGTGGTGGTGAACCTTATGCAGGTGTCTGTCTCTCCACAGCACCGTCGGCTCCAGTATGGCCTAACCACCCTGCACAAGTTGTTGGTGGGAGAAGTGCAGTTGGTGGCATTTATGGGGGTCTGCTGGGACGGGGATGACCCCAATGGGTGGTGAGGGAGTTCCCGTCCTTCATGGGCATGTGCCTCTGCTATGGCTTTTCCTCCTGATCATGCTGGAATGCAGCCCAGTGGGGACAAGCCTGGCAGGTCCCCAGGGTTCCCCAGCCATCCCGGGGGGTTAGGAGAGGTTGGCCAGGAGTGACCCCCTGTCCCTCTGCTCCCACAGGATGAGTTCCACCCCTTCATTGAGGCGCTGCTCCCCCACGTCAGGGCCTTTGCCTACACGTGGTTCAACCTGCAGGCCCGCAAGCGCAAGTACTTCAAGAAGCACGAGAAGAGGATGACGAAGGATGAGGAGAGGGCGGTGAAGGACGAGCTGCTGAGCGAGAAGCCGGAGGTGAAGCAGAAATGGGCCTCGCGCCTCCTGGCCAAGCTGCGCAAGGACATCCGGCCCGAGTGCCGCGAGGACTTCGTGCTCTCCATCACGGGCAAGAAGCCCTCGTGCTGCGTCCTCTCCAACCCCGACCAGAAGGGCAAGATGCGCCGCATCGACTGCCTGCGGCAGGCGGACAAGGTGTGGCGGCTGGACCTGGTCATGGTCATCCTCTTCAAAGGGATCCCGCTGGAGAGCACCGACGGCGAGCGCCTGGTCAAGTCGGGCCAGTGCACCAACCCCATCCTCTGCGTCCAGCCCCACCACATCAGTGTCTCTGTCAAGGAGCTCGACCTCTACCTGGCGTATTTCGTCCGCGAGAGAGGTGGGTGTTCGTCTACCTGCAGGGCAGAGCCTGGCTGTGCCCTGTCACAGCTGACTCCAGGGGGGTTTGTTCCAGCTTTCCCTCCCCATCTGTCCCATCCCCATCTCCGGCTTGGGGACACCGCTCCGGGATGGGTTTCCTACTGCAGACCTTGCAGCATTTCCCTCTCTCCAAGCTGCTTTTTGGGTCAGTGCCCCTCACGTGGCCCCTCTCTCCAGACAGGACAGATCCCAGCTGCCCAGGGGTGGGAGTAGACAAAGGTCCCTGAGGATGCCCCTGGCTCTGGGCATCCCCAGCATGGAGTTTTGGGGGGTTAACCCCACATCCTGCACCTGCCTGAGGGGCTGCCTGTGCGGGAGCAGGTGGGCAGCGTGGGCAGGGAAGGCACAGTCTGTTCCTGGCACATCCCCCGAGGGCTGGAGCTGGGAGGGGTCCAGCAGTACCTCTTTCCCGTGGGCTACAGTCCCACCCTCAAGTGACAGAGCAGGGAGAGGGGAGGCAAGGCCAGCTGGAGAGGGAGTAGCGATATCCCCGGTGGGGGCAAACCCCAGCAGCTCCTGCTGCGCCCCAAGGGTTTCCCATGGACTTGCTGGGAGAACGGGGTTGGTTTCACTGCAGCAAGGAGGGTCAGACCTACTCTCAAAGCCTTGTTGATCAAAAGGGGGAAACAGAGACACGGTGGGCAGGGCAGGCAGTGGGTCCCACGTTAGGTCCCTGAGCTGTCGTCCTCACCTCTAGTTCATGTTATATCCCTGCGTGCTGGAGAGGAGAAGCTCATAAGGAAATATATTTGGGCAGGTTTGCTGTCCTCAGCTGCCAGCATCTGGTGTTCCCACAGACCCCCATGCCCCCCAGCACCCCCAGGTGTGTGAGGAGCCAGGGGAGACACTGCGTGATCTCCGTGGGCTGTTTCACAGTGTTGGTTCAGAGACAGAGGGGTCTGCAACGTGCAGGTGCAGGTGTGGAGAGGCCAGGACATTGGTCCCCTCCTGGCAGCAACACCCAGCCTATGCCCACAGCACTGGGTGGTGCCCCAAGCCCCATGAACCCATCCTCACCACCACCACGACAGGGGGAGTGTGGGGCTGGTGGCTCTTTGCCTGGCACTGGCCAGAGCCCAGGGACAGAAAGCGACACCACAGAGGCCACCGTGGTGCCAGCAGTCCCAGCAAAGGGGTTGCCAGCACCATGAATCATGGTGGGCACAGGCTCTGCCCCTGGCTGGCCAGCGGTGGGATACGCTGGGTGTCTCTGGGGAAACTGAGGCAGGACAGGCATGTGACCCCCTCACCGCTCCCCAGAGGAGGGGCTTGGTGGGACCACCAGGCTCTTGTGGCTTTGGGAAAAAGCAGGGCACAGCCTCCAGCAGGGAATAGCCAGGCCCAGATCCTGCCCCAGGGCCCAGGTGAGACCCTGGGTGGGTGCAGAGCACAG
Organism: Dendrocincla tyrannina; assembly: GCA_035047865.1. Classification (NCBI taxonomy): domain Eukaryota; kingdom Metazoa; phylum Chordata; class Aves; order Passeriformes; family Dendrocolaptidae; genus Dendrocincla; species Dendrocincla tyrannina. Next base: position 4,444,623 of record JAWWMP010000082.1, read on the forward strand.
GCAGTCTGTGCACATGTGCAGGTGCACACGCGTGTGCAGCCAGGCCCTGCCTGCCCAGCCGTGTCTCCTGGCATGGGAAGCACAGGTACTGCCAGCTCCACACACCCGTGCCCACGCACGTGGCTCACCCACTGCAGGGCAGGATGGGACCCACCGGGGCCTGGTGCCACTGATTCCCGACAGGGAATGGTGGGTGCTGTGCAGTGAATGGGGGGCTCAGGGTGCTGGCTCGGGAGGCTGAGGGTGCCCTGTGCAGCTGGGAACAGAATATCTTGTACTGGACATGGCCACAATGGGCTGAACAGGGTTGGGGTACTGGGCTAAACTGGGGTGCTACATGCTGTGTTGGGGGCTCCCCATACTGGGGACGCCCTGTTCTGGCTCAGTTGGAGGTATGGTGTCACACTGGGCTGGAGTACCCTGGGCTGGGCCGTACTGGGAGCACCCTGATGCTGTACTGGGAGCCCTACAGTGGCCATGCTGACAGCAGGGACCAGGACCCCATGGCAGTGACGATGGGGTCCCCTATTACTGCCTGGTGTGCCACATTGGGGTGCTGTGCCAGCAGCTTCCCTGGCCACGCCACGGCCGGCTGGTGTCCCCAGGGAGGTGGCTGCCCCTCTGCCACCCCCAGGTCCCTGCTGGCGACCTTGACCCCGGCGTCTGGGTCCCCAGCAGCCGCAGTCACCTGACTGTCTAATTGGGAACACAGCGGCTGTAAATACTCTCTGATAAGGCCTGGCAGCCTCTCACTTTCGCTGTTAAGGTCGCTCTGGCCCCGGTTAAGGGGGACCAGGACGGGCCAGGAGGGCTGCAGGGTGCTGGGTGGTGGGTGCTCGGCATAGCCCGGCTCCAGCCCACAGTGGGCACGTTCTGCCAAGCTGTGCCTGGCGAGGGGTTTTCTGGCCTCACACCTCAGTGGGGAAGCTGAGGCAAGGGGGGATATGGGGGCAGCCACCGCCCTGGTGGGACCCTGCATGGTATGGCAGGCTCAGGGGGTGCTGGGGATCGCTGTGCTGCAGCCTGGCGGGCTCGCTGGCCTTCTCCCTGCCCAGCACGCTGCCTGCCCCCTCGTGCCTGCTCCTGCCTCTGCCCTCCTGCCTGCCCAGTCCTACCTGACCCCTCCTACCTGCTGCTGCCTGCTCCCTGTCCGGCACACTGCCTGCCCCCTCCTGCCCCCTCCTGCCCCTCTGTCCTGCCTGCCCCCAGCCCCCCGCAGCATCCCCCTCTCCAAAGGGGAGGGTGTCGGGGGCACAGGGCCCCCCCGGCCGGGCAGCCCGTGCTCCCCGCAGCCCCCGCAGCCCCCCGTTATCAGCCCGAGCACGTGCAGCCCGCTCTCCCCCGCCCCCGCCGCACGGTTTTGCCGGTGTCAGCACAATTTCCCAGCCGCTGCTCTGGCAACGCCGGGGAGGGGGAGGATGGAGGAGCCCCCGGCCCTGCCCTCCCCTCCCCACCCGCGGTCTGGGGCATCCTCGGGGGGGCTGAGCGCCCGGCTGGCCCCCCCCACCCCACCCCGGACCGATGCTGAGGGCGAGCTCTGCCCCATGGCTCTTCCCCCCCCATCCCTCTGCCGGGAAGTCCCGCTCTGCTTTCTCTGCTCTCGGGTGGGGAAACTGAGGCACGAGCAGTGCGGAGCTGGTGGGAGACCCCACCCCAGCCCTGCTGGCCCCGGGGGTCGCCGTGGGTTGCAGAGGGTGCCGGGCGCCTGGGTCCACTCCCCAGAGCAGCACCGGTCGCAGCACCTCCTGCACCCATCCTGCACCCAGGCGTGCACCCACGGCCCCCGGTACCTTCGGGGCGGGGTGGGATCAGGATGGGTGCGGGATAGGAGCAGGGTTTGATGCAGGATGAGTGCTGGATGTGAGCAGAGCTAGGTGAAAGAGTGAATGCGGGATGGAAACAAGGCTGGGTGCAGGATGGATGCAGGGTAGGAGCAGGGCTGGATGCAGGATGGGTGCGGGATGGGTGCGGGGCTGGGTGAGGGCTGTGCTGTGCACACCGCAGTGGGGGAAGGGACGGCGCTGCAGCCCAGAGCTGGGTGTGCAGCGGTGGGGGGGGGGCTGGGGGAAAGCTCGGAGGTCGCTGGTGAAAGTCAAAAGCATTGCAGTAAAATGGTAATCAATCTCCCCAGCCGATGGTGCCAGGACCTTCGGAGCATTACGGAGAGATTCCTTTCAGAAGCTCCTGACGGCAGCAGCCAGTCTGGGGGGAACAGGGCCCCTCTCCCTGCACCCTCCCCTCAGTGCTCCCCAGCTCCACAGACCCCCTCCTTGTGCCCTCACCACTGTGTCTCCATCCCTGTATCCCCACCCCTTTATCCCCATCCCCGCTGTCTTTGCATCCCTCTCCTGATACCCGGCATCCCTGGCCCTCATTCCCATCCCAGCCGGGCTCTCAGAGCTGGGCAGGAAGCAGGGCAGAGTCAGTGCTCTTTGGGGTGCTCTGAGCCCCCCCAGCCGCCGTGCTCAGCAGGGCAGGGGGTCGAGGCTCTGCCCAGCAGTGAACTTCCCCTGGCAGTGCCCGGTGCCTGACCCCCCCAGCCTGAGCGGGGTGGGAGCAGATGGGTGCCCAGGGCAAGCAGCAGGGTGGCTGGCCCCAAGGTGGCATCCAGCTCCTGGCAGCCCTGGCCGTGCCGCCGCCAGCGGACAGCACCCGGGGGGAGGCAGGGACCCCCGCGCCGTGCCAGCATCTGCGTCTCCCACCGCCTGGCAGCCCCTTATCTCCCCCCACCAGCCTCGCCGCTGGCTGCAGCGCGAGGCAGATGGCACCAATCTGCCGGGGAGCCCGTGCCAGGGCTCTCGTCCCAGGCGCGCCGCGGCCGTGCCAGGCCGGCCGTGCCAAGCGTCTGCTCAGCCCCTCCAGATGGAGGGGCAGGCGTTTCCCCGGGCACCGCCGCTCCGCCGGCCCCCGCGCAAATATTTATCGGCAGGGTCGCGAGAAGATTGATGGGGTTCACAATATTTGGGATCTGCCGTTCGCAGAGCTGGGCACTGGCGGGCAGGAGGGCTGGAGAGCCCCCCCCCCGCCCCAGCACACAAATGAACGTGGGCAAACCCTCCCCCTGCCCCGGGTATCTCTGTTCCCAGCTGAACATCCAGGGAGGCCGGGGTTGAGGGGAACGAGGTAGGCAGAGCCCGGTGGGTCCAGGAGGAGACCCCCGGGAATGGGCACAAGGGTATGAGACAGCGGAGAATGCGCAGCGGCTGTGTTCCTGCCCCCAGAGCTGTGTGCTGCGGAGCGGGGATGGGAGGGGGCTCACCAGGGTGCCATCCCCCAGCCACCCCCGTCACGGTCCCCGCACGGGGTCCCTCCATCCCTGCGCCCGTCCCCGCTGCGAGCCCGGCGCTGGCACGGCCGGGGCGGGTTTCCACGTGCTCGAGCTCTCCGGATCGATGTGCCGGCGACCTTGGGGAGGTCAGGGCTTCCCCTGCTCTCCCGCAGTGCGCCGAGCCGGCGGCGTGCCGGAGCCGGGCGGCTTCCCCGCAGTGCCCGCTGCCAGCCCCGGCCCCGCGACACCGCCCAGTGACCTGCCCCGTGCTCAGCCCCGCGGCCCCGGCAGCGAGAGCGGTGCCTGCCGGGGCACCTGGCACAGAGGGCCACGTCCTGTGCTGCCGGGGGTGGGACAAGGGGCCGGAGAGGTTCCCCGCACCGCTCGGCACCCGATGAATAAAAGATGAGCGAGCCCTGTCTCGCGAGCACCTGCCGCCCCCCGCCCTCGCCACCCGCGGTCCCCCCGCGGTCCCCCCGCGCTGGCAGGCGCCGTGCCCTCCCCGGGGCCGCAGTTGCCATCCTGGCCGGGTGCCCGGCTCCGTGCAGCGCTGGCAAGGGACAGCTGGGGCAGCAGATGCCCACGGTGCTCCCTCCCGCCGGCGGCCGTGGGCATGGAGGGGGGAACAGATGTCGGCAAGCCCCCGGCGTGCCCCTGCACCCCCGAGCGGGGCTGGCACTGCCAGCTGAGCCCTGGGGTCCCCTTCCACGCTGCCCCTTTGCACGGGGGTCTTGGCCAGCCCTGGGCAAGGCTTGAACCTGCCCCCTCTCCCGCCCTTTGTGGTGCTGAGGCAGGGGTGGTGTTGCGGAGTGTCAAGGGGGGCCGTGGTGGGGGCCCGTGGGACTCTAGAGAGGGGGCTGGCTGTGCCGTCGGGCTGGACTGTAGGGCTGGGGTTGGCGGGGCACCACGATACTGGCAGCATATTTCCCTATCCCTGTCCCTTTTCCTTTCCCTTTCTTTCCACTTTCATTTCTTCCTTCCTTTTTCTTTCTCCCGCCCTTCCTTCCTTTCTCTGCTTTCTCTCTCCCAACCCTCTCTCCTCCCTCTCACCCCCTCCCAGCAGCTGCACCCCCAGGTGCCCCCAGCCCAGTGCACAGGGGCTGGGCGCCAGCACGCTGCAGGGGGAGGGTCCCAGGGAGGGGAGGGGGCTCAGCCATCCCTTTGTCTGTCCTGCTCTCCCCATCCCTTTTCCCCGCTGCCATCTGTCCCCGCTCGCCTCCGCGGGCGCCGGCAGCCCTGGATGGAGCCCAGGCCTGGCAGTGCTGAGCGAGGGGGCGGCCACGCCGCCCGCCTGGGGGGGGTTCCCCCCGGCCGCTGCCATCTCCCCGTGCCGGCCGGGGTCGGCCGAGGACAATCCCGCCCGCTCCCAGCGCCGCTCGCTCGCAGCCGTCGGCCAACGTGCTCGTCCCTCCCAGGCTCCCGCCCGGGCCAGCTGGCCGCGGCCGGCGTACGTGGCAGCGGGGCGCGTCCGTCCCCGCCGCCACCTCGGGGGATGCCTCCGGCCAGGACCTCCCCGGGGCTGTGCTCGCCGAGGGGCAGCTGAGGCTGCCGCCCCCGCAAGCGCCCGTGGCCGAGCCCCGGCAAACTCATCCCACCCCGAGAGCCCCGCGGCGCTCGCTCGGGGCACTGGGGGGTGCCCGGGGGGGAGCGGGGCGTTGTAAGGAGGGTGCAGGAGGGGTCCCGCACCCCGGCGCGCCGGCCGGCCCGGCTGAGCCAGGATTTACCCGGCACACGCGGCGGTTCAGGGTATTATATAAAGGAGGTTACACAAGCGGGACTGTTCCGGGTTTATGTAAGGGCCACCCCAGCCTGGCGGCAGCGGGATGGGCAGTGGGACAGGCAGAGCCGCTCGTATCTGGAGGACCACTGTGGGACTGGGATGGGGGGTCCTGGGGGTCTCACAGGGAGGGGCCCCCAAATCACACCCCTCACAGAGTGTCTCTCAGTCCAGCCCTTTCAGTGGGATCAGTGTCGGCTACCTCGGGTCTCCAGGGGTCTCCCTGACCGGACAGGGTCCCTCCCTGACCGCTCCTGACCAGGCTGTTCACTCTGGGCCCTGCTGATTCCCACTGTGGGCAGCACAGCTGGGCGAGAGCACAGCGGCACCTGAGCAGGTGCTGGGGCTGCGTGGCCACCGAGCATGAGGCAGGTGACCTGGGGATGGATTGGGGGGCAATTCCCCACCCATCCATCCCCAAGGGAAACTGAGGCACGGGGCAGGAGCCTGCAGGCAGCGATGCTGAACCCGTGTTCATCTCCTGCCCTTGGCTGGCAGGGCTGGAGGAGGAGGAGGAGGAGGAGGAGGAGGAAGGCTGATGCCCGCATCGGGGGCCGCACTCGCTGGCGCCAGCAGCTCCCCAGCCCCCAGCATCCTGCATCCTGCACGCCTGCGCCCCGCACCGCTGCCAGTAACACCGTGCCCAGTTACCATCAGCGCTCGGGCACCACGCCAGGGCTCTCCCGCAGCTGCGCCAGCCCCGGGGGGCACCCGGCCTGCAGTGACCCCCCCAGGGCCGTCCCCGCCGCCTGGGGGTCGTTCCCACGCGGGGGCCGCCGTGGGGCTGGGGGCACCGTGCCAGCCGGCGGGGCCGGGGTGCGGGATCCATAATTCAATGGGTGGCACAGGGCCAGGCTGCCAGCGCGGCCGGGAGCCCAGGCATCCGTGCCCCCCCCGGGCACACACTTGGCTATTTTTGAAAGCGATTGGATCGACCTGTTTGGGCACTCAGTGCTCTCCTCTGCCGTGCCGGGGGGGGCACCCTGGCACTGAACCCTCCTCCCTGAGCTCCCCGCAGAGGTGGCACCAGGGCCCCCCCAGCTCCATCCCCCTTCCCAGCCCCAGTGGCGTCTGGGGGGTTCTGGATCAATGAGGCAGCAGGGGAGGAAAAGGGGCTTCATGGGCTTCTTTCTCCTTGGTGTTGCAACCCAGCCACTTGTTGGGTCCCGGATTTGGTGTCCCCCCAAAAAACACCCCTCCAGGGGAGCAGGGCGGGGGAGCCCAGGGCTGCCTTCGCCATTTTAGCACACCAGCCGCAGGCAGCCGTCACATGGCGGTGAGAGCAGCGCTTGGCCCGGCCGCCCCGCGCCGAGCAGGCAGCCAGAAATCTGCTGGCGAGCTCGCCTGGCCACGAGGGCCGCCGGCAGCCCGGGGTACCGAACCCACGGCCTCCATCAGCCAGGGGTACTGAGCCCACTGCCTCCATCAGCCAGGGGTACTGAGCCCCTCACAGCCTCCATCACCCGGGGGTACCGAGCCCCCCACAGCCTCCATCACCCGGGGGTACCGAGCCCACGGCCTCCATCAGCCAGGGGTACCGAGCCCACGGCCTCCATCAGCTGGGGGTACCGAGCCCACGGCCTCCATCAGCCAGGGGTACCAAACCCACGGCCTCCGTCAGCTGGGGGTACCGAGCCCCCCACAGCCTCCATCAGCCAGGGGTACCAAGCCCCCCATGGCCTCCATCAGCTGGGGGTACCGAGCCCCCCACAGCCTCCATCAGCCAGGGGTACCGAGCCCACGGCCTCCATCAACCGGGGGTACTGAGCCCACTGCCTCCATCAGCAGGGACACGGGGGTGCAGGGACGGGACAGTCCCACTGCCAGACCTCGGGGCTTGGGAAAGCCCCGCGGTGCTCCTTGGGCTGCTGTGGGTGGGACTGGGGTGCTCAGTTTGGAGGCAGGCCCTGGGCGTAGCCCCCTCGGGAATTGGGGTGGGTGATGTGGCATCGCTGGTGCAGGGTCACAGGGATGCTGTGGGAGGGTGTGGGGGCACGGGGGGTACCCGGGGGGCACCCAGGGTGAGCAATGGTCCAGCTGGATGCCCTGGGGGAACAGGGGCCAGGCTGGGGTGGTTTGGGGGGCAAAGGTGCACATGGAGCATCTCGGTATGAGCAATGGTGGGGGGTCCCTGGGCTGAGCCGAGGGCTGTATGGGGCACCTCAGAGCCTGCGGGCAAGGGCACGGCCTGGGGGGCTGCCCAGAGGCTGAAGACCCTGCCACTGGGCAAGTGGGTGCCATCTGGGGGGCAAGCGGGGCACCGGGGAGCCCTGAGGCCACGGTGGGGGGCTGTGGGGAGCCGAGCCGGCCTCGGGCTGTGACCGCCGGCCTCCGCCCCGCGCCTTGGCCGGGCTCCACCGCTAACCACTTCCAGAGCTGCCGCCAGATTTGTTGTTTTTAGAGGCGAGGAGGGGCCGTGTCCGGCCACGCGGGGCCCGTGGGCACACGGGGGGTCCCCGCCACCACTCCCCTCTTCCCACATGGTTCGTGCCCCGCTCGCTGCCCCAGAACTTGGGCACTCAGCAGCTTCAGAATGCGGGAAAAAGGGGGAGAAGGAGAAATGGAGGGAAGGGAGGGGTGGAAAAAACCCCTGTGCCCGTCCCCAGGGGAGTTTCTGCTCCCTAAAGTGGCTGCCTGGAGGGACCCAGGGGTGCGGGCATGGGGGGGTTGGTGTCGGGGTGCAGGCCTGAGCAGGGTGCCAGGCTGGCACGGGATGGGTGGAGGGGAACGTGGCGGCTGGGCAGGGAGACAAAATGGCTGGTTCGGCGTTGAGCAGTGTCAGGGGTGTGTGGGCACACGGGAGCGTCGAGTGGTGGGTGGTGTGTGGGGGCGTCGGGGTGGGGAGCAACACAGGCCCACTGCCCACATGGATAACCTGCCCAGGGGGCAGCGCACAGGGGTGTCGGGATGGGGGTTGGCACGGTGCTGCTGCCCACATGGATAACCTGCCCGGCCAAGGATAACCACGCCAGGAGCTGTGTGAGCACAAAAGACTTGAGGGAAGAAAGGAAAAGGGAGAGAAAAAGGGGGAGAAAGGGAAAAATCCCAAGGCGCACAGGCGGGCTGGCAGCGGCGGCAGCGTGGTTTTGATGGTGTTTTTGGATTGTCTCAGCCCTTTCCTGGCATCTGCCAAGGCTGTGAAAGAGAAATGCCGAAGGCCAAGTGGTGGGAGGAGGAGAAGGAGAAAGGAGGAGAAGGGGAGAAAATGCATGGAAAAGTTTTGGAAGGCCTTTGGGAGCAGCCAGGTGGAGAAGGATGCCCCTGAGTGCGGCGGCTGTGCCGTGCCATGCTGTGCCGTGCCAGGGTGTGCCGGGGCCGCTGAGCTTAGTGTCTGAGCCGGGCTATTTTTAGCCAGGATGGAGTGGTGCCGGATGGAGCTCCAGAGGTCAGAGTAGATGCTGCCCTGGAGCCCTGCTGCCCTCCACGGGGCTTGGCAGAGGCAGGATGAGGTGCCACAGGTGATGGCATGCAGTAGTGTCACTGCCTGACTGGGCAGTGATCATTCACGGGTGTGGCTGGAGGGAGGAGAAGAAGCAATAGGGCAGGAGCCAGGCCAGGCACTGTCACCCTGTCCTGTGGCAGACTGAGCACTGGGGGTTTCCCTTCTGCAGGGAGCGATGCCCAGATCCTGTAATGCCAGCTCAGGGCTGTCCCTGCTCCTGTCCCTGCTCCTGGCAGGGAGACCAAGTTGGAGCCACTCTGGCTGTTCCCTGGTGCTGGGAACATGCCAGCTCACTGGTGGCCCTACTGCATGGTGGGAGCTGCTGGGCAGCCCGTGCCCCAGTTTTCCCCCAGCAGAGCAGCAAGGGGGCAGTCAGCTGGTGGGCAACCCCAGCTCATGCCAGCACAGGGGGCTCACACTGGCGTGGGGGGTTCACACCAGCACAGGGCGCTCACCCTGCTGGGTTTTCCTCTTGCAGATGCAGAGCAGAGCAGCAGCCCCCGGACAGGCATCGGCTCGGACCAGGAGGACAGCAAACCGATCACGCTGGGTGAGCAGGACAGGCAGGGCTTGGGCAAGGGGACAAGGGACATCCAGCCCAAGGTCTCTGCCATCAAGGGGGCTCCTTGACAACAGTTGTGCCCCCCATGCTGTGGCTGTGCTGTCCCCCAATCCCAGCTAGTGGTGCCTGGGACCTGCAATGAGCTGGACATGGCCTCAGCCTTGTCTCACAGCCATCTGGGACCACGTTCCTTGGGAACAGCAGCTGCCAGGGGAGTCCCATGGTAAGGGTGAAGCCCCCTGCCCTGCCAGCACTCCCAGCCACAGGAAAGCTTAGGCATCAAGCAGCTCCAGGGTGTTCTTGGCAGAGGGGACCAGTCAGGGTGGTCTCTTGCTGGAGCAGGGAGGGAGATAGAGGCTGAGGACAGGGGCAGATGGGGATTTGGGGATGTTGGGGTACCCTCAAGCATCACCACAAGGCAGTGTAGGGTGGGAGGCGTAGTCCTGTCACCCCCTCAGTGCTCTCTCCTCTCTCCTGCACAGACTCAACAGACTTCCAGGAAAGCTTCGTCACCTCGGGGGTGTTCAGTGTCACCGAGCTCATCCAGGTGTCCCGAAGTGAGTGTCCCCATGATGCCACAGCCCCGATAGCCGGGCACAGCAGTGTCCCAACAGCACCCCCAACAGCTCTCTCCTGTGGGGATGGGGCTCCTCTCCCCACCAGGCCCCCCTGACTCCCCTCTCTCCCCACAGCACCGGTAGTGACGGGCACGGGGCCAAACTTCTCCCTGGGGGAGCTGCAGGGCCACCTGGCCTATGACCTGAACCCCTCCAGCACCGGCATGAGGAGGACGCTGCCCAGCACCTCCTCCAGTGGGTAAGTGCCACCAGGGCTGCACTGGGGTGATGCTGGGACAATGCCAGGGCCAGCATGAGCACAGCCATGGGGAAGGAAAGGAGCAGACGGATCCTGCCTGGAGTGATGCTGACCCATGATGGTGGGAGAGCTGGGGTGTTCAGCCTGGGGAAGAGAAGGCTCCAGGGAGACCTTACAGCACTTTCCAGTGCCTAAAGGGGCTACAAGAGAGCTGGAGAGGGACTTGGGACAAAGGCCTGGAGGGACCGGACAAGGGGGAATGGCTTCCCACTGCCTTAGGGCAGAGCTACATGGGATAATGGGAAGGAATTTTTGGCTGTGAGGGTGGGCAGGCCCTGGCACAGGTTGGGCAGAGAAGCTGTGGCTGCCCCATCCCTGGAAGTGTCCAAGGCCAGGTTGGACAGGGCTTGGAGCAACCTGAGCTAGTGGAAGAGGGTGGGACTGGATGAGCTTTTAGGCTCCTTCTAACCCAAACCATTCCTTGATTGTGTGACCCCTCCCTGCCCCCAGGAGCAAACGGCACAAGTCGGGGTCCATGGAGGATGACATTGACACCAGCCCGGGGGGCGAGTACTACACCTCCTCCAACTCCCCCACCAGCAGCAGCCGCAACTGGACAGAAGACATGGAAGGGGGTAGGTGTCCCCCCCTTACTGGTGCCCTCCTGCTGCCTCGGTGGCCTCATCCTGCTCCTGGCATTCCACAGGTGCTGCTGCAAGAGTCCCTTGTGACCACCCAGGCACTGCCTGTGCGCCAGTGTCCCTATGGGCCCTCAGGTCACAGCAGGCACTGGCTGTGGGAGCTGTGGTGCCGCCCTCGAGCCCCCCAGAAACTTCCTTGTTTCTCCATGGGGTCTGTGGGTTGCTATAGAGCCTCCTGATTTAGGCACAGGCTCTCCATGTGTGCCCACGTCTCTGTGGCCCCCCACTTCGAGCATAGGCTCTCTTTCCATCCTGCAGCATTGCTACAGAACCCCCCATTTTGTCACAGGCTCTTGTTATAGGGCCAGCTCAGCCTCCAGCCCCACACCAGCCTCCCCCAGTCCCACACTATCTCCCCCAGCCCCACGCTGCTGTGGACAGCTTTCTGGCTTGGCGGTTTTTTTCCCTTTCCTGTCTAGACAGCCCCAATTAGCTGTTCATTAAGAAAAGGGGGGGCTGGGCTAATTAAAGTAATGCTGCAGGGCTGGCACAGCAGCTCCCACGCCCCGAAGTGCAGGCAAAGGAACTGCTCCTCTTCCTCCCCCCTGGCTCTTCTCCTGCTTCCCCCAGCAGTGGGGTGGGCTCTGCACCAGCCCCCCTGCCCTGCAAATCCTTGGGGTGCCCAGCTGGGGGGCTGGAGGTACTGATCCTGTTGGAAGGTGGTTTGGGGGATATGGGTCCAGCCCCAGGACTGTGCCCCAGGTGTACAGAGACTGTGCTCCATTTTGCTCCATGGGGCTGGTGTGGGAGGCGGGGAGAGGTAGTACTGGGAGAGGTGTAACCCCCTCCCTAAAGCAGTGCATGGAGATGGAGGGAGCTGTGCCAGAGTGTCTGTCCCCACCAGTGACCTGACCCGGGCAGGGGCGAGGGGGGCCAGCGAGGGGGCACAGCTGTGGCAGCGGGGAGAGGCTGGGTTTGGCAATCCCGTACGGGATGTTCTGGGAAATCCTCCTAACGCCCGGCTGAGAACCGACTAAACCCATTACCGGGCCCGGGCCAAATGGCCAGAGCTAAAGGCACTGCGGCAGGGGATTAACGCGCCCACCGGCCCCCCTGCTCGGCCCCGTGCCCCGGGGTGGCCTCGGGGACCCGGGCACCTGGGGCTGCCAGGGGTCCCGGGGGAGGTCACCCCCGTGCTGGCACCTTCCAGCCTCCCCAGGAGCTCCCGTGGCCCCCAGCCCCGTGTTCCAGGAGAGGTGGGTGCCCAGCGGGGGCTGCAGGGTCACAGGGGCACACGTGAGGGCACCCACTGCTACACCCAGGGTGGGCACGCACACACACACACACACACACACAGAGCTGTGTGCACCCACAGGCACACACATGTGCGCTTGCACACACAGATGCAGGAACACACACCTGCACATTGCACAGATGCAATGAACACACACAGAGCCATGCTGGTGCACACATCATGAACACATGCACACACGTGCCTGCACACAGGTGTGTGTGTGCACACATGCACACCCGTGTGCTGGAGCACACACACCAGGTGCACGTGCACACCTGTGGTACCCCCAGAGGTGCCCACATACGTGCACACTCTCCTGCACGCACAGGCACGCTCACACACATGCACACACTCCTGCACGTGCACAGATGTGTGCAAGCACACACACACACACACACACACGTACCATGCAGCCTCCCCGTGCCCACCCTGACCCCAGCTTACCCCTTGCCCCTGGAATGGCCTCCCCAACCCCACGCTGGACTGGCGGCAGCCCCAGAATTTGGGGTCCCACAGTGGGTCCTGACGCTGCACGCACTTTCCCCAGGCATCTCCCCCACCGTGAAGAAGACAGAGATGGACAAGTCCCCCTTCAACAGCCCATCGCCCCAGGACTCCTCGCCCCGGCTGAGCACCTTCACGCAGCACCACCGTCCCGTCATTGCCGTGCACAGTGGTGAGTGTCCTGCCAGGGAAACTGAGGCACGGAGCAAGCACTGAGTGGGCAGGGGGCTGGGGCAGCTGCCAGCGAGTGACACAGGTGTGTGTCCCCTTTTTCTGTCACCTCCAGGTATCGCCCGAAGCCCGCACCCATCGTCTGCGCTGCATTTCCCCACCACCTCCATCCTCCCCCAGACGGCCTCCACCTACTTCCCGCACACGGCCATCCGGTACCCGCCTCATCTCAACCCGCAGGACCCGCTCAAAGATCTCGTCTCGCTGGCCTGCGACCCGTCCAACCAGCAGCCCGGACCGGTAAGGACCCAGCCCCGTCTCCACACCCATCGCCCACCTCGCCGCGGGCACCGGTGGCTGCTGCCAGCCAGGCTACCCGCGGAGGGTCCCCAGGACCGGCTGCCACCACTGCCATCACCGCCACCGCCGCACTGGGGGGTCAGGGTGTTCCGGAGGCACCGCCGGGGTGTTCACTGGGGCTGAGCTCCGGCCGTGCCGTGCGTTGGTTCGGGAGCGCCGCCGCGACTGCTCCGTGCTCACACCTCGCTTCTCCGGTGGTGGAGGCGCCGTTCCCCGGCTCAGCACAGGGCACCGCAGGTGTCGGGGTGCTGGGGCTGAGCCGTCAGCCAGAGTTGGGCTGTCTGGTGCGAGCAGGAGGTTTGGCAGGAGTGTGTGACCATCACTCGGAGCCACGGTCTGCCAGTGTGCCCGGGAGAGTGACGGGCTCGGCGTCCCCGGACTGCCCGTGCAGCCCGTGGGTGATCCTTCAGCTCCTCACTGCGCCGTGTCCCCAGCGTCCCCATGGGGGTGGCAGGGCCACACTGTACTGCTCTGGGGCTCCCTTACCCCATGCACTCAGCCCCCCCATGCATCCAGCATCCAACAGACGCAGCACCACACACCCCACACACGCAGCACCCACTGCACCACACACGCAGCACCCACAGCACCACACACCCCACACACCCAGCACCCCACACACCCAGCACTCCCCACACACAGCACCCACTGCATCCCACACCCCACACACCCAGCACCCCACACACCCAGCACTCCCCACACACAGCACCCACAGCACCACACACCCCACACACCCAGCACTCCCCATGCACAGCACCCACTGCATCCCACACCCCACATATCCAGCACCCCACACACCCAGCACTCCCCACGCACAGCACCCACTGAATCCCACACAGCACCCAGTGCACCCCACCCCACACACAACCAACACCTTGCACATGCAATATCCAGTGCATGCAGTACCCCAAGCCATCACCCCACGCACTCAGCACCCCACACACCCCATGAAGGGCACCCTTCATACCCAAAGCTGGCAGCCAGGGCTGTCTACATTCCTGCTTCCACGCCCTCCTGTGCCCCACTCTGTCCCTCTGGATGCAGAGCTTTTGGGGAGCCCCTCTGACCTCTGCCCACCACGCATCTGTTGCCCCTCACCAACAAGGCCTGATGTCAGGATGAGCGGTGTGGCTGCTCTTCCTCCATGCAGTGGCCCAATGCCGGGCCGAACACTGTATTGGGAGCTGCCACTGTCAAGTCAGGCACGGGGCACTGTCACAGGAGCCTTTGAAGGCCCCTGAGTGCCCCTTCTCCACCAGGCAGCACTACAGAGGCCCCCTTACTGCTGCAGAGAGGAGGACCCAGCGCTCCAGCTCCGATATGTGTCACCATGGGGCACGGTCCCCATGGGGCATGGCCCCCACAGCCTGCCCAGACCCTCCTGCCCCGCTGTGACTTCCCACCCGCCGCTGGTGCCGACCGTTCCGGGCTGCTCTGAGACCCACCAAACTCATGTGTGCAGTGAGGGATGCCCCGTGCCCGTGCCGGTGTCGCGTGCGTCCTAATGGCTTGTGCTGTTTGTTTTTTGTCTGTGTTGTCCCCAGTTAAATGGAAGTGGTCAAGTGAAAGTGCCCAGCCACTACCTGCCCACGCAGATGCTGGCGCCGCCACCTCCCCCCGGCATGCCCCGCTTGGCCGTCTCTCCTGACACCAAATCCACCACGACAACTTCCGAGGGAGGGACGACCTCGCCGACATCACCCAGTAAGCACCCGCGGCGCCCACCCCGCTCCCCGGCCCGGCCGGCCCCCTCCTCTCGCAGCCCCCCCCAGGGTGTCCCCCCTGTCCCGGTGCTGGGGGGATGTTGGCGGAGGTGGCCTCCCCGCAGCCGGGGAGAGGGCGGCAGCTGGCACGCCATGAGTTTGCTGGGTCTCAGGCAGGTCGGCCGGCAGGGTTTGGACAGGTGGCTGTTGTGGCCACCGAGCCGGGGGGTCCCGTGCTGGTCCCAGGGACCAGCCCGAGCCCCACCTCCCTCTGAGCAGGGACGGAGCCACAGCGGGGCTCCCCAAATCGGTGTCCTGCTGAACACCCTGGTGTGGGCAGTGCTGTGGGGGAGGCTGTGGCCTCTCCGTGGCTGTTACCCCACTGCAGTGGTGGCCGTGCTGCCCGGGACCAGCTGGCATGCAGGTGGCACTGGGACTAGGGACAGTGTGCCTGGTGCGCCGCGTGGGCTGTTGTCATCTCGCTGCCTCGGGGGTCCCTGTGCTGGGGACCCCAGTTTGGTTGGGGATGTGAAGCGGCGCCTGTGCAGGGACTGCGTGTGTGTCCCCTGGAGCCCTTGGCAGGGGGCACATGGGGGTCTTCATTAGTGCTGTGGCTGACGAGCTCTTTGCCCTCCACTCCACCTCGGGGGCCATCTGCGCCTTGGCCAGGAGGATTTTGAAGTGCCCAGGGACTAGAGGGGAGCTGGCATTGCCCCCGTACTGGCACTGGGACATGTGCCACAGTAGTTGGACACTGTGCCATCACCACATTCTGCGAGGGAATTGTTCCTGTTCCTGTCCTGCTGTACCCATGGGACACTGGTACCCTGAGCGGCTGCAATGTCCCCACAGGGTCGAGCCCTGGAGGAGGCCACTGTCCCCAGGGAACAGGCCACAACAGGGTGCCACCAGCTGGCCGTCAGGGGTGGAGGACACAAAGCCCGGCCAGTCTGGAGGGGACAGCATAGGATGCCATGGAGTGGCCTGGCTGGTGATGAGTTCACAGCTACAGGAAGGAACGGAGCAGTGCCAGGGGGCTGGATGTGTTTGGAGGACACTGGCTGTCCCCAAGGGGTGTAGCTGGCTCCAAGGCCCCCATCCCTGCTGGCAGCACTGCGCCTCCAAAGGGGCTGAACCCAGGAGCTCAGCAGGGCTGGGAGTCCCAGTGCTGGACCCTCTACTGGGAGGTGGAGGTGGCAAGGAAGTGACATGTCCAAGTGGAGCTGGTGGCTCCCACCACACTCACCCCACGGCAGCTCAGCTCAGGAAGCCGCAGCGTGGGCATGGCGTGGAGCACCCATCTGTGCCTGCACCCTGGGGCACCTCATCCCACCAGCCTGCCATCACCCTGAAACCGTGGGCAGCACCGACCAGGCACAGCACCCCTGGGGCACAGCACCCCTGGGGCACAGCACCCCTGGGCTCCGCTCGCCTGCCATCAGGCAACAGCCAGGGACGGTGCCCAGGACCCCCGTCCCAGCAGCGCCAGGGAGAGGGCCGGGCCTGGCCCCGGGGGGGACGATGGCAGTGCCACCCGCAGCCCTGTTAATGAGCTCTCGTTTGTTCCCCAGCCTACTCTGCACCAGGCACGCCCCCTGCGAACCGTTCCTTCGTGGGATTAGGACCAAGGGATCCTGGGAGTATCTATCAGGCACAGGTGAGAGAGGGGATGCTGCTGGGGGGACACTCCTGCCCTCGCCCCGGGCACCCTCGCCGTGGCATCACCGTGGGCATGGCCAAGTGCAGGCATCACCATCGTGGCTGTCGCTGCTGTGACATTGCTGACATGGGTATCCCCACTGTGGCATCCCCACTGTGGCATCCCCACCGTGGCATCACTGCCACTGCCGTGGGCATTGCCACCATGGCATCACTTCCATGGCATCACTGCCATGGCATTGCTGCCATGGGCATTGCTACTGTGGGCATTGCTGCTGTGGGCATTGCTGCCAGCATCATTACCATGGGCATTGCCACTATGGCATCGCTGCTGCAGGTGTAACTTCCGTGGGCATCGCCACCATTGGTACAGCCATTGCGGACATTGCTGTTGTGGGTGTCCCCACCATGGCATCCCTGCCCTGGCATTGCTGCAGTGACATCACTGCCATGGATATTGCTCCTGTGGGCATCACCACTGTGGACATTGCTATCATGGGCATCACTACCTTGGCAATGCAGCTCTGGCACTGCTGCTGTGGGCTTTGCTGCTGTGGGCATCACTGCCTTGGCATCACCACTGTGGCCCTGCTGCCATGGGCATTGCTGCCGTGGCATCCCCACTATTGGCACCCTGTGCCAGGGCCTTGGGTGCTGCTGGTGGCTCAGGGCCACCACAAGTCTTTCAGCACAAGTCCTTCAGAGGGAGGTCACTGCCATGCTCTGGTTGTGCCTTGCCTGGCACCACCCTGCCCAGGTGCCCACAGCATCCCCAGATGAGGAGAAGTGGGACCATGTGCCCCTCTCCACGTGGGTACAGGCACCTGCTCTCACCCGTCTGCGCCTGCAGCCCCTCCAGCTGCACTGGGATGCCATGTGCAGCTTTCCAGGGGCTTCCCATTTGTCCCAGGTGGTTTTTAACTGGTGGTTCTGGAGCTGGCCCTGGCACTGCAGGTAGTGCTGTGGTGCCAGGACAAGGGTGCCAGCTCCCGGCCTCATTTGTGACATGAGTGGTGTGGCCTCAGCAGTGTGGCGGCTGCAGCCCTGCCCAGTGGGTGACACAGTACAGAGGGGTCGGGGTGTGGATGGTGCTGTGCCAGGGCACTTTGAGGTGCTGCCATGGCTGGGTGGGTGTACTCAGAGGGCTGTGCTGTGCCGGAGTGTGGCCACTTGGGGATTGTGAGCTGTGCCACGGGTGCAATATTTGGGGATCATGAGCTGGGACACTCGAGCGTGCTGTGCCGTTCCAAGGGACAAACACGGGGGACCCGGCTCTGACCACAGCCCCCCACTCTGCCTCAGTTTCCCCAGTCCTACACGTGGGCAGAGTCCCATGGGATGGGCACCCCAAGGACTTTGGGTCCCTAAAGAAGAGACCTGGGCCAGTGCCTGGAGAGCCTCGGGGGAGCAGGATGCCAGGGTCCCTGTCTGGACCCAGGGGTCACGGCCACTCACACTCCCAGGACCTCCAGGTGTCCCTGTCCCTCTGTGTGGGTGTCCAGTCACACTCCAGGAGTCTCCTCAGGGCTCCCCAGAGGATGCTCTGCCTGGGGAAACTGAGGCACGGGGGAATGAGGTGGTGTCCCGGGAGGGGCAGCTGAGACCTGCCGCGCTCTGGTCATGTGTGGCAGGGCCGGGAAGGGTTAAGGGAAGCGGCGGCCCCGAGCTGTCTCGTTTCCAACGGAAACCAGACATGAGGTAATCGGGAATGAACTTGAACTTGGGGTTGGGGGGGAAACAATGGGAGGGTGGCAGGGGGCCACCCCCCGGGGTCCCCATCCGTGCCACCCCCTACCTGTCCCCAGGCGGGACCATTCCCTGGGGAGCGTCCCCTCTGCGGAGGTGCAGAGGGACCGTCCACTGAGGCCAACGCGAGTGGCCGCGGTGCTGAGGACGGACAAGCTCGGTGCAGGAGTGGGGACTCCATCCCCGTGCGCCGAGCAGGGGACAGCGCGGGGACAGCTGTGCCAGGGCGGGGGGCGATGGCCGGGGGACAGCGCAGCTCGGCGGGGCAGAGCACTAACGCCGGCCTCTCTCCTCTCCTCTCCCGGCAGTCCTGGTACCTGGGATAACCGCCGCCGTGCCGCCCCTTCGCCTCCCTTCTCCTCTGCTTTAGGCACCCCCAGAGGAACATCCCCGTCCCCGAGCACCAGGCCCAGCCTTGCGGTGACGACGGAGAGCGCGGCCTCACGACGACGACGACGACAAGCAAAACCCACACCCGAAGGAAAGAGCGAGGGAAAGGAAGAAGGAAAAGGGTCAAACTGTTTTAAAAAGGAAAAAAAAACAAACAAACAAACAAAAACCAAACAAAACAACAGCCCATCCCAGGAGGACCTTCCCCCTTACCCCGGCGATGCGCCAGGAAACAAAGAAACAGGAAAAAAAAAAAAGAAAAAGAAAAAAACACTATTCTTTACCCCGTCGGCCGGCGCCGCGCTGAGACCTGACACAACTCGTGCCAGCAATGCCTCCCGGAGCGGCTGCAGGGCCGCGATGCCGAGCCCCGCCGGCCGCTCGCCGGATATGCAAACGGCTTTGACTCTCTCGTTCTTGCCTCTATGTGAGTAGAAAAGATCAAAAAGAACCCCTCCGCCGCTCCCCCCGGCCCCACGCAGACTGTCGGGGGGCCCCGGGGCTGGGGTGGGGCGCGGCGGGGCGGGCTGGGGGGACCCTCCTGCCACCGGAGCCCCACGGACCGGGTGCGCTGGCGGGCGGGGCCGGGGATGCTCCGTGCCGTGAGAGCGCCTCGGGGACGGGTGACACCGTGCCGCGGTGACACGGTGACACGGTGGCATGAGCGGGTGTCACAGGAGGAGGGGGCTTGTGGCCGCGGAGGGTGCATGGGCACGGCCAGAAACTGTTGCGGTGGCGGTGACACCCCGGTTCCCGCGGGGACACGGCGTGGGGACTGTCCCATCACGGCCCCAGACTGTCACAGCGGTGGTGGCATCCCCGTTCCCGCGGGGACACGGCGTGGGGACTGTCCCATCACGGCCCC
The DNA here is from genome assembly GCA_035047865.1 of Dendrocincla tyrannina. Taxonomy (NCBI): domain Eukaryota; kingdom Metazoa; phylum Chordata; class Aves; order Passeriformes; family Dendrocolaptidae; genus Dendrocincla; species Dendrocincla tyrannina. Next base: position 4,463,821 of record JAWWMP010000082.1, read on the forward strand.
GACAGAACCCGGGTGGCCACCGTCGCGCCGGGGCCACCGGTCGCCGTGTCTCTGGTTCGCCTTCCTCCTCCCCTCAGCCCGCACCAGCCCCGGCCTCGTGTGTCCTCACGCGTGTCCCTGTGTCCCCCGGCGTGTCCCCGCGCCCGGGGGGAGTCCGTGGGGCCGGGGTGGGCCGTGTGCGTCCGTGTGTTTGAGCTATGCATTCCTGTGGACAGGTACCAGGTGGGAGGCAGGAGAGGGTGCGCTCGTGTTGCACATTTTGTAGGAAATGCACTTTTAAGAGGGAATCGTAAAAAAAACAAAAAAAAAAGAAGAAAGAAAGAAAAAGAAGAGAAAAAAAGAAATCACAAAAAATGAGGAGGAGGAAGAGGAGGAGGAGGTGGAGCCCCCGGCACTGGCTTGCCGGGACGGCTGGTTTGGGGTTTTTTGGGCTTTTTTTTTTTTTTGATACAAAAGGATGGAGCGAAGGAGCCCGAGAGAGGGCGAGGGCAGAGCCAGCTCCCCGGAGCCCCCTGGACCCCCCCGGAGCCCCCCGGAGCCCCCGGCCCCGCGTCAAGTGCCTGAACTGCGGCGGGGAGGGGTCCCGGCCCCCCCGGAGGAGCCCCCGGCCGGGGGTAGCGCCGGAGGGAGCGCCCGGCCGGCCCCGTCCCGCGCGGTGGCAGCGTGGCCGGGCAGGGGACACAGGGACGTGGCAGTGCCTTAGAGCAGAGGGACCCCCGCGACGGCCGAGGCGAGGAGGAGGAGGAAGAGGACGAAGGCACCTGGTGTCCCCAGCGAGATGATGGCGGCCGCGGGGGAGACCGGTCCCCAAGGGATCTCCCCGCCCAAGGGACACCCCACGGGTGATGATGAAGAGAAGCCGCCGTGGGATGTCCAGGAGCTGGGGATGTCACCGAGGCCACCTTCGCCACCCGCCTGGCCCCCTCCCCTGGCACCCAGGACCACCGGCATCGCATCCCCCATCCCAGCGGCCCCCCGCTTCCCCCCGCTTCCCACCCCCCGGGCCGGCACAGCGAGGCACCGGGAAAGGGCTGACGCAGGAAATCCCGGGAGACAGAAAAATAATCAAAAAGGACAAGAAAAGGAGAAAACCCACAAGGAAAAAAAAAACAACAACAAAAAGCGCTTGGCGGAGAGGGAAACCTGTTTTTTTTTTAAGATCTGAGAAAAGAAACACATGAAAAAAAAACACAAAAAGACAAAAAAAAAAAAAAAAAGAAAAACAAACTGCATGGTGCTTTAACAGGATCTGGTGACCTGGCTCAACCCAGCCGCGGCTGGCTGATGCTGTGCATGGCAGACTCTATTAACCGGCTCTACCTTCCCCTTCAGCAAAAGAGAAAGAAAAAAAAAAAAAAAAAAAGGAAAAAACCCACAAAAAAAAATCTGTATAAAAGAAAAAAAAAGCCGTAAAAAAAAAAACACACAAGAAAAAAAAAATCCATGTTTTCCTAATTTGCACGAAATTTTATACCACATGATGTGCCTTGCCTTCGAAGCCTAAGTATTACTGGACCCGATATCAGTGCGAGGGAGTCGCTGCATGCCCGGGGCTCCCGGGGGGCCGGGGGGGCCAGGGGCCGCTGCCCCCCCCTCGCCTCCTGCATGGCTTCTTCTCGGCCGGAAAAGTCCCTTTTTCTCTCTATTATTCTTCTTTTTTAACCGATTTTCCCCCTCAGAAACGTCTTCCAGTTGGTAATACCGATGCATCCTCTGCGCCAACACACCGGAATATGCAATAGCTGCGGGGGGGGCCGGCCGGGGGGGGCGGCCACCCCTTTGCTTTGCCTCTCTTTTCTTTGTTTTCCTTCCCTTTTGGGGTTTTTTTATTTGGTTTTTTCTGCTTCCAGCAACCAAAGGCAGCGAGGCGGGAGGCGGCAGGGACCCCCGGGCCAGAGCCCCCCCAGAGCGCTCGGGGGGCACCCAGTGTCCGGGCGCGGCAGGACGGACGGGGCTGTGGTGGGATCCGTGCAGGGAGAAGCAGGGATGGAGACCCCCATGGCCGACCCTTACGGGGGGCTACAGCGTCCCACCCCCCTTAAGGGGACCCCCGCTTTTTAATTGGCTTGCAGTGGGGCGCAGGGCCAGGAGGGCTGAGCCCAGCTGCTGTCGTGACAGGAATGGAACCGTGTGAATGTAGCTGTGCCCCCCCCACCCCGGGCTGGTGTCGGGGGGGGTCACAGCCTCCCCCCCACCCCTATCCCCATCGGCTTCAACCCCGGGGATCCGGCTGGCGCAGCAGGGAATGGCAGGAGGTGCCCTCTCCCCGCCTCTCCCTGCTGTGCCCGCTGTCGAGCGGGGCCCCGACACCCCCAAAAAACCCAGAATTTGCCTTAAAACCCCAGCGTTCCGCCGGCCGGAGAGACCTCCCTCCAGCCCTCTGAGGCAGACGCGGGTCGTGACACCGGTGGGCGGGTGGCACCGGCATCGCTGCTGCTCGGGCATGAAGAAACGTCGTCGTCAACAGTTTTTTAAATTTTTAATTATTATTTTTTTTGGTGTCCAAAAGTATTAGTGGGGAATGGCGGGGGGGATGGTCGCGTCCCGCCGGGTTTCACCCACCGGTGAGGCTGGTTTGGGGATCTCCCGGGGAGGGGAACGGCCTTGGGAGGCGCTTCTTTATGCAAGGTGCAGTATTGATTTCTGCAAGGACAATGCAAGGAGGGAGCGGGGAGGGGGGCGGCGTCCAGCTGGGGGGGGAGGAATGAAAAATAGAACTAAAAAAAAAAAAAAAAAGAAGAGAAAATTAAAAAAAGAGAAAATTTTAATTTTAAAAAGAGAGAGAAAATTTGAAAAAAAAGAAAGGCAAAAAAAAAAACATAAAAAGGGGGTTTAGGCTGGAAAAGGCTCAGCTCAAAGCAAAAAATATAGAAAAAAAAATAAAAGTGTTTTTCAGCGGTGACAGTGACAGCGGAGGGAGGGAGCGGGGGACACCGGGGCAGCCCCCCCGGCCAGCCCTAGGGAGGCGAGGGGCGCTGGCGCCCCTCGGGCCTGGGTCCCCCCGCCCCGAGGAAGCCCCCGAGCCCCGTCCCCGCGGGGACACCACCGGGGCTGTCCCCTGCCCCCCTTTTGCTGCCTTCCCCACCCCGGGCCGGCAGCACGTCCGGCCGGGCTGCAGCCGCAGCCCCCCAAAACCCGCCCTCGGCAAGAAAAGCACCTTAAACCACGTTTTAAAAAGGCAAAAAAGAATCAACTCGACGCCCCCCAGCCCATAGGGCGGCAGCGGGGGGGCCAGGCCGGGGGCTTCCCCTTGGGGAGCCGGGGAGCCCCCCGCACCCCCGGGGTCTTTGCACTGCTCCCCCGACACCCCCCGGGGCCGCACCCCCGGCTCTGCCCAAAGGGAATATGCAACACCCCCCGGTCCCTCCCCGGGGGGCACCACTCATTTTTATTATTTCTATTTTTTTAATCATTCTCCCTTTTTTTTTTTTAAATTTTTAATCCCCCAGCGGCCTCGATGACCGCGGTCGGGGTGGGCGCAAAGCCGGAGGGGGGACACCCCATCCCTGGGGATGCTCCAGGGGGGTCCCCCGCAGGATGGGGACACGAGGGGGCTCCGCTCGACAATCACCGCGGGGGTTTCATGCACTACAGTCTCTCCTAGAGGGTTTTTAGTCGGGCTCGTCGGCTTAAAAAAATTAATTAAAAATAGTCCTTGTGACCTATAAATAAAACAAATAACCTGTACATATATATATATATATCTCCACATATATATATATGGGGCTGCAGGGCCGGGGGGGCGCGGGCCCACGGGCCCACACACAGTTAAGGTACTTTAAATTGCAAAGGAATATATATATATATATATATATAAAAATCCCCTATATATATATATATGTCTTGTTTGGTGGGGTTTGGGTTCGTTTTTGGAATTTGGGTTTGTTTTGTTTTGTTTGTTTTGTTTGTTTGGTTTTTTGTACTCGGAGTTTGGAATTTGCTGCTTTCTGCCCCCGCTCCCGGGGATTCCCGGTGCCGGCTGGGGACCCGCTGGGTGCCCCCGGTGATGGGGACCCCGGTGGGGGCTCCGGGAGATGCCCACGGGTGACCCTCTGGGTCTCCAGTGCTGTGCCCGTGGGTGTCACTCTGGCTATTCCAGGTGATGCCCCTCTGGGTGTCCCTCTGGGTGCCCCGGGTGATGCCCACGGGTGCCCCCATGGGTGCTCCTCTGGATGCTCCAGGTGATGCCCGTGGGTGCCTCTCCGGGTGCCCCGGGCGGTGCTCACAGGTGCCCCGCTGGGTGCCTCGAGGAATACCCACGAGTGTCCCTTTGGGAGCCCCTCTGGGTGCTCCAGGTGATGCCCCGCTGAGTGCCCTGAGAGGTGCCCTCAGGTGCCCCACTGCGTGCCCCTCTGGGTGCCCCGGCAGACACCCGTGGGTGCCCCTCTGGGTGCCCCGCTGGGTGCCCCGCGCGATGCCCGCGGGCAGGCGGCGGGGGGAGCCGGGCTGGGGGGAAAACCCACCGCCGGGCAAAGAGCGGCAAAAAGGAGAGAAACCGCCCCAAAAAGGCGCCGAGGCGGCAGCCGGCCGGACCGCGCCTCTCACCCAAACCAAAAATCCCGCCGCAGTGCCTCGCGCCGCCGGCTGCCCCCGCCGCCTTTTCGGGGGTCCCCGCTCCCCCCGGGGGGGCCGGGGGTGCCCCTCCCTCCCTCCATCCCTCCCTCCCTCCCCCCCCCCGCAGTTATATTTTACTCGTTCGCCGGATTCTCGCTTTGCTTGCCGCAGCCGATACACACCGCGAGCGCACCAGGGCCGCGAGCCGGGGCCGGGACCCCCGGCTGTGCCCCCCCCGCGCCCCCCGGCCCCGCATGAGCCCCCGAGCCCCCGCTCGCCTCCCTGGTGCTTCACGATATTTGATTATACCATTGTACGCAGCCATTACCGATAGCGCCGCTCCTGCCTACATACACTTACTGACCCTGATACGGATTTTTGGGGTTTTTTTTTTGGTTTTCTTTTTTGTTTTTTTTTTCTTTTGTTTTGTTTTGGTTTTGTTATTTTTTTTTCCCGTTGGGTTGTTTTTTTTTTTCTGTTTGTTTTTTTTTTTTTGGTTGTTCCCCCCCCTATGCAAAAAAGAGAAAAAAGAGACAAAAAAGAAGAAAAAAACAAAAAAGAAAAAAACTGACACACAAAAAAAAGATTAAAAAAATGAAAAGTCAAAAAAAAGACAAAAAAAAAAATGTATAAAAATTAAACAAGCTATGCTTCAACTCCAGCTCGCCTCCGCCCTTCCTTCGCTGCCCCGGGGGAAACTGAGGCACGGCCGGGGAGAGCCCGGGTGTCCCGGCACGGGGGGCACTGGGGGGCACTGGGAGGAACTGGGATGTGTCGGAACAGCGCCCAGAGGAGGGACCCCACCCGTGGGTGATCTCGGCCCGCATGAGAAGCGTGACCGAGCCGGGACCCCCGGGGTGGCAGGGAGGGGACACGTGGGGACAGGGACACAGGGTGGGCTCAGCCGTGGGTTCACGTGGGGCTTCAGAGCTGCTGCCACCCCCTCGTGCAGTGACGTCATCGCAGGAATCTGACGTCATCGCACTGTTGGCCGGAGCTGCTGTCACCCCCTTGTCCGCATCGTCCCTGTCCCCAAGGGCTGCCCAGCACAGCCGGGGGGCGAGGCCGCCCGGCCCCCCCGGTGCTGCCCGACCCCTCGGTGCCCACCCCCCGGCCCGGGGGTGTCGGGCAGCGGCGTGGCAGGACATCGCCTCTCGCCGTGCCGAGGTCGCTGAGGTCGCAGCTCGGCCCCCGCCACTGTCCCCTGCCCCGGGGCGGGACAGCCCCATCCCCAGCACGGTGAAACCAAACGCTTGACGCCGGGGCAGGCTGGGAACCTTTACTGGGCACGGCTGGGGAGGAGGGGCTGTCCTCGTCCCCCCCGCCGCCGGGATCCCCCCCCGGTCCCGGTCTGGGGTGGGCGGGCGGTCCCGCTGCCGTCCCCGGCCACCGCCCTCCCCGCTCCGCTCCGGCGGGCGGAGGATCCGTGCCGGGTCTTGGCCGCAGCCGGGGCGGCCGCGGGGCAG
>JAWWMP010000082.1:4469866-4485943 GCA_035047865.1 Dendrocincla tyrannina
GGCCGCAGCCGGGGCGGCCGCGGGGCCGGAGGTGCCCCGGTGGCCGCGGCTGTCGCGGAAACCCGGCGCGGATCCACGGACGGGGTGAGGGCGCGGAGCCCCGGGGTGGGCAGCGGGGGCCGGGGGCGCTCAGAGGGCCGTGGCCGTGGTCCGCTTGTTGCCGTCGCTCTCCTCGTCGCTGTCCTCAGCCGCCGGGTTGACGTGGCCGCAGCGCTCCAGCCTGCGGGGAGGGGGAGAACGTCGGTCAGGTGAGCACGGCCGCCCCGACGGCACCGGCACCGCGGCCGTGCCAGGGGCACAGAGACCACCGCGGCACACAGACCACCGCGGCACCGCCAGCACGTGGCCGCCCTCGGGGGGATCCGAGCCCCGGTGGGGAGGGGGTCCCGGTGCCGCCCCGCCGCGCCCGGGCTCTGGTACCTGTCAGTCCCCGTGGTCTCCGGGTAGTCGCCGTGCTTCCTGCGAGGGGAGAGATGGGCTGAGCGGTGCCTGGGGACAGCCCGTCCCCACCCCGTGGCACTCTGCCACACGCGCCCTCCCCGGCCAGTGCCCCCGAACCACCCCCACCTGCGCATCCTGAGATTCCAGAACCGGTTAATGATCAGCAACACGAAGACGATGAAGATGAAGACGACGACGGCCGTGAGGCCCACGAGCCAGGGCTCCAGCACCTTTGGGCCGGTGCCTGCATGGCAGAGGAACAGGGACAGGGGATGGCAAAAGGTGCGGAGGGGGACAGCTTCAGAGCAGCTCCATCCTGCGAGGGATGGGACTACCCCAGTCCAGGGTACGGGGTCCCAATTGTGCGAAGTGCACTGGGGACACCAGGAGCCGTTGGCAGACACTCATTTTTTCCCCCTTCCCACCATCCCTTGGGTGCCAAGGAAGCCACCTCCGACACAGCCCTCCAGTGCCCCGGAGAGTGTGGTGGTGCCTGGCACGGTGGGGAGCACTGGGGACAGCAGGCAGGTCCCCCCAAGTCTTTTTGCTCTGCCCCCGAAAGGGTTGCTGTTGGAACAGACTGTTCCCGCTGGGAAGGTCTCTCAGGAGCTGACCTGATGCCTTGGGGTGGGCATGGCCCCCCCCCCAGGTACCCCAGGGCACAGGGGCACGGGAGGGGCAGGGGACACCTACCACTCTGTCCCTGGGCAGTCGCGGTGAGGATGAGCAGGACCAGGAGCGAGAGGGGCTGCGAGGGCCGCGGCATTTTCAGGTGGTGGAGGGCTGTGGCACGGCCGGTCCTGCTCCCCGAGGTGAGCTCCTGCCCCCACCACAGCCAGGCCGGGCGCTGTCTCCGCACCCAGGGCAACGGGCGCCTTTATGGGCCTCTTGAGGACAAGTGTCACTGAGCGCCATGACAACCTGGCTCCTATCACCCGTGGGGAGGTGGCACCTCTCCCCTGGCTCAGGCACTGGCACCCCGTGGAAGCCAGTGGCCACCACCTCAGGGACTATGATGGTACCCCCATGGCCAGGACTGGGAACCACCCCCGGGGTGGGTGAGTGGACAGATGGGCAGGCAGATGGGAAGGTGGGTGAGTGGGTGTGTAGGTGGAAGGACAGACAGGTGGTTGGTGGGGTGGAGGAGTGTGCACTCTGCCTGCTGCCCCTTCTGCCTATGGGGTGCTACCCTCCATCCCCACTGGCAGGGCTGGGGCAGATCCCATGGGGGTGAGGTAGCACAGGTGGAGTGGGCAGTGCCCAGACCACCCCCAGCCCTTCCCCAGTCGTGGGCCAGCTGGCCCCCAGAGGATCCCAGCTGGTGCCAGTGGGATCTCATCACGTCCCAAGGAGTGCCTGGGTACTGTCAGCAGCTAAATATTCATGGTGTCATCGGGGAGCTCACCAGAGCACAGGGGAAGCTGAGGTACGGGGTGGCAGCAGCACCCCAGGGAGGCACAGGGGGTTTTGGCAGGACCACTCTCACAGTGGTGATTCCCTGAGGGGACACAAGGACAAGGGGCAGTGGTGGAGAAAGGGGATCCAGCCCCAGCGTGGGTTTAAGGCAGGGGGATGTGGGTCCATATGACAGCCCCCATCCCCAGTGCCTTCACCCAGGGCCACAGCAAGGCTCATGAGTGCTTTGTCCCCCAAGACTTGCTTTGGGCCATCTGTGGGTGCCACTGGGCACAGCCTGGCAGCGCCAGGGCACCAAGGGGGAGGTGGGGGCATAGCCTCGGTGTCCAGCTGTCTGTCTCTCCATCCCTCCCTGTGTGCCTGCACTGACGTGGGCCCCCTCAGATGTGTTTGCATCCATGTTTCCACGTGCACATGTGCACACCCTGTGTCTGTGCCCCCTGCCCATGAGTGTCTGTGCCCCCACAGCAGGGGTTTGCACCCCTGAGCACACACCTTTACACACCCACGTGTGTCCACGTGTGTGCACCCACATGCATGTGCCCTCCCATGTGCCCACGCCCAGGGGTGGCACGGCTGTGCCAAGAGGTGCTGTTACCCTAGACAGAGGTTGGGGTGTCCCAGCCCTCAACCCCCGTGCTGTGCTGGGTCAAGCGGGGCTGGGGCAGGTGGCTTTATTGGGGTGAGGAACCAAGGACAGCACTGGAGATGGGCAGGGAGGAGGAAGCCAGGCAGCATCTGGGCCCAGGACTATGCTGTGACCTGACGGCTGGGCAGGGCTGGGGGGTCCCCTGACCCTAAAAGAACCTCTTCTTGGGGGGGTCAACGAAGGAGACGGAGCTGCGTGGGGCCAGCAGCCCCAGCGGGATGTCCATGCCGGGCAGGACACCAGCGCCTTCGCCCTCCACCTTCCGCTCCACCAGCACCTCGTCCTCCTCCAACCACTCCGCCTCTGGCACAGTGCCCTCGGCCATCCCTGCCTTCTCCTCCTCCGGCTTGGGCCCAAATGCCCAATCTGTGGGGGCAGAGATGGGTCTGTCAGCAGCACAGCCTGGCCACGGCACAGGCTCCGGGTGGGGGGATCCTCCTGCCCCCCACCCACCCCGAAGCCCAACCCCACTCTGGGCAGCACTCACCAGCGAAGTCATGCACCAGGTCCTTGATGAGGTGGCCCACGATGGCATATGCCACCACCAGCACCAGCGTCGCCGCCATCATCAGGTACAGGACGTAGCGGGGCAGGCGGATGCTGTCCAGGGCTGGGGGCTTGTAGTCCACATACAGCACCCCATCCTCCTCAGGGGGAGACTGCAGCAAGTGCCGTGGCCCCCACACTCCCCTGCTGTCGGGGAGCAGGTTGCCCCCCGCCAGGGCCATGGCCAGCTCCTCCCACACCTCTGTCCCGAGCCACCGAAGCTTCTGCAGGCAGCTCACAGGGACAGCGGTGTCGCCATGGCCAGTGACAGTGCCACTCGCCCTCTGTGCGACAAGAGCTGTGCTGCAGAGGAGCTTAGCACCCGCTAATCCGGGCACAGCCCGGCTGCCTCAGCCTGGGGGGTGACCACTGGGCTCCAACGTGGGCCAGGGTCCCCCAAACCTGCCCCTCTGGCAGCACCGCGGGGACCCCAGTGCCCCCAGGAGTGGGGAATCACCGGCAGCTGGAGAGCCCCCAAAGGCAGGGAGGGGGAGGGATGCCCAAGGTCTCTCCTCCCTCCCCCGGGCTGGGTTAAATCCGTCAGCAGGCCCTGGATTCCCGGAGCAGATGGTGTGAAATCCAGGAGGACACAGCGCCCTCAGAGCCAGGAGGTGATGGGCAGAAGGGATGGGGATGCAGCCCCAGACCAGGGGGCTCCTGCAGGACCCTCTTCACTGGGTGGTGGAGCAGCCCACAGTGAGGGGCTGTCACCTTCACAGAGCTTCATGATGGCTGAGAAATGTGGCATCTCAGTGTCTAGTGTCACCCTGGTGCCCAGTGTCACCCCTCCACCCTGAGCAGTGCAGCCTGAAGCGGGGCAGGGGGTCCAGGCACCCCTCAAAACTGAATCCCCCAGCTCCAGAAGGGTGCAGGGTTTGGCGAGGATCAGCAGCAGCTTTAGAAAAAAACCAAACCCTTCCCAACACAGGCTGGGCAGGAAGGGGCAAAGGTGCTGGTGGGTTTGGTGCCAAGTCAGGGCTCAAGGCCCTGCTCCACTCCAGCACCTTCCAGTTCTGCTGTACCATGTCACCCCTACCCAGATTTCAACCTTAGAAACGTATTTTGTTCCAATTTGGTCTTAAGAGGTGTTTGGTGGAGTAGAGGCAAACGTTGGCACAGAAAGATTGGGAAAAAAAACCCCTGCATGGTCTGAGTGAGTCACCTGTGGGAAGGCTGGAGAACAAGGGTTGGGGCAGTCGGGCTGATAAGTGGGAACAAACACACTGGGAACCTTCTGGGAAATGTGCTGGCAGCATGCCAGAACCTGTGTGCCAACAAGGGGATGGTAGAAATGATAACATGGCACAAGGGAAATTGCCTGTCCCACTGTCCTGAGGATGGAGATGGGCACAGGGACACCTTGGAGCCTGGAAGTGCCAGCTGGTCCTGCCCACCACCCAGAGACTATGGAGGGTGAGGGAAGGGGGACAGGAAGCCCCAAAATAGCTGATGACTCGGAGCGGTGTGAAAACACCAGCTGTTTCTCTCCAGCACTGGGGAAAGGCAGTTCAGAGACCCCGACCCTCCATGTCACACACAGGTGACCCCATCCACAGCACTTGGGCACGTGGGATTGACTTCCAGTGTGTACAGGTGACCAAACCTGGTCACATCTTGAGTAAGAGCCCCTTCCCTGGCACCCTGAACAGGGTCAGATTGGACCACAGCCAGGGCTGCCCCTCAGCTGTGTCCCTGAGCACCAGAGCCCTGGGGATGCTGAGCCAGACACAGGGACTAAGAGGATTGAGCCTGGGGGTGACTCACAGGGAGCTCTTGAACAAGGGTAAAGGCCAGGCATGCCCAGCAGGGTGCCAGGCCCTCCAGGGCAGTGGGACCCACAGGCCCCTCCACTGTGCAGTGCTGGGGGCGCTCCTGGGGCACGCCATGGGCAATGTCCACCTTCCTCCCAAGGGCTGTGGGGTTTCACCCCAAGCCACCAGGCACCACACTCCCTGCTCTCTCCTCCCACCATGGCTGGACTCGATTTTAAACGTCTTTTCCAACCTCGATGGTTCTGTGACTCCATTACAGCAACCCCTGGCTCCCCACTGGGGCCTGACCCCACAGCACTTGCTGCACCTCACACCTGGGCACAGGTAAATCACAGCTCAAGTCACTCCAGCTCCCTATGCCGGTGCTTTATTCCCTGCCAGCCTCCCCCAGGTGCCCAGGCTGGGCTGGCCACGGGGTTTGGGTTTGGGTGCCAGCAGCAGCCTCAGCCCTCCCGGCTCTGGTTAAACATAGGAGGATGCCCAGGCAGGTTCTGCCTCACCCTGCCCACCCTAATGGCAGCACCGTTCCCTGCAGAAAGAAAAAACAGCCAAATCTTCCCAACTTTGCCATGAAGCAACCCTCATCCCAGAGCAGAGGCTGCCACAGGCTCAGCCCTGGCCTGTCCCAACAGGAGAGGCCAAACCCACCGTGGGGGTGAGGAGGGCTCCGGCTCAGCACCAGCACCAAGGGCAATTTAGAAGCATCCCAACACCACAACCCAAAGAGTGGGTGCCCAAAGCCCATCCTAGCCCCCAGCTAAGCTCAGGTGGGAAGAACGGAGCCGTTTCACACCGAGCCAATGTGGCAGCACCAATGCAGAGCAGCCCCAAGCCCCACAGAGCCGCAACAGGCTCTGACGTGCCGAGCGGAGCCCACCTGGTCCAAGCCCCGAGCCAGGCTGCGGGCAGGCAATGCTGATCCTGGCAAGGAAAAAGGGGCAGACCCAGGAAACGGGGGCTGGTGGGAGGCAAGTAGCAGCTCAGCCTGGATTTGGAGGGAAAAGGTGGTTGTAATTGTGCCAGAGAGCAGATCCAGTTCCTCCTCCACCTCTGCACGGCACGGCACAGATGGATCCACGCCAGCTCAGGTGGCCACAACAGCACAACCAGCAGCAGGAGGGGGTGGGAGGCAGCATGCCCACCCCAGTGCCCCCTAGCCCAGGCTCAGGGGGAGGCCTGCAGCTTGCAGAGCCCATCAGCGTACTGGAACTGGGTGCCGTTCTCGTACTCGTACATGTCCAGGGCCACCTGGCAGCTCTCGCGCACCACGCGCTCCCCGTCGGCGGCGAAGGCGCGCAGGGTGTGCAGGCAGGAGGGCCGGGCGATGGCCCCCAGCGCCTCGGCACACTCGTGCCGCACCATGGGGCTCTCGGAGCGCTGGCACAGCGTGGCCGTGAGCTGAGGGACACACGCCTCGTCCTGCAGCTGCCCCAGCACGTAGCCGATCTCGTGGCGGAACAGCGCGCTGCCGCAGCGCAGCCCTGCGGAGAGGGGACAGGGAGAGGGCATGGGGAGATGGGACACCCAAAATGTACCCCAATGCCTGGCTGGAGTCACAGCTGGGGGCCACAGGTCACCTAGCCAGCCCTATGTACAGGAAGGGGTGTCCCATCCTGCTCCTTGATCCCAGCCCTGCTCCAGTGCCCTCCTATGATGGTGGCAGCAATCCACCCCCCTGCACAGCACCAGGCCCTGTCCCACTACACGATGTTCCAGCAGGACTGACACCACAGCCAGGGCATCCAGGCTTCCGAGTCTAAGCAACTGGAGCGGGAGCTGGCAAATCCCATCTCACAGACCTGGATGGTCCCAGATGACTGGAGAGCCTTGTCCACTTCCCTTGGCCTTGGGGGGGTGGGCTCTAGCAGTTCCTGTGCCATGGTCTGCCCCTTCCCTAATCAGGAGACATTTACTCCCCTCTCCAGAGCTATCCCTAAACCCCAGCAGCCTTTGACTTTCCAGGCCAGGAGAGCAGGACCCCAACACGCCAGGGCCATGTCAGAAAGGCTAGTCCCAGGCCACCATCACAGTCTGTGCCCTGCCACCCTGATCCTGGGGGAAGGGGGTCTGGAGAGTGGTGAGGGGGCTCTGGAACAGCAAAGGCCACCCGGAACTCTCTGATGTGACAGAGGGGCAGCAGCTCCAGACACCAACATGTGAGAGCAGCTCTGGCAGCCCCGGATTTGGGCAGGGCTCATCCTGGATTAACCTGGACAGACCCAGAGCAAGGAGAACCCCTCACCTTCAGCCAGGGCCAGCACAGCATCCTGGCCCCCCACGTTCCGCAGGGCGAACATGGCCCGGTAGCGGTCGAACAGCTCCTGGGACTCATCCAGGAGGGTCTCCCGGAGTTTGGCAACGTCCGTCTCCTCAGCAGGGGGAGCGGGATCCACAGAGAGGTAGGGGCTGGTGCCTGGCTTCTCCTTGTTCTCCTGCAGCCACTCCAGCCTCCTCACGGCTAGCTGGCACGTCTCTGCCACCTGTGGGGACAGGGACATGGCTCTGGCTGTGGGACGGTGCTGGGAGGATCCCAGCACACAGCAGGATGGCACCACCCAGGGCCAGGGGCTGCCCACGAGGGACCTGCCTCACCCTCCCACACCAGCAGTGCTGCATCTCAGTGGAAATGGACCCCCAGGATCCTCACCTCGACCACGGGGTCCTCGGAATAGCGTTTCAGGATATCCAACACCTTGGGGTTCCCAATAGCACCCAGGGCTTCACCTGAAGGAAGGACATGTCAGGATGTTATTGGGGTGTCCCTGCTGTGTTCTCTGGCAAAGTTTCGCCCTGCTCTGAAACATGGACAATTGATCCCAACTGGGACAAACATGGACACAGGCCTGAATGGCCAACCCCAAACGGGACAAACATGGACACAGGCCTGAATGACTGATCCCAAATGGCACAAACACAGCAGGAGGGAGCCTGGTCAGGACGGACTCTCCTGCAGAACAGGAAGGCTTGGCCAACCAGTCCAGCCAGGCCTGGCCAGGGAATATGGTGAGGCATTACATGACTCAGGATTTGACACCCAAACCGGACCAGACCAGACCAGACCAGGATGGGGGGGCCTGTGGGGTACAGAGGGGGAAGCACCCCCAAGCCCCACTGCCAGCCCCTTCCCTGCCCCCAGAGCCACAGGAGCTGCTCTCACACCTGCTTCGTGCCTGACCATGGGCTCCTGGTCCGTGTCCTCCAGCACTCGGATGAGCACCGGGATGGCGGCCTCGTCCTGCATCTGGCCCAGGCAGAAGGCCAGCTCGTGCTTCAGCAGCGCCGAGCCGTCCCCGAAGGCGCGGCTGATCCACTCCACGGCCGCGCGGCCGCCCAGGTTCCGCAGGGTGAAGAGGGCACGGAACCGGGCGGGCAGGGGCTGCGCCGCGTCCACCAGCGTCCGGCCGATGGCCTCCACCTCCTGCTCCGTCACCATGGCGGCTGGGCACGGTCCGGTCACACCGGGGGCTCGGCGGGGGCTCCTCGGTCACTTCCCTGCGCACGGGCAAGGCAGGGAGTCACGGCGAGCCCTCACCGCCACCAGGGCGGGAAGGGCCGCGGGGAACTGGACCCCGGGGCCGCGGCTGACCCCAAAACGAGTGCCCGGACCGGGGTTCACCGAATACCCGGGACTGACACGGACCCTCCGCCGGAGCCGGCGGGCCGGGCCCGAAGGAACGGGGGGCCGAGGGGGCCGGTTTGGAGGGTCCAGCGAAGCCGAGGGGTGACACAGAGGATCAGGGAGAAACAGGCAGGGACAGGAGGGGGCCGAGGGTGTCCCTGGATGGGGCCGGGGGTGACAGGGGGGTGACACGGGGGGGTTCGGGCCGTGCCGGGGCCGCACTCACCGCGCGCCGCCATGTTGCTGCTCGGTCACGTGACAGGCCGGCGGCGCCTGCGCCGCACGCCCCGGGGAGCCGCCCGGCCGCCAGGGGGCGCTGTGAGCCCCGGGGAGCCGCCGGGGGGCGCTGTGAGCCCCGGGGAGCCGCGGGGGGGCGCTCTGGGCCCCGGGGAGCCGCCGGGGGGCGCTGCGGGCCCCGCCGCCATTTCCCGGGACCGGGACCGGGACAGGGCCGGGGGGGGGGGAAGAGCCGGGAAGGGACACTCGGAGCACCGGGCTGAGCCAAAGACCCTCGCTGGAGAAGGGCCAGGGGTGTTCCGGGCTGGGCAAAATCCCTCTGGAGAGGGGCCAAAGGGTGCCAGGGCGGGTAAAGCCCGGAGAGGGACCAGGGTGGGTAAAGCTCTCCAGAAAGGGGCCAAAGGGTGCCAGGGTGGGAAAACCCCTCCTGAGAGAGGCCAAGGGGTGCCAGGGTAGGCACCTCAGGAGAGGGGCTGCAGGTGCCAGGCTGGGAAAAACCCTTCCAGGGAGGAATCAGGGGGTGCCAGGCTGGGCAAAACCCCTCAGATGGGGCCAGGGGGTGCCACACTGGACAAATCCCTCCCGAGAGAGGCCAAGGGGTACCAGGGTAGGTAAAATCCCTCTGGAAAGGGGCCGGGCTGGGAAAAATCCTTCCAGGGAGGGACTGGGGGGAGCCAGGGTGGGGAGACCCCTCTGGAGAGAGGGCAGGAGGTGCCAGGATGGGCAAAACCCCTCCAGAGCCGGGCTGGGGGGTGCCAGGGCGGGCAGCACGTGAGGGAGTTTGTGGATGCAGTTTCATTCCAGAGCCCTTGGCAAGTCACTGCTCTGCCCCTTCCTCCCCTTCCCCTCCCAGGTGTGTTTACACAGCACGTTTCGAACCTTCAAAGGGGTTTTGCCCCATTTCAAGGCTCCTGCTGGTTTTGGTCTGATGGAGGGGCTTTGGGACAGGGGAAAGGGAGACCCCGGCATTCCCCCACCTCCCTCCCCACTTCACTCCCACAGCACACAACACACCACCAGACCGCCCAGATCCTGGGAAGAGAGCAAGGGCACAAAATACATTCCACTGCCTGAAACCTCCACAGCAAACCCAGCATGAGCATGACACAGCCGCCCCTCCACACCCCGGGCCCATGTGGTGGGTGCAGCTGGGCAGCGGTTGGGCTGCAGTCCTGGCACCAGTGGGCCCGTGTTTGCCAGAGTCCACGGTGAGTCTCAGAGCAGGGATGTGCAGGGATGCCCCATCAGCCCTCCCCGCAGCTCTCAAAGTACTGGCACATCAGCTCCCGCACCTGCTCGGCCCGGTTGTCCTCCATGGCAGCGGGTGCGGGCTGGCAGGGCTTGGGCAGCTCGGTGGGCTCGGCGCCCTCCAGCCACTCCTCGTTGAAGGGGTTGTCGTGGGCCTCACAGACGTTGTGCAAGATGCAGCAGGCAAGGACCAGGGTGGGCAGCAGCTCCAGGCTGCAGTCGTCGCACTTGAGCAGGATCTGCCAGCGTGCCTTGAGGCGCAGGAAGGCGTTCTCGATGACACTGTGGGCCCGCTTCAGGCGGTAGTTGAACTGCAGCTGGCGCTGGGTGAGGTTCTCGTCCTCCTGGTAGGGCTTGAGGATCCAGTCCTGCAGGGGGTAGGTGGCATCGCCCAGGAGCACGTACTTCTGCGCCTTCCCCATGAAGTGTTTGGGAGGGTTGGGGCACAGCCGGCCCTCCTTGGCCAGCACCCACAGGCTGGAGCTCTCCAGCACCGCGCTGTTCTCCATGCTGCCCGGGAAGGCGGTGGAGACGTCCCAGAACTGCCCCAGCCCGTCCACGGTGGCCTGTGTGAGGATGGAGTGCCAGCCCTGGCCGTTGCAGTAGTCGGCGGCGAGGCGCAGGGGCGGGTGGATGGGGATGTGCAGGCTGTCCAGCGCCCCGATGCAGTGCGGGAAGCCCCAGCGCGTGCGGAAAATGCGCACCATGTTCTCCAGCTCCTTCTCGTTGGGCAGCCGCAGGTAGAGCGGCTTCAGCAGCAGGACCACGGCGTAGCTCACCTCCCGCACGCAGCTCTGCACCGTGGAGGGCCCCACGCCGAAGAGCGGGCTCAGGGTCTGGTACTCCACGTTGGTGGCCAAGTGCCACAGGGCCACGGCCACCCGCTTCTCCATGGGCAGGGTGTGGTGGAAGTGGGCGCTGTGTGGAGCCAGCCCGGGCCGCAGCTGGTTGCAGATGTAGAAGAAGGTCTCCTTGGACATCCGGAACTTCTCCAGCCAGTCCTGGGGCCCAAACTCCTTCAGGACCACCCGCTCCCACCAGTCTGTGCCCCTGAGGCTGGGCCAGGCGCGGGGGTAGAAGCAGCAGCTGGTTCTCCTCCGGTGAGCAATCAGGAGCTGCAGCGCAGGAGGGAGACAAGAGGGGTGTGAGAGGGCACCTCCCCCTCCCCACCCTGCACTTCACCAGCATCCCCCTCTGAAGACCACCCAGCTCAAGAAACCTGCTTAAAGCAGGGAGTCACCCAGTGCCAAGTGGACTAACACTGGGTCAAACCTTCCTCTTCCTGGGAAACCCCACTGCCAACCTACCAGGCAGTAGTTGTGACCCTGGACAAGATGCCCAGGTGCTGCAGACAAGGAGCTTTCTTGAAAAAGTCCATTTTTAGGGTGGCCACTCCCCCTGAGGGTTTGTATTTTAACAACCATTCCTGGATTACCTGTCACCCAGGGAACTGTGGGCTCAGCCCCAATTTGGAAGGGGGAGCGAGCAGCCCTCAAAGGTGGGAATCATGATTTGGAAGGGGAGCCTCCATAGAAATTGTTTTTCTTTTATTCTAAGAAAAATTACTTCAAGCCAAAAAGAGGATTTTTTCACTTCCCTTGGCTACTGCTCAGGACAGCAGGTTCCCCATGTTCCCCCTCCCAAGATTGTCCTCACTGCCAGGTACCCCTTGTATCCCCAGGCCTTTCATATCCCCCATCCTTTGTGTCCCCCACCTTTGATGTCACCCCCTTTTTCAAGTCCTCATGTCCTCTGCATCCCCCATCCTTTATGTCCTTTAGGATCACAGCCCATGTCTTTCAAGTCCCTTGTTTTTCATGTCCCCTCATCCTTTGTGATCTCTGTGTTCATGTGTCGTTTCAGTCCCACATGCCATGTTTTGGGTCCCCCATCTTTTGTGTCCCTTTGTGGCCTTCCCGTGCTCTCCATCCTTCCCACACCTGTACTTTGCATCCTGCAAGCCCTGCTCCCCGTGTTTTGTGTCCCTGTGACCTGTGTACCCCCATGCCCCACATCCCTACTGTCCCTGTGTTCCATGTCTCATGTTCCCCATGTCCCAGTGACTTCTGTGTGGCCCTTATATCTCACCCTGCATGTCCCCATAACCTCTGTATATCCCTGTATTCCTCCACGCTTTGTGTTCCCACAACCTCTGCGTGTCCCCCATATCCCCCCCATTCCCCAGATCCCCATGACCTCTGTGTGCCCCCTGTATCCTCTCATCATTTGTGCCCACGACCTCAGTGCATCCTGTGACACCCCCACCCTTTGTGTCCCCATGACCACTGCATGTCCCTCATATCCCCTCATCCTTTGTGTCCCTGTGACCACTGTGTATCCCCCATGACCCCCCCATCCTCCATGTCCCCATGACCACTGTGTGTCCCCCATATCTCCCATCCTTTATGTCCCTGTGACCACTGCATGTCCCCCATGACCCCCCATCTTTTGTGTCCCTATGACCAGTGTCCCCCCATATCTCCTATCCTTTATGTCCCCATGACCTGTGATTCCCCATCCTTTGTGTCCCCATGACCGCTGTGTCCCCCATATCCCCCATCCTTTATGCCCCCATGTCCTCAGTGCATCCCTCATCCTCCATGCCCCCATGACCACTGTGTGTCCCCCATATCCCCCATCCTTGATGCCCCCGTGTCCTCAGCGCATCCCCCGTGACCCCCCATCCCCTGAGCCGCCCCGACCCCACGTGTCCCCGCGTGTCCCCGCTCTGCCGCCATGCTCCGTGTCCCCAGGTCCCCGCGGGTCGCCCTGCGGCGGCGGCCCCGCCCCGGTCACCGTCATGAGGCGTTTCTGCCGCTGGCTGTAGTAGTGCCGGAGCCAGGCCCGGCGCTGCGGCCCGTCCCACCCGCCGGTGCCGGTGGTGCTGCCGGTGTTGCCGGTGCCGGCCATGGCCCCCCCGCGCCGCCGCCGCCGCCGCCGCGCCAGCGCGCACAGCAGCACCAGCAGCCGCTCCCGCATTTTCAAATCGGGAGCCGGGGCCGCCCTGGAAGTGATCGCACCGCGGGGTCACGGCGGCTCCGGGGGGCGGGACGGGGCGGCACCGGCGGGCTCTGCACCGGGCGGACACGCGGTCACCGGCCCCGGCCCCGTCCCCGTCCCCGTGCGAACAGCCCCGTGCGGACAGCCCCGTCCCCACTCCCATCCCCGTCCCATCCCCTTCCCCGTCCTCATCCCTATGCGAACAGCACCGTGCCACCAGCACCGGGCGGGGAGCCCGTCCCCATCCCCACCGCCATCCCGATCGCCATCACCGTCCCATCCCTGTGCGCACAGCACCGGGCGGGCAGCCCCGTCCCCACTGCCATCCCCCTCCCATCCCCGTTTCCGTCCCCATCCCTGTGCGCACAGCACCGGGCGGGCAGCCCCGTCCCCACTGCCATCCCCCTCCCATCCCCGTTCCCGTCCCCGTCCCCGTGCGAACAGCACCGAGCGGGCAGCCCATCCCCGTCCCCATCCCCACCGCCATCCCGATCGCCATCACCATCCCCATCACCGTCCCCATCACCATCCCCACCGTCATCCCCATCCCCACTGCCATCCCCATCCCCAGCACCATGCAAGCAGCACCATGCAGGCATCTCCGTCCCCACCGCCATCCCCGTCCCCACCATCATCCCGATGGGAACAGCGCTGTGCAGGCATCCCCGTCCGCGTTGCCATTCTCATCGCCATTCCCCATCCCTGTGTGAACAGCACTGTGCAGCCACCCCTGTCCCCATCCCCACCACCATCCCCATCCCTGTTCCCATCGCCATCCCCATCTGAACAGCACCGTGCAGCAATTCCCATCCCCACCAAACGACACCGCTTAGCCATCCTCATCTGAACAGCACTGTATAGCCATGCCCTGACGAGGGACAGGACCAAGGGAAGGGCTGGGGCTGTGCCAGGGGGTCTGGGATGGATATTGGGGAAAGGTTCTTCCCCCAGAGGGTGGTGGGCACTGCCCAGGCTCCCCAGGGCAGTGGGCACGGCCCCAAGGCTGCCAGAGCTCCCGGGGTGTTTGGATGATGCTTTTGAGGACAGGGTGGGATTGTTGGGGTGTCTGTGCAGGGCCAGGGGTTGGATCAATGGTCCCTGTGGGTCCCTTCCAGCTCAGGATATTGCAGGATTCCATGGATTCTTCTGTTCCTTCTTAGGGCAGCAGTTATCGGCTGCTTCTTGTGGTTGTAAATAAGATACAAGGGAGCTTTAAAGAGGCACTTCATTATTATGTGAGGCTGAGTTGCATGACTGACAACCAGGGAGTCCATGATTAAAAACCAGGGAATCAATCCATGATTAATAGCCAGGGAATTGCATGCAGCTCACTGCATCGCTGCAGCAGGAGGGGGGTGGTTGTGCTGAGCAAGGTGACAATGACAAGCTGGCACGGGGTCACCAGAGCTTTGCAGATGGACAGTGTGACCCCCAGTGAACACCCTGGGACCCCTGGCACTGCCCCCTCCATGGGCATGTGCAGGCACACGGGGATGATGAGGGGCAGGGATTGGGAATGGGGGACCACGGATCCTTCCCAGGAACATGGGGAGGCCCCATACTGAGCCACAAACCCTGTCTAGGGGAGCACGTGGAAGTCCCACACCCTCCTGGGAGGGCCAGGGCCACGCCCTCAGTACTCAAGGGGTCCCGCAGGGACTTGAGGAACTCCCTTGAGGACCCAACAACCTCCCCCAGAGACCTAAGGACCTCCCCCAGGGACCAAGAGAACCCCCTTGAGAACCCAAGGAGCCCCCCGGGAACACGATTGGCCCCTCCCAGGGACCAAGAGAACCCACCTAAGGACCCAAAGAGACCCCCATGGACCTGCTAAGCCTCTCCCAGGGACAAAGGACCCACCCCCAGGGACCCAAGGACTCCCACAGAGACCAAAAGAACCCCTCAAGGACCTGAGGAACTCCCTTAAGGATCCAACAACCTTCCCCAGAGACCCAAGGACGCTCTTAAGGCCCCAGGGAGGGCCCCAGGGACCAAGAAACCCCCGCTAAGGACAAAAGGATCCCCTCAGGGCCAAGAGGACCCCCTTAAGGATGCAAAGAGACCCCCAGTGACCTGAAAAGGCCCTACCAGGGACCACCAA
Source organism: Dendrocincla tyrannina (assembly GCA_035047865.1). Taxonomy (NCBI): domain Eukaryota; kingdom Metazoa; phylum Chordata; class Aves; order Passeriformes; family Dendrocolaptidae; genus Dendrocincla; species Dendrocincla tyrannina. The sequence goes on from JAWWMP010000082.1 coordinate 4,484,896, forward strand.
GTACCCCTGCCCAAGGAGCCCCCCAAGGACCTGATGAGCCCCTCCCAGGGACCAAGAGAATCCCCCCAGGGACCAAGAGAACCCCCATGAGGCCCCAAGGAGCCCCTCAGGGACCTGAGGAACCCCTTTAAAGATCCAACAACCTTCCCCAGAGAACAAAGAACCCCTCCAGAGACCACAAGAACCCCCCCAAGGACCCAAACAGACACCCAGGAATCTGATAAGGCTCTCCCAAGGACCAAGAGAACCCTCCTAATCCCCCAAACAAACCCCCAGGGACCAGGAATGCCCCTTCCAGAGTCCCAAAGACCCCCCTAAGGCCCCAAGGAGCCGCTCAGGGATGCAGTAGCTGCGGGCCCAGTGCCCTCCTGGGGCAGGGGGTCACACCCAGCCCCCCACCCCCCCAGACACACAAACACACAGACACACAAAGACACTACACACACACATACATATATATACATATACACACACACACAAACACATATGCATACACACATATTCTCTCACACATACACACTCTACACATACAAATATGTATATATATACACACACCATACTACATATGTACACACACACACATATATACACACAGAGACACACCACACATAATATACACACATACTACTCGACATACATACACACACATATATACAGATACACACATATATATACACACACACTACACACACACATACATACACACACATACATATATCCACACACACATATATGTATACACACACATATATATATACACACACATATATATGTATATATGCACACACTACACACACATATATATACACACACATATACACACAAACGTATGTATATATATACACATATGTGTATATATGCACACACTACACACACATATATACACACACACATATACACACAAACGTATATATATATATATATACACACACTACCCCGCCCTCGCCAGCCTCCCGCCCGTGACGTCACGGCGGCGGCGGTGGCGTCACCCCGCGCCGTCGCCGCGGCAACGGGCGCGCCGCCGCTTCCTGCGCGGGCCCGCTGCGGC
>JAWWMP010000082.1:4502057-4516238 GCA_035047865.1 Dendrocincla tyrannina
AACTTCCCAACAGGAGGGTGAAGCCTGGTGGGGGTCAGGGCTCTGCTCCCAGGGAACAAGGGACAGGAGGAGAGGGAACAGCCTCAAGTTGTGCCAGAGGGCGTTTATGCTGGATATTAGGGAAAATTTCTTCATGGAAAGGGCTGTCCAGCCCTGGTACAGGGCATTGGTGGGGTCACCATCCCTGGAGTGTTCAAACAACATGCAGATGTGGGACCTGGGGACATGGTTTAGTGGTGAATGTGGTGGTGGTGCTGTGTTGACAGTTGGACCTGATGATCTCAGAGGTCTTTTCCAAGCTCAGTGACTCTGTGTTTCCATGACCCCCACAAAACCCTGAAGCTGTGCCCCCGTTGCAGGTGCCCTGGCGTGGAACGCAGACCAGCTCTCCTCGGGGAGCCGCGACAGGATGATCCTCCAGCGGGACATCCGCACCCCGCCCCTGCAGTCCGAGCGGCGCCTCCAGGGACACAGGCAGGAGGTCTGTGGGCTCAAGTGGTCCACAGACCACCAGCTCCTGGCCTCTGGAGGGAATGATAATAAGGTAAGTCATGTGAAATGTCAGACCTCCTTTCTTTTTGGGGTAAGGGGAAATGGCCTCAAGTTGCACCAAGGGAGGTTCAAGTTGGAAAAATTCCTTCACTGAAAGAGGGGTTAAGCTTCAGAACAGGCTGCCCAGGGCAGTGGTGGAGACACCATCCCTGGAGGTGTTCAAAAATGTGTGGATGTGGCACTTTGCAATATGGTTTAGTGGGCATGGTGGGATTAGATTAAAGGTTGGACTTTAAAAGTCTTTTCCAACCCTAATGATTCTGTGATTCTTTAAGGATGTTTGGCTTCTATGAAAGGGACTTTTGTTTTGGTTGTTGGACTGTGACCAACATAAATCATGCTAGGCTTCTACTCAGTCTTCTCCTCCTAATAAAATTGAAAAGACCAATTTAATTTTGCTTCTGTATTTGCCTAATTAAATCACTAGCTCGGGCCAGGGAGTTGAGTTCAGTAAAGCCACTGCTAAGCTGCCCTTCCTGACTTTGTTCGGGGAGTGTACGGTCACATTTGTTGCAGTAATATTTGTATGCAGAAAGAACCTGAGGCAGAGCTCTCTGAGTTCTCCTACCTGTAACACAGGCTTGTAGCTCACTGAGCACCATATGGGAGAAGCATCTGTCATGGAGAAGCAGTGTTCCAAGCCCTTTGGAGTGGGTTGCTAGGTAGGGAATGTGCCCAGTGCCTGTGTGACAGCATGATTGGACCGAGTTCCTCCTTCCCAGAATAACTCCTAATGAACTGAGCAGATTTCTAGATGCGTTCTGGAATGATACACCCAGAAAGACAACAGAAAGGTCTGGGGTCCCAGTCACTTATGCTGCCTTTGACTTCATCCAGTTCTCTTAGGGACTGTTCCCTGCCTTGTGGCCCAGGGGTAGAATGGCTGGGTGGGACTGGCACAGGTTGCCCAGAACAGCTGTGGCTGCTGCATCCCTGGAAGTGTTGGACGGGTCTTGGAGCAACCTGGTGTAGTGAAAGGTGTCCCTGCCCATCGCAGGGGGGTGGAATGAGATGGGCTTTAAGATCCCTTCCAACCCAAACCATCCTGTGATTCTGTGAAGTGCAGAGTGAAGCTGTGCATGCCTGGGCAGAGCTGTGGGAAATCAGATTGTTTCCCAACTGCCATCATGGCTTGTGGGTGTTGCAGACACATGACTGAGGCACAAGTTTGATCACATCTCTCCTCTCTGCCAGCTCCTTGTCTGGAATCACTCCAGCCTGAGCCCTGTCCAACAATACACAGAGCATCTGGCAGCAGTTAAAGCCATTGCCTGGTCCCCACACCAGCATGGGCTCCTGGCCTCGGGTGGGGGCACAGCCGACCGCTGCATCCGCTTCTGGAACACGCTCACGGGGCAGCCCCTGCAGTGCATCGACACCGGGTCCCAGGTGTGCAACCTGGCCTGGTCCAAACATGCCAACGAGCTGGTGAGTTCTCCCTGTGTGATGCTGCTGAGCTGTCCCGTGTTGGGAGGTGTGGCTGAACACAAGCCAGGTGTGCCCATGTGGGCAAGAAGGCCAAGAGCACCTTGCTTGTACCAGTAGGACCAGGGCTGTCCCCCTATGGTGGGCACTGCTGAGGCCACACCTCAAGTCCCAGGGGCAGTTCTGGGCCCCTCATGACAAGAAAGATATTGAGGGGCTGGAGCATGCCCAGGGAAGGGAATGGAGTGGGGAAGGGTCTGGAGCAGCAGGAGCAGCTGAGTGAGCTGGGGGGGCTCAGCCCTGGAGAAAAGGAGGCTCAGGGGGACCTTCTGTCTCTCCCAAACTCCCTGACAGGAGCGGGGAGCCAGAGCTCTGCTCCCAGGGAACAAGTGGTAGGACAGGAAGAAACAGCCTCAAATTGCACTATGGGAGGTTTAGGTTGGATATTAGGGAAAGCATTTTCACTGAAAGGGCTGTCCAGCCCTGACACAGGCTGTACAGTGCAGTGGTGGAGTCTCCATCCCCAGTGTTCAAAAAATGGGTGTATGTGGCACCTGGGGACATGGTTTAGTGGTGCTGGGTTGATGGTTGAACTTGATCCTAAAGGTTTTTTCCAACCTTAAATGATTCCATGGTTCTGTGATGCATGTTTCACTCTCCCCTTTCAGGTGAGCACTCATGGATACTCACAGAACCAGATCCTCGTCTGGAAATACCCCTCGTTAACTCAAGTAGCAAAGCTCACGGGTCACTCGTACCGAGTCCTGTATCTGGTGAGTGATGGCCACGTCTCTCTAGGTGCTCACCTGGCTGCAGGTGTGCTGAGATGGGACCCACAGCAGCAGTGCCAGTGGCACCACAAGCTGCCTGGAGTCTGGGTGGGGATGTAAGCTCTGCCCACAAGCAGTGGAAAACACTCTGTGTCTGGTTTCTGTGCCTGCAAGGGATGCTTTGATTTGCTGCTATGGAAATGTGAGGCTTTGTTAATGATAGCAGAGCCTGCCAGACTCTTCAGAGGAAATGTCTGAGCTTTCTTTTGAGAAAAATCTTTTGAGCCTGGAGAAGAAAAGGCTTCAAGGGAGACTGTCAAGCCCTTTCCAGTGCCTAAATGGGCTCCAGGGGAGCTGAAGAAGGGACTTTGGACAAGGTCCTGGAGGAACAGGACAAGGAGAATGGCTTCCCACTGCGAGGGCAGGGTTAGATGGGATATTGGGAAGGAATTCTTTCCTTTAAGGGTGGGGAGGCCATGGCACAGGTTGCCCAGAGAAGCTGTGGCTGCTCCATCCCCAGAAGTGTTCAAGGCCAGCTGAGATTGGTCTTGGAGCAACCTGGTCTAGTGGAAGGTGTCCCTGCCTGTGGCTGGGGGTGGAACTGGATTAAGTGAGATTGAAGGTCCTTTCCAACCCAAACCATTCTGGGATTCTGTGACTCTGCAAAACACCAACATCTCTCCTTGTTCCCTGATGACTTTCACACCTTTTCACTGGAGACTCAGCAGGGGAAGAACTGGCTGCTTTCAGCCCCCCTAATTTGTCGTTAGACGTTTGGTGCAGGTAATCCCCATCAGTCTCCTACCTGCTCTCTTACTGTTACATGTGGCTTTCAGCAGTTCACAACAGAACTCACAAATGCTGATGCTGTTTTGGGAGGTAGATTCCAGTGTAAGAGACCAATACAGCCAGTAAATCCAGTCATGTCACACTTCCTCCCTTAAGGCATGTTGATAATCCTGGGAGGAACAGCCTCAGTTACACATGGTTTGGATTTCTTAACACAAGAATCCTTTCCATGGTAGTCCCTCGTTGTGTTCCATAGCTGCAGCAGTAGAGTGCAAGTGCTCAAATTGTACCTGAGGCTGGATGAGGCACTTGGGAGCAAAGGTAGCTGTTTGGCTTCTCACTGCCAGCCAAGTAGGAAGGAGAGTTAAATCTCTCCTGCATTCCAATGGAGATTTGTTTTCAGCCTCAGAAATGTGGCAGATGGTAAAGGTTGTTGTCTTGGCCGCAGGCGATGTCCCCTGACGGGGAGGCCATTGTCACAGGAGCTGGAGATGAGACCCTGCGCTTCTGGAACGTCTTCAGCAAAACTCGCTCGACAAAGGTAAGGCCGCGCTGTGGGGGCGGCTCTTCGGGGGCAGCACAGACACCTGGCTCTGCTCTGCTGCCTTCCCTCTGATCCCTTCCCTGTGTCCTGCAGGTCAAGGGCTGGGGGCACTGGAGGGTTAAACTTTGCTGAGATTTAACAGATTTGTCATCAGATGAAGTAAAAGGTCGCCCTGTGTGCCCAAGGCGGTGTGACAAAACATCCCTGTTCAGGCTGGTCCAGGGCTGCTGAGCAGAGCAGCATTTCAGGGGGCTCACCCTGAACCCACCATCTTACTGCTGGTGTGTAGCTGTGAACTGAGCCCTCCAGGGTGACAACAGGCTGGGACCTGGGGATGTTCAGTCTGGAAAAGAGGAGGCTCTGGGGAGACCTGAGAGCCTATTCCAGTGCCTAAAGGGGCTCCAGGAGAGCTGGAGAGGGACTTGGGACAAGGATCTGGAGGATAAGGGGGAATGGCTTCCCACTGCCAGAGGGCAGGGTTAGATGGGATATTAGGATAGAACTTTTCCCCCTGAGAGTGGTGAAGCCCTGGCACAGGTTGCCCAAAACAGCTGTAGCCACCCCATCCCTGGAAGTGTCCAAGGCTGAGTTGGACAGGGCTTAGAGCAACGTGGGCTAATGGAAGGTGTCCCTGCCCACAGCAGAGTGTGGAACAAGATGAGCTTTAAGGTCTCTTCCAATCCAAACCATTCTGTGCTTATCCCTTGGCTCCTTACAAAATTGCTTTAAACGGGCTTGGATGAAAATGAGGTCATGGATGCTGCCAATGACAGTTCACCATCACCAAAGGCAGGTTGTCCCTGGTGCTCCAAGAGCTTTTCTGGGTGCCTGTCAGCGGGATCTGGAGGATGGAGCTGGAGGGAGCTGGCACTGCTGCTGGGAGTCCCCCAGTTCTGCCTGCTCTGGGGTACAGCTGCTGACAGAACTGGGGGAACGGCACGCTGGCCTGGCATGCTCCTCGTTATCAGTTGGAAGAAACCCATGGGAATATTTATGGTGCTGGACTTTGGATGTTGAGTTGGAATCGTGCTCTGAGCTAGAGATACCTCACCAGATTAAAAACAAACTAAGCCAAAGGCACGTGGAGTGACAGTGGTGGAGTACTTACCCCCTGCTTTGTCTCCTCAGGAGTCTGTGTCCGTGCTCAACCTCTTCACCAGGATACGATAAACCCATTCCCTGTGCCCCAGGAACCTACAGCCTGACATTCCAGGATCAGACCACTCCCTCGGCGTGCATGGACTCCCAGAGCCTGCCAAGGGGAGGGAGTGCCATGGGACTGGAGGAGGACCCAGCTCATTAAATATGTGCTTGTGACCCACACTGGGCAGTATTTGGGATGGGGTGGGGAGGGGAGGGAACTGCCAAAGGTTTATGGATTCATCCTTCATAAAGGGAAATGGGTACAAGACAAATGTTAACCCAGCATCCCCCAGCCCTCCGGATGGTACTGGGGAAAACTTGTGTGACATGGACCATTGAGACTGGACTGAGGCCATCCCCACTGCCGTGGTGCCCCTCCTGGGGGAGAGGAGCATTTCCTTGCCGCTGTGGGAAGGGGTTTGACACGCTGCTCTGGGTTCCCTGTGTCCTCAGGTGACATCTCTGGAGGCAGGAGCCAGCCAGACTGGGCCAGTACTGCTGGTGCAAGGGGACAGGGCTCCAGGCTGGGCATCGAAGGGCTTTGTTCATAGCCTGGCATCCCCATTCTAGGAAGAAACTGGAGAACTGCCTATTTTCCTTTGGTTTTTTTTCTTTATTTTTTCACCCAAACAGGTACTGTAGTACTTGACATAATCATTCCCATAAGACAGCTTGATTTTTGTGTCATGCTTGACAGCTGCCTTTGAAAAAATACATTTTGGGGCTCTGAGCTTTGGAGGAGACTTGGAAAAGCTTCACCTCCGAGGAAGCAGATTTGGGAAGTTCTGCAATTGCTGTTGCATGTTCTGGGCTGATCCTGTGAGTTACCAGAGAGGAGAAACAAGGACTTCATAAAAATAAACCCACCCAATCCCTCTGTGCATGTGGAGCTTCCCCTGGTGCCACTGGGCAAGCACTTTGCTCTGGACTCTCCCTGAGGCTGGAAGCAGTTGGGATGTGTTTGAGAGCCAAAACAACTGAGTATCTCATTTTTGGGGTGAGCAGGGCCTCTTCTGGCTGGAAGGGGAGTTCTCCTAAAGCAAGGCCATAGTGTTGCTTTTTGTTGTCTCCAAGTCCCAGCCAGGACCATGCTGTCGGGTTTTGGTGTGTGGTTTGGGGTTTTTAGGTTGTGTGGACGAGAGTTTGGCTGGTGTTGGAGCCTGTGGGGTGTGACACAAATGCTCGTGTGTGTGTGTGTGTGGTGTTTTTAATTTAAGAGAAGCTGCGAGGCTGCACAGCCTGTGCTGTCTGATGTGTGCCTGTGCCTGCCCTGCCCTCTCCCAGCACTGCTTCGTCTTCCCATGTGGAATTCCCTGGCTGTGTATATAGACCTTGCCCTCCCTCTGTGGATTGCATAGGTAATGCTTTTCCCTCTCTTTCTTTGTTGGTTTTCCTCCCCTCCCTTCTTTCCCTAAACCCAGGCAGTAGGAATAGGATTGCCTTTCCCCAGTACCAGCAGCATCCCTGGGGTGAGCCAAGGTGTCAGAAGGCTGGTGCAGCCTGTTCATCACAGCCTCAGCCACACGTGCCATCACACCAGTGCCTGAATCAGGCTCTTTGTGCTGCCCCTGTGTTGTAGCTACTGGGAGACACTGGTGAGGAGCTGATGTGCTGGGAGCTCCCCACTCCATGCAGCCTGGCAGCTCCAAGTCTCCCAGGCCCACAAGCCACTTGGTCATGTCACAGTCTTACTTGCCACCATAGTGGATTTTCCATGTAATTTCTGAAACACAGTTTGAACACAACTGCTTTAGTGTAGCTCTGGCTGTGGGGCTCGGTATGAAGTCACCCCACAGCCTCTCTTTTGTTACTTGTTTCATTCACAGGCACTGTTCCACGTCACTGTGGGTTGAGAGCACCCCAGAGCACCCAGCAGGTGTTGAGTCTGATCATTAAGATGGGGAGTGGGTTTGAAGCAAAGGGCCACTGCAGCAAGAGGTGGTCTGTGTTAGGTGTCGTCACCAGGGAATGGGGCTGTGCACAGAGGGCCTGGGGTGGCTGGGGGCTGTGCTGTGGATTTTCCTGTCTCTTGTGGATGTCGCCCTACCTAAATCCTGCTGTGCAGACCCCCAGGACACGCTGCTCTCCTCTGGGAAGGAGTAGTTACCAGGAATGGGGGCACACAGGAGGCCTCAGCCTGGTTTGTGCCTGTTCTGGAGCAGGAGGGAGTTATGCTCCCAGCTGGAGCACAGGGTGAGTGCTGCTGGTGGGGCTCCCACGGGGATGGGTTTGCCTCTCACCTCATGATGCGAGAGCTTCATCAAGTAGTCCCAGGAGCTGCTGGGGTGGGGGACAGTGCCAAGTAGGCACTGCAGCCACTGCCCAGTGCTCCCAGCTGTGCCCCAGCATGCTGCAGAGCAGGGACACCCCTTCATTATTCTGTCCCCCACCATTGTCCTCTCTTGCCAGGGTCTTTCCCAAACTATGTCTTGCTTCCACCTCTCACTTTTCTCTGCCTTGGGAGCATGTTGGCTTGTGGTGGCTTCTCATTGCGCTTGGCAGGGAGGGCTGGTGATTCCCAGACCAGGGCTGTTCTGTGGCCCTGTGTGTTGGACTTGGAGCATGGCAAGAACTGACCTGGGTGTCAGAGCCTTCCCCACCCTGCTCCCAGCTGCTGGGGCAGGATGGAGCTCCCAGTTGTGTTTGTGTGGAGGTGGGTGTGTGCGTGCGTGTGTTTCAAGGTGACACTGTGACACTGTCACTGGCTGAGGGTTCAATAGGGAAAAGGGCAGAGCTGAGGTGGTGTGTCAGTGTGTGACCTGTGAGCACTGACTTGGGCACAGGGTTCTCCCAGAGCTGGTGACAGAGTCTGCAGCCTCGTGATGTTGTTGTATCCCAGGTGTCATATGGTGGAAAAAAACCATGGAGTTTGCTGTAACTTTTCCATGTAAAGCAATCGAACTGGCATTAAACAGGTTGTGAATTTATTGGGATTGGGCTCTGTGGCTCTACTTTGATTCTCCACAGTGAGGGGTGCAGTGAGTCCCTGGCCCCCCTGGGGTCCCCCCTCAGCTGTCCCTGGCTCTACAGGTACCAACTTCCTTGTCACTGCTCTCAGCTGAGGTTTATTGCTGCCAGCTGCCTGCTCTTGTTTGTTTTCCTGCTGCTGGGAAAGGGGAGAGGCACAGCACCCCCCTTCCTGCCCTGCCTTATGCCCCTTGGTGGGACAGGAAGGAGGAAAAGGGGCTTCTGCCCTGACACAGCCCCTCCTTGCTCCCCCCTTGGTGTGGGGCAGTTGCCAGGGACTGGCATGTAGCCCCTCCATCCTGCAGACCCTTGAGATGGGTTTTGCTGCCCCAGTGCAGGTGGGACCCTCATCTGGAGGAGCAGACACCCCTTCCCCCTGTACTGGATTCCTGTGAACACGGGGCAGCTCTCCTGTGGGGTGCAGCCCTGTGCCCCCACTTGTGTCCCCTGCCCTGCTCCAGCCTTGGGAAGCTGCTCTGGGCGGGGACATGGAGCCCTGACAGCTGCCTGCCCCCACTGACCAGTGTCTAATGCTGTGGGTGCCATGCTGGACCCCACTGCTGCAGGCAGACCCCCCTCGGGCTGGATGCTGTGGGGCAGAGCTCATCCAGGGGGCTAAGCAGCAGGACAAGGAGAGGGGAGAGAACCCCTGGCACACCTCTGACCTTGGCATCACCCACCACTGCTGCCCCCAGGCATGGAGCTGTGCTGGGGTTCTGGGTGGGGATGGCCCAGGAACAGTGAGGAGAAGAGTGGGACAGGGAGCTGTCAGTATCTCACTTTCCCCACCTTGGTGGTTTGGGGAAGCCCCAAAGGCCCCTTCTGGCCTAGAAGGGGATCAAGCTCCAGGGCTTTGGGCTGGCTGGATGCTGATGTGGGGTGCAGGTCCTGCTGTGCCCCCCAGCTCTGCTCCCACCTCCAGTCCCTGGGGAAGGGGCCTGGTGGACCCCCCTTTGTCCCCACCATGTACTGGGACCCTGCCCCTCCTGCAGCCCCTTCCTCTGGCAGGTGAGCCCTGTCCTGGGGACGGGGCAGGGTAAGAGCCGAGGGCCTGGCTGGCTGCAGAGCCCTGGGGGTCCCATGGGTCCCTGCTGCCCATGCACCACCCCCTTCCCTTCTGTCCCCCTTTGTCACCTGCAGCTCAGGGTCCTCTGTTGCTCCCTGTACCCTCCAGGACATCAGCACATGGAGGTGCCTTCCCCAACCAGTGGAAGCCCCTGGTCGTGCCATGTCCTGGCCCATTCTGGGGAGTGAAGGGGGTACAGGGACTGGTTGGTGCTCATTCTGTGGCATCTGGCCCAGCAGATAATAAATATTAATAAAGGCTTTATTAATTTATATTAATAAAATAGTTTATTCCACTTGCTCCTGCATTGCCTGGGTGGGGAGGGCTGGGTGCTGACCCGACCCCCTCTGTGCTGCTCTTCATCCCCCCAGGAGCTCCCTGGGTCCCTCCTGCTGCTGCTGCTCAGGTGGGAGACACAAGGGGACTGAGATGGAACCCCACATCCCACGTGGGCCTCCCAGGTATCGTGGGGGGCTGGAAGGCACTTGGTGATGGAGCCCCCCCAAGAGACCCAGAAGGGCTCTGGGCAGCCCCTGAGCCCCCTGGGTGGGCCCCCCATGATGAACGGGTCCTCACTGGCCTCACGTGGTCTTGTACCTGGGCAGGGGGAGGCAGCGTGAGGGAAGGGGGGGTCTCTGCTGAGGACAGAGGGCCCCCCATCCCTGCCACTCACTGCTGTGACAGGTTGAGGTGTGGCCAAGCCCCTGTGAACGCCAAGCGCTGCTCCAGCTCCACGATGCGCAGTCCGATGTACCCCGAGGACACCAGCAGGGCCACCATGCTGGGGGACAGGCCGGTGTCACCCAGGGTGGGGGGCACAGGGCTCCAGCAGTGCCACAGCCAGGCTCCCATCCCCAGGGTGTGCTCACCCTGGGGATGGTGCCCAAGAGGGGAGTGGGGGAAACCCGTGGCTGCCAGAGGGGGTGAGGATATGGGGTATCCCGAAGCCCCAAGGTGTGGGAACAGGTCCTGGGGACTCACAGCATCAAGTAGATGATGATGATGGTGTTGAGAGGGCTCATCCGGGACCAGAGTGCCGTGGCCCAGGCCCAGAGTGCAGTGTAGGGTCCCCCTGTCAGGACAAGGCAGTGTCAGTTCCACTGAGAGCCCATGGTGGGCTCTGAGAGAGCTGAAGTCCCAGCAGCACCTCCCTCCCCGAGCCCCCTGACCCACCCCAGAGGCTGCGTGTCCCTGCCAAGGGCACCCGTTCTCTGCTGCTGGGAGCCAGCGGGGCATTCTCCTCTTTCTCCTCCTCCTCCTCCTCCTCTGCTTGCCTTGGCCTTGGGCTCGGCTCATCTGTGGGTGACCAGGAGATATTCATGAGTGCCCCATAGAGGGGACTGGGGGCACACAGGACCACAAAGAGCCAATCCTGCACTCCCTGGTGCTGGTCAGGGCACCAAGGGATGCCTAGTCCCTCCCATACCGTGTGTGTCTGGGGAAGGGAGCAGAGCCCAGAGCTGCCAGCGGGGCAGGAATGAGGGCAAGGACGCAGCAGGGCCGTGACCGTGCAGAGGGTGCACCAGGGGACTCACCCAGGGACTCGTGGAGGCTGTTGGGCTCCGGGGTGCTCTGCTCCGGGTCTGACTGGCTCGAGGTCTGGAAGAGGAGAAGCCCCATCACAGTGTGTGTCCCCCAGGCACCCACCCCACAGCCATGGGGACACGGGCAGGATCTGATGGGACCTGACACCCATGAGGAGGGAGCCCTGAGGGTCCGGGGGTCTGCACTGCTCTGAGCTGAGGCTTTGCAACTCCACATTTCCCCCCAAAAGCCTTCTCAGGATCTGCTGCACCCAGCCCACCCCAGCCAGGGAGGGGGCTGGGACCAACCCTCCCTCTGCTGCATCCTCTTGCCCACCGTTCCCTGGCCTTACCAGAGACTTCCTAAGGGTTTTCTCGTTGCCCACAGAGTCCCGAGCGGTCTGGCCGCTGTCCTGGACAAGGAGAGATGAAGGGAGGTGCCCTGCAGTGGATGGATGGAGCTCCCCCCCATCCAGCCCCCCCGTACCTGCAGGTGTTTGCAGACCGACCTCAGGAGCTGGTACGTGGCCTCTCTCTGGCGCAGCGACACGAAGAGGAACTGCCCGGGAGAGGGAAGGGGCTTTGCGCTGGAGCAGCTCCCTCGGTGCCAGCCCAGAGCCCACGGGGACCGGGACATCCCAAACAGCCCCAGACGGAGCTGCCCCCGGCACCGGCCCCGCTCTCACCTTCTCCCCCTTGGCCGTGCGGATGCTCAGCGCGTTGGGCACCAGCAGCGCCGTGTTGGTCTTTTTGAAGGCTGAGATGGAGTCGACGGGGACCACAGCCTGCGCCGGGTGGGGGAAATAGGCAGTGTCACCAGTGTCACCGTGCCCCCAGCTGCCACCCGTGCCCCCGCCACAGCCCCGCAGCCCACCCCAGCCCACCTTGATGTCCTTGAGCAGGAGGCTGGAGTGGAAGAAGACGTGTCGGGAGGACACGTAGAGGCGGCCGTGGTAGGGCACCTCTCTCTGCCAGGCGCAGGAGAAGCAGCCCAGCAGCGCGTCCCCCTCGGCGAGCTCCCCGAAGGCGCGGCGGTAGCTGCTGTCCTGCTTGCTCAGCTGCGGGGTCGGGGTGCAGGGACGGTGCTCAGGGGCATCCCACAGCCCCCCGTGCTCTGTCACCACCCCCGCCACGGAACCGGGACGGGCCCTCCTTGAGAGAGCGTCCGGCCGAGACCGCGGCACTGGGGTTGGGGTCCCCGTCCTCGGCCCCGGCCCCCCGAGACTCACCGCGGGGGATGGGGGTCCCTGCCCGCCCGCGGCCGCCTGCTCTGTGTCCTTGCAGGAGGGGTCATAGGTCCTGGATCTGGAAGGAAGCAGCAGGTGGGGGTGACCCGGTGGGCACAGCCCTGGTGGGAGGTGCGGGCTGGGGTGCCAGGTGCACCCTGTGAGGTGCAGCACCCACCTGGTGAGCTTGGGCTGCCCCAGCCGGGCGCTCCCCTTCTCCTCCAGGCTCTGCCACTGCTTCTCCCCACGGGCGCTGCGCTTCAGCTTCCCCGGCATGAGGGACGAGCCCCACAGCTCGGGGAGAGGGGGCAGCTTGTGGGGACGGTCCGTTCCTGCAGCACAGCGGCTCCCAGAGTCACCAGCCTGTCCCTTCGCAGGGGAGGACACGAGGATGGCGCTCAGGCCCTGTCCCCTCAGGACCGGGACAGCAGAGCCCACCCGGTCCCAGGAGCCCCTGGCCCGCCCCATGGTGGCAAATGGGACCCGCGAGGGCAGCGGGGACCGGGGGTGACAGGGCTGGTGACCCCCGGACCGGGAGCTGCTGGAAGTGGTGACACCTGTGCCGGGGGGTTGTGACCCCCAGAGCGGGAGGTGACAGAGGTTTGTGACCCCCGGAGCGAGGGCTCCCGGCCCTGGGTCCCGGCCGGTGCTGGGTGCGAGAGATGCGTGGCCCGGCTGTGTCCGGAGGGGACGGGCAGGCGGCTCCGGTCCCGGACCCAAACGTGGCCACAGAACCCCATTCCGGACACCCCGTGCCCGCCCCACTCGGTACCTGCTGGTGGGCACTACCGGGACCCCCGTCCCGTCCCGTCGGGGCTGTCCCGCTCCCGCTCCTTCCAGCGCCGCTCCTGCTCCGCGGCCACTGCCGTCTCCTCCTCCTCCTCCTCCTCCTCCCGAGGAAGGGCAGCGGGCGGGGCCGGGCGGCCGCGGCAGGTTCGGAGGGAGCGGCCGGGCAGCCCTAGCCGGGGGCACCCCGAGGCTGCACGGGGTGACCCCCAGCCCGACCCCCGGGGGGCTGCGGGACCTGTCCCGCCACCTGCCCGCTGCCCCCGCACACCGGGGCGTTCTGCACGGGGACCCCCCGGCGGTGGGTGGGACCCCCACGGGCAGCCGGGGCGGTGGGAAGGGGAACGGGGGATCCTCTCCCCGCAGCTGGAGATTTGCCCACGCCGGGGATGCCCAGGCCAGGGAGAGGTGCGAGGCAGGACCCCGGCCGGGGAGGGGGTGGGGGCTACCCCAGGGCTGGCTGTCCCCTGTCCCCCGGCTGTCCCGAGTCTCCCCCCTGCGCTGTCCAAAGTGGGGATCCCGTGGCTGGGAGTTCCGCAGGCACCTCCGTGACCGCAGCCCTAGGGGGAAGGTGTGTGTAGGGAGGGTCTCAGCTGACCCCAAACGAGCTGCAAATGCATCCCCCTCCCAGGTAGCGCTGCAGGTAGGCGCAGAACAAACTGCAATCCCATGGCACCCTGCAATCCCATGGGCACCCCACAGCATCGCCCGCTCGACAGTGCTGCAGAGCAGGTCTGCCCCTCAGCCCGGGGGTCTCTGCTGTGGGACAGGTGACCCCCCGTGAAAGTGGGGAGGGGGTGAGACCGAGCCGGGGGTGCTGAGCAGAGCCGGGCCCTCACCCCCTCCCCTCGGGCACTGGGACAGATGTCAAGGCCGTGGGACCCAGCCCTGCTCAGCCCCTGCTCTCTGGACCGGGGCTGGGAACGCCCTTCCCCGCAACGCGGCCGGCTGCGGGAACTGCCATAAACCAGGGATGGCCCCGGGACGGGCGATGGAGGTGAGAGTGGGGCCGGGGGGGCTGCACCCCCCGCCCCCTTTCGTGTCCCAGGACCCCGCTCTGTGCCCCACACACGGCGTGTCACCAGCAGACACGGGCTGTCACACCCTGTCACACCCCCAGCCCACAAACTGCGCACCCCACACACACACCCACACGCGTGTCCTGGTGTGCCCACACCGACACCCCACACTCACCCACACACAACAACCCCCCGTCATGGCAGGGGCTCCGTCACAGACCCATCCCCAGCACGTGGCCGTGGAGAACGTGAGCCATGGAGCCAGGCTGGGAGAGCTGGGGGGGCTCACCTGGGGAAGAGAAGGCTCCAGGGAGACCTGAGAGCCCCTTGCAGTGCCTGAAGGGGCTCCAGGAGAGCTGGAGAGGGACTGG
>JAWWMP010000082.1:4518242-4530294 GCA_035047865.1 Dendrocincla tyrannina
GGAAGTGTCCAAGGCCAGGCTGGACGGGGCTTGGAGCAACCTGGGCTGGTGGAAGGTGTCCCTGCCCATGGCAGGGGATGGAACGAGATGGGTTTTAAGGTCCCTTTCAACCCAAACAATCCCACAGGTTTGTGTACAGGACCCTGTCCTGCGGCCCCTGCTCACAGTCTGCACACACAGCACATCCCTGCACACACGTCTGGGCACGTGAACACATATATGGGCACATACACACACACATATGGACACACATATGTATAGGGACACACACACGTGGATACACACACATACATGGGCACACACATATAAGGGCACACCCCCATACATGTACATGCACACACACACACATGTAAGGGCACACACACATACGGGCGAGCACACACTCACAAGCACTGGCAAAGGCGCACCCAAGCCCCGCCCCCCGCCCTCAGGGCCGCCCTCATTGGCTGCTCCGCCCCGGGGGGCGGGCCACCCGCACAGCAGCCAATCCTGTGTCTCCAGCGCGGCTCCGCCGCCGCCATTTTGGGTGCGGGCGCGCCGCCATGGCTGTTGAGGGCGGCCATGTCGCACCCCCACCCTGCCCCGGCCCCGCCGCTGTCGAGCTCTGCTCTCCTTTTTCTCCTCCTTTATAAAGTGCCGTTTGTACGTACTGACCTTACAAAAGCAGGTTAAAACCTTGGGCCGGGCCCCAGCCCGGCCGGGCCCTTCTAGTGTTCGGTATGTGGGGGACAGGTGAGGTCCTGCACGGGGACACCCTGCACTGGGGCATCCAGGATAGGGACACCCTGAACGGGGACACCCAGCACGGGGACACGCTGCACCAGGACATCCTTCATCGGCCCGGGGGACTGGAGTGGGGGCATGAGTCCAGGATGGGGACACAAGTCCATGGGGGGACACGAGTCCAGGAAGGGGACACGAGCCCAGGATGGGGACATGAGTCCAGGATGGGGGACACGAGCCCAGGATGGGGACATGAGTCCAGGATGGGGGACACGAGCCCAGGATGGGGACACGAGTCCAGGATGGGGGACACGAGCCCAGGATGGGGACACGAGTCCAGGATGGGGGACACGAGCCCAGGATGGGGACGCGAGTCCAGTGCAAGGAGACAGGGTGGGGGTCACCCCCTTCCCCAGAGCCCGGTGCCCCCAGCATGGGGGACCCTTCGGGCTCAGAGTGTGGCACTGCGGTGGCCGAGGGTGCGGTGGCCAAGGACGTGGCCCTGAGGATGCGGTGGCCGAGGACATGGCCCCGCTCAGTTGACGGTGCCGCTGTGGCCGCCTCCCTCAGCGCTCTCGGTCCCGCCGTCGGGGGTCCCGGCTCTGCTCAGCCCCCACAGCCCCACAGCACCTGCAGGGACGGCAGGAAGGGACAGGTCAGGAGCCACGGCAGCACAGGTGACCTGCCACGTGCTGGCCTGGCCCCCTGGACTCTCCTGCCGTGGGCACCAGGGCCCTGACCCACCATGTCCTCAAGCAGCACGAGGGGCCTGTCCTGTCCCCCCAGCCCAGAGCAAGGCACTGGCACCCAACAGGGCAGAGCTGGCAGCAGCACCAGTGCTGGCACCCCAGCCTGGCAAAGGTCCTCCCAGCCCTGTGCCCCACATTTGCTGCCAGCACATGGAGCTGCCCCCACCACCCCTTGGGACCCCAGTGTGGCTGTGGCTGGGCTGGGTTGGGCAGGGGAGTCCTGCCGGGCTGGGGGTTCTGCCCCTGAGGAGGGCACAGCAAGCAGGCACAGCCCCTGCTCTGGGGCAGCAGCAGCAGCAGCAGCAGCAGCAGGGCAGTGGCCCTGCCCCATGTCCTACCAGGAGGGTCCCCCTGCGAGCGTGGCCACAGCCAGCCCGGTCACAACAGGGTGATCACGACTGGGGCCATCTGCAAAGACACTTCAGCTTTAGCCCAGGCTGGCACTGGCCATGGGGCTCCCGATGCCCCCAGCCCCACAGCGGCCCCCCCGAGCCCTGGCCCCACTCACGGTAGCGGATGCGGATGGGCCACACCATGATGCAGCAGAGCGTGGCCACAGCAGCCACGGCGATGCCGCCGGTCACCAGCACCATCACCCAGCGGTAGAAGCCGACGCAGGCTGGGCAGCACAGCTCGGTCCTGTGGGGACACCGGGGACAGGGCTGGGGGACAGCAGTCCCACGTCCTGGGAGTCAGGACTGGCTCACACTGGGACATGAGGGAAAGACCCCAGGGGGAAGGAGAGAAGGTGTCAACCCAGACACTGAGATCCATGGAGCACAGCTTGGGGTCTCATCCAGGGCCAGGAGAGAATATGAGGAAGGGTTTAAGACAAATTGGAACTGGAGAAGAAAAGGCTCCAGGGTGAGCTTAGACCTTCAAGTACTTCTGGTATTCTCTCTCCAAGAGAGCTGGAGGGGGACTTTGGATAAGGGCCTAGAGGGACAGGACAAGGAGAAACGGCTTCCCAATGCCAGAGGACAGGGTTATATGGGATACTGGGGAGAAATTCATCCCTGTGAGGGTGGGGAGGCCCTGGCATGGATTGCCCAGAGAAGCTGTGGCTGCCCTGTCACTGGAAGTGTCCAAGGCCATGTTGGACGGGACTTGGAGCAAATTGGGCTAGTGGAAGGTGTCCCTGTGCATGGCAGAGGGTGAAACAAGATGAATTTTAAGGTCCCTTCCAATCCAAACCAGCCTGGGATTCTAAAAATAAGAGCTGGCTCCCACCCACGCCTCTTGTTCCAGCTGTGGGATATTTGCTCCTGATGCCCAGGTGACGGGGGGTCCCTGCCCCACAGGGGCACTTACGGGCAGGGGTGCAGGTTCTGGATCAACATCACAGCCAGGCCATTGGCCATCTTGTCTGTGAAGCTCATGGCACCATAGACAAATGCGCTGCTGTGCTGCAGGAGGAGAGGGAACCTCAGCAGGTGTTGTGCTGAGCTGTGCCGTGCCATGGTGTGCCACAGAACCCCGCAGGCACCGGCAGATGGAGCCTTGTGCCCTCTCTTGGGCAGAGCCCACACTGCAGCAGAGCCCAGGCACAGGGCCCCGGGCATGGGGCTCCCACACGCCACAGCAGAGCCCCCTCCCAGCATCTCCATCCCCTGACCCTGTGCCAGTGCCCACCCCAGCCCGTGCCTGCTGTGACCCCAGTCCTTCCTGCCAGGAGCAGCAGCCATACCGTATTGGTGCCGATGAGATCCGCTGTCATGGACAGGGAGGTGACCAGGATGGTGGCAGAGCCGGCCCCGAGCAGCACGGCTGCTCCGTAGATCTCAGCTCCCATCGGCCTGGCCAGGGCCACCCAGGAGGCAAAGGCCAGGACCACCAGGATGCCCACGAAGTAGGTCAGCTGAGACAGGGAGGGGCAGAGGGAGAAGGGAGTTCAGACACCAGCCTGGCTGGCACATGGCAAGGGGGGCAAGCAGGGAGGGCCTGGGAACCAGCACTGCTCAGGACTCACAAGGGACTGACTGCCCTGGCTCTGTCCCAGCTGGATTTAAACAAGGAGCCCCCAAAAGCAGGACCTTGCTGTGCTCTGGGCTGTTCTGCAGCTGGAGAGCTGTGGGCAGGGTGTCTGTGAGGGCAGGGGACACTCCACTGGCACGCAACAGCATAGAGGGGACACATTGCAGGAGATCCATGCTGGCACTGCAGACCCTGTGCCCACCCAGGGTGGTGCAGCCAGACCCCCTCTGTCCCTGTGGGCACCATGGGGTTCTCTAGCTTGGTCAGGGCTGCACAGCACAGGGTGACTCTGGACCAGCATCACCTTCTCCAGCCCCAGTGATGTGCAGGACAAGCCCTCATCCCCACACCTGCCCACCACCCCAGACCCATAGGGACCTCAGTGCAGTGGGGGCTGCTGGCAGAGAAAACATGAGGGGTCCCTACTCTCCAGCTCAGATGTGCCAGGTGCTCTGCCCTCAGTCAGGATCTGGCCCCTGGGCCTTTCCTGGGGTTGAATCTTCAGCCCCACCACACTCACATTCCGACCAATCCACTTGTTCACAGGCTTCATGAGGAAGGAGGAGAGGAACCCGCTGACGTACATGACCAGGGGGATGGTGGCAATGAATTTCTGCAAGGGTCAAGGACAGGGAGGAGATGAGCTCTGGGCCACCAGGACCCTGCCCTCATGCCCTCAGACGCACCCTGTGGCCCACCTTGGAGAGCAGCAGTGAGTTGGTCAAGTACATTGCGATGTAGGTCTGGGACAGGTTGACGATGAGGCGGGTGGACATGTAGAGCACTGCCACCTGTGAGGGGACAGGGACAGGGCAGCGCCGCTCAGCCCGTGGGGAGGCACCTCCCCTGCCCAGCTGTCACAGCACAGGTGCCCACCCAGAAGGGCACAGCCCCCCTCTGACATAGTAGAGCCCAGTACAGCCCCTTTCTCCACCCTCGCCTGCTCCTGGGCACATCCCATGGCCAGAGGATGCCACGGCGCCCAGGCAGGGAAGTACCCTGGGACAGGTGAGCCCTGCCCAGCTGTACCTGGTAGAAGGAGGGCTCCAGCAGCCAGTCCTTCCAGAGCAGCAGCGGGCGTGGGGGGCTCGAGGGCTCCTTCTGCAGCAGGGGGGTGGTCTCCTCTGGCTCAGGCAGCATACCTGGTGGGTACGGCTTCTCCGTGGTGCCCAGGTGGAAGATGAGGGAGGACACGGCCCCCAGCCCCACCACGATTAGGGCCAGGTTCTGGTGAGGCAGAGGGGGTGAGCATAGCAAGGGGGGCCGACCCATCATGAGCCACCCAGCACTCTGCTGGGTAAGGAGGGGTTCCCACAACCCAAGGGAGGGCTCAGTGTGGCCCTTGCCCAGTGTAGTCAGGGGAGTGCTGCCCTCTCACTCCCTGCAGTACTTCACCAGCTGAGCAATAGGAAGAGGGAACCCCAGGGACTGTGACCTGCCACTCACCCGAAACACAGGGACATCCTGGGGGCCCAGGTGCTCCATGTGGTCAGGCTGGTCCTTCTGGAAGTTCAGCAGAAGCCAGGTAAGGGCGTACACAGTGATGTTGGCCATGACGGTGAAGGCATACCTGAGGGGGAAGGAAACCTCAGGGGGACATGGAGGAACAAGGACAGGGACAGCACCTCAGGATGGGGGCACGGGGACAGCACAGTGGGACACTTCAGCCCATTGCTGCCCTCTAAGCCAAGTGTGCCAGAGCCCGTCATGGCTGAGGCAACACCTCCGAGGGCATGAAGCACATGCCCAGGCATCAGCCTTACTGATGCCACTCCCAGCATGCCCAGTCCAAGCCTCGGGGCATGACTGGATGGAAACCAAGATCCCTCTGGGTCAGCCTGTTCCACTCCAGCCACAGCTCATCTCTGCCCCAAGGATGCCATGTGCTGCCAGACCCAGTGCCCCCAGCCAGACCCCTGGACCCCAGGGTTATCCCAGTGTTGCTCCACATCTTCCCTGTTCACCTGCTCCATGGGATAAACACCCCATCCCACATCCTGATCCTGCCAGAGGAGTGGTTCTATGCAGGGAGCCAGATGCATTGCTCACCTGGCCCTGGGGACATCTCACCTCTGGGACAGCCCCCACAGCCATGCCCAGCTCTTCTCAAGGGCATCCAGGGGGGGACAGTCCCTCCTGTGTGAGCACCAGTCCCAAAGGAGCAGTGTCCCCAGCCAGGGAAGTGTTCCACAGGCTGTGTCACCAACATCCCTGGCATCAAGACAGTCCCTCCTGGCATCAAAGGGTTTGAGCCAACAACACAGGACACCAGTGTCCCTTGGCACATCCCACAGGACACCCACATGCCCAGCCCTGGTCCTGCCATGCCAAGGCCTATGACGTGCCAGAGCACCCAGGGGTGATGGCACCTGGAATGGACAGGGTGGCTCCCAGGGGCCCCCAGGTGTGGCTATGCTCACCTGAAAGCTGTGAGCTCCACCTTCTCATGGTCACTGCTCACCAGCTCAGGGATGAGGGCCAGGTGGGACACCTGGGTTGCTGCCCAGCCAAACTGGAAGATGACGATGAAGGGGAGGTAGTAGATGAAGGCTGCCCACTGTGGAGTGCTCTCCCTGCAGGCCAGGCAGGGGCTAAACACGAAGGGGAAGGACACGAGGACGCAGGTGGTGCCTGGGGAGAGAGTGAGAGGCTGCACGTCCAGCTGCCCTGGGACCCCAATGGCCCAGACATGGCCAGAGCAACACAGCCAGCCCTCTCCAGGACAGGTTCTACCCCAGAGTTGCGGAGGGAGGTGGGCCCCTTCCCCCAGCCAGGTGACACACGTGGAGCCCCAGACACCCCCTTACCCTGCACAAGGAATGCCCCTCCCTCTCACACCCAGCACAGGTGCCCCCCTAGCACAGCACCCCCTGGCACTGCTGTGTCCCCTCGGAACAGCAGGACAGCCCCTCACTGTCACACCCACAGCCACCCAGAGCTTCTCCCCAACCCCAAGTGCAGATGACCAGCCCAGGGACACCCCTCCCTGCTGCCTGCCCATGGTGACATGGGCCCCCTGGGCCAGGAGGGCGCTGGGTGCACCATGAGCACAGGCAGCTTGGCTGTCCCCATGTCCCCTCTCCTATGGGGCTGGCAGAGGGAGCCACGCTCACAGATGTCACCTGCAGCGTGACGGGTGACACAGTCATGGGAAAGCCCTGCTGAGTCAGGGACAGCAGAGCCAGGCTCCTCCTGCTGCAGCAGGACAGCGTGGGGACGCTGTGTGGGGACGCTGTGTGGGGACGCTGTGTGGGGATGCTGTGTGGGGACGCTGTGTGGGGACGCTGTGTGGGGATGCTGTGTGGGGATGCTGTGTGGGGACGCTGTGTGGGGACCCTGTGTGGGGACCCTGTGTGGGGACCCTGTGTGGGGACCCTGTGTGGGGACGCTGTGTGGGGCAGGCAGGCCGGCCTGGCCTCTCCCTCCCCTTCCCAAAGTTACGCTGCTGATCTGCCAAGTGGCTCCATGGTTCCCCAGACCCTGATGCAAAGCCAGCCCCGTGCCCTGTCCTACATGTCCCCAGCTGCACCAGGTGCTATTGATGGGCCACAGGAACCTGTTTCCACAGTTGAGGAGAAACTGCAGCTGCTTTGCCAGGTCCTCAAGTTCTCCTCTCTACGGGACTTTGCAAGACTCTCCTCTTTCTCATGAGTACTGTCTCTTCCTCTCACCCATGAAGGGCAATTCCTCTTCTTCCTTATTCCCACACAGTCAGTGCAGGGCCAGGACAAAGCAAGGGCAGCAGTGACAATCCCAGCTCAGCTCCATTTATCCCAAGGGCCTGGAGGGCTGCTGGGTGCTCACAGCCAGCTTTGGTGCTCCAGGAGCTCCCAAAGGAAGGGGCACTTAGGCACACACGGTGCCTCTGCCCCAGACAAGCCACAGGCACAGGAAGGTCTAAGAAGGTTCAAACCAGCCCAGTCACTGGACAGGACTGTTGGTTTTAACCGAGCTTAGCTCAGGGATGGGGAGTTCCAGGGCCCCACAGGGTCAGACTCTGGAGCTCCTCAAGGGCTGTGAGGGCCATGTCCATGTTCCCAGGGGAGCACTGGGGCAGGGGCTGTGGGTTCCCAGCTGCTGCAGCTTCCGCGGCTGCTCCCATGCCCACCCATGAGCCATTGTCACCAGCACACACACAGGACTATCACCCACTCCTCTTTTATGGCCCCCCAGGACAGGCAGAGCCTGCTGCTGAGTCACCCCACTGGCCACCCCACCCACAGAGCCGTGCCCCTCTAACACTGCGCTGCACCCCAACAGCCACATACCCCAAGCCTGCCCTGTGGGTCAGGGGAGCCTGGGGACCCCCTGCTCTCCCGACAGGGGCCATGGGGACCCCCTGCTCTCCCAACAGGGGCCATGGGGACCCCCTGCTCTGCCGACAGGGGCCATGGGGACCCCCTGCTCTCCCAACAGGGGCCATGGGGACCCCCTGCTCTCCCGACAGGGGCCATGGGGACCCCCTGCTCTCCCGACAGGGGCCATGGGGACCCCCTGCTCTCCCGACAGGGGCCATGGGATGACCCATCCCATCCCTGCAGCACCCTGGGCAGGCAGAGTCCCAAGCTCTCATCTCCGGCCCCTCGGGGCAGGATCACGGGAATGCCAAGCATGGGCGCCCCGGGCAGGGATTTTGGGGCCGGCTCAGACAGGCAGCAAAGAGCTGCTCGCCCTTCCTGCCCACTGTGGCAGGAAGCCGGACCCCACAAAAGAGCCACCGCCGAGCAGGCAGGGACACCCCGCACTGCGGGGAGATGCCACCGATAGCAACTCGTGGTGTCTCCCCCACCCCGAGGCTGCGGTTTCACAACGTTTCCTCTGATCTGAGCAAGGGTTTGCCACCGGACGAGACACGGCTCCCACACAGCATCCCCCGCCGCAGGGTGGCCGAGGGAACCGGGTGGCCCCGGCACCAGCGGGTTTGCCGGCACCACCGCCGGCCACACCACGGTCAGCCAGGCAGACAGAGCCCCCACCTCGGGAATAACCCGTGCTCCGGCCTGGGAGACGGCCTCCCTCCCTGCTCCAGCCGCCATCCCTGCTTTTGGTTTCCATCCCTGCTTTCAGTTTCCGTCCCTGCTCTGGGCAGGATGCTCTGCTCCCGGGAGTGGGTGCTGAGGGAAGCTGCACCCCCCTGTAAAGCCTGAGTCAAGACTTCCCCTCTGAGCTTGCTGGGCAGCAGCCAGCTGGAGCAGGGGTGCTGGAGCTACGGCCACTTCCCTAAATCTAGGGCACTGATCTGGCTGACACTGGGGCAGGGTGAGGCTGCCCCTACAAACACCCTCCCTGACTCACCAAGTCAACTCCAGGGAGCTCGGCCACCTTATCAGGCTGCCCGTTGGGTTGCAAGAAGCAGTTGGTCAAGATAAAATTGGGATCAAGATAAGAGCACCCAGACTGCAACCGTCCTCCCTCCGCACGGGTCTGCTCTGGGAGAGCCAGTGCCTACATGTTACTGGGGGAAGCACTAAGGGTCATCATCAATGGCCATTCCCTCCACTAACTGCCCTGTCCCCAGTGCCAGCTCAGCAGGGATGGGGCAGGCTCCTGCACCGGTCACAGGCCAAAGACCCCTCTCCAGCCCATGCTGTCCCCTCAGAGAGGGAGCAGGGACCCGCTTCTAGGTCACATTGTCCCCTCAGAGAGGAACCCTGACACAGGGGGCCCCACCAGCCCCTGCACTCTGTTGCATTTTTTGACTCCAGTGAGACAAGAGCCTGCCAAACAATTCCTGTGAACCAGTGCCTCTTGTGCATCCCACGGGCTGGATCCCCACTGCTGGGCTGTGAGGTGCCCACCCCAGCACAGCCAAGAGTCCCACGCCCCAGGGTCATCCCTGGGGACACCGACAGCTGCCCGGCAAACACCTGGGCTCCTGGGAAAGCCCAGACTTTACTGTCAGTCCTGTTTTTGCTCTGAGGGCTGAGCACGTGGCTCTCACCCCAACACACTGCCACCCACATGAGCACACCCCAAGGGACCCTGGGGAGCCCCACAGGAACAGCAGCCACCTGTGGGGTGGGATGGTGCCCAGGCAGGACAGGGACACCACAGTGCCCCTTCCCCATGCAGGCTCAGCATAGGGAGTTGAGAGGCCTGGGGGTTGCCAGAGCATCCTGTTGTTCCCTACACATGGAGCACCCCCATTCCCACCTCACCCTCCATGTGGTCACCCCAGAAAGGCACCTCTCAAGCTGCCCCCTCCTCATAGGGCATCCCAGAGCTCTCACCCAGGGCACTGCTGCTGCACCAGGGCACCTTCACCCTCCACACAGGGTACCCCAGAGACCCCCAGGACAGCCCCCCTTTCATGGGGAGGCTGCTCCCTTCCACCTCAGGGCACCCA
Source organism: Dendrocincla tyrannina (assembly GCA_035047865.1). NCBI lineage: Eukaryota > Metazoa > Chordata > Aves > Passeriformes > Dendrocolaptidae > Dendrocincla > Dendrocincla tyrannina. The sequence continues at coordinate 4,528,035 of JAWWMP010000082.1, forward strand.
ATTCTGCTCAACCACAGGGCTGACACCATCAGGGGTTGGGGGGACCCCATCCCCACTTCCCTGTGACACAGGCTGTTCCCCTTCCAGGCAGGGGGCTGCCCAGCTGCCCTGGGGCTGACCCCCACCCCACACAGGCACCCCTGAAGCTGACCCCCCTCGCCCACAGCACCCCAGAAAGGGTCTGGTTCCCCTCCTCCAGGGCACCCTGGAAAGGCACCCTTGGTTCCACCCCCACATCACCGCAGAAAGCACCCACCAGGGCCATTCTTCTACACTTAGGACATCCCAGAATAGCACCCTGTGTGTCTCCCACCCCATCCAGAGCACCCCAGTCTTCCCAGGGCCACCCATCTGCACCCCCGGCTCCCCAGAAAGCCTCCCCTTGAGCCACCCCTCTGAGACCATCCAGGAAAGCCACCCCTTTCCAAACACTGACACTGCAACAGGGTGACCCCCACCTTAGCAGAGCGCTCCCCAGCCCCCCACTGCAGGCAGAGCCCCTGCAGGGCCACCCCTCTCCACCCCACAAAGCCTACACAGGGCCATACCTGTCCCAGAGCATCCCAGTGCCACCCATTTTCACCTGACACCTTGGATAGGCACCCTCAGTCTACCTCCCCCAGGGCACCCCAGAAAGATTCCACTCCTTTCCACTTAGGGCATGCCAGAAAGGATCACCTGGATTTCCCCCAACACAGACACCCCAAAAAGCTCCCGCAGGGCCACCCATCTGCACCTGGAGTACTTCAGGAAGGCTCCCCCAAGGCCATTTCTCTCCACTTAGAGCATCACAGAAACACTCCCATGGGTATCCCCCAACCCAGACACCCCAAAAAGGCTCCTCCAGGGCCAGCCATCTCCATCCAGGGCAACGCAGAAAGGCTCCTCCAAGTGTCCTCCACCGTAGAGCACCTCAGGGCCATCCCTCTCCTATCAGAGCATTCCAGAAAGGCTCCCCTGGAGCCATTCCTTTCCACTTAGATCATCCAAGAAACGTTCACCTGGGTGACCACCACCACAGACACACCCCAGAAAGTCTCCACAGGGCCACTCATTTTCATCCCAGGCTCCCCAGAAAGCCTCCCCAGTGGTTATCCCTCTCCACCCAGAGCATCCCAGGAAGAGTCCCCTGGGGCCATCCGTTTCACTCAGGGCATTCCAGAAACACTCCCTTGGATGTCCCCCAACCCAGAGACCCTGGAAAGGCTCCCCTGGAGCCAGTCATCTCCACGCAGGGCACCTTGGATAGGCACCTTCAGTCCATGCCCCCAGAGCACTCCAGAAAACCTCCCCTGGAACCATCCCTCTCCACTTAGAACATCTCCAAAAGGCTCCCCCGTGTGTCTCCCACTCCAGGCACTCCAGCAAAGCCCCTCCAGGGGCCATCCCTTTCCACTTAGAGCACCCCAGAAAGGTTCTCCTGGGTGTCTCCCACCCATGGCACCCCACCAAAGCTCCTCAGGGATCACTCTCCTCCACCTCGGGCACCCCAGAAAGGCTCCCCTGAGTGACCCCCATTCAGAGCACCCCAATAGAGTCCCCGTAGGGCCATCCCTCTCCACCCCAGGCAACCCAGAAAAGCTCCCCCAGGGCCATTCCTTTCCACTCAGAGCATCCCAAAAAAGCTCTGCTGGATGTCCCCCAACACAGACAGTCCAGAAGGGCTTCCCAGGTCATGCCCTCTTACCCCGGGCACCCCAGAAAGGTTCTCCTGGGGCCCCTCACCCCGCTCTACCCACAGCCCCCCACCAGAGCCCCCTGTGCTCCCTTAAGTCCCCCCATTCTCTGCTCTCTCCGGCCAGGTGCCCTCTCTCCTCCCCGTGCCCCTGTCCCTCACTCTCTCCGTACCTCCTGGCCACGTGGCTCCTCTGCCCCTTCCTCCCCCAGTTCCCCTACACACCCCAGCCAGGTGTCCCCCGTGTTCCCCCCATGTCCCAGCCGGGTGTCCCCCGTGTCCCCCCCATGTCCCAGCCAGCTGTCCCCTGTCCCCCGCATCCCTCGGCCAGGTGTCCCCCGTGTCCCCTCCATCCCTCGGCCAGGTGTCCCCCGTGTCCCCTCCATCCCCTGGCCAGGTGTCCCGTGTCCCCCCCATGTCCCGGCCAGCTGTCCCCTGTCCCCCGCACGCACCGGCCAGCTGTCCCCCATGTCGCCCCCGTGTCCCCCCCACGTCCCAGCCAGGTGTCCCCCCTGTCCCCCGCATCCCCCAGCCAGGTGTCCCCCCTGTCCCCCGCATCCCCCAGCCAGCTGTCCCCCGTGTCCC
>JAWWMP010000082.1:4532572-4550824 GCA_035047865.1 Dendrocincla tyrannina
AGAGCTCCAGGAGGGTTTGGACAATGCTCTGGGGGACAGGGTGGGATTGTTGGGGTGTCTGTGCAGGGCCAGGAGTTAGATCAGTGGTCCTTGTGGGTCCCTTCCAGCTCAGGATATTGCATGATTCTGCGATTCTAAGCATCTTGGGAGATCAGGACCACTCAGGGCTGAGTTCCCATGGGATTTGTGCTGTCCTGAGCTGGCCTTGGCCCTCCCAGCACAGGGGCAGGTGGAGGGGGAAGCATCTCAGAGGTGGAGGGAGGTGGATGCCAGAGCAAACTGGCCCAGAAAGAATCTTGTCTGAAATAACTTTACTTTTTAAAGCATACTTAGGCATGAGAGGAATCCAGATCACAGGGAAGGGGGGGCAGGGATTCATCTGGCTCTGGAGGGTGTTGGTGCATTCCTGGCTGAGGTTGGTGGTGCTGTGGGCATCACTGGGAATTTTGCTTTTGGAGCTCAAGGCTGGCTGTGCCCATGCACAGCCCTAGGGGGTACTTTAGCCCCAGAAGATGGGAGAAGAGGTGGTCTCAAACCCTCCTGTAGGGTTTTGTGTGAGCATGGAGTGCAGGGCACTGGTTGAGCTCTGATCCCAATGGGAGCAACTTGTACTGGGCACCCACTTTGTCCACAAGGGTTGATGCAGTAATGGGCAGTGTTCTCGAGGCTCATGGAAGGGGCCCCCCTAAATTAACTGCAGGGGTGGCTCAGACAGATGATAAGTAGATAGCATTGGGTTGGGATCTCTGGAGGATTTGGCTTTACTCCAGGTATGGAGTATATGGCAAGCACAAGGGAAATTCCAGGGTGCATCCTGAGTGGGTAAGCATTGCTCTGTGTTTTGGTACATGTTGTACTTGCTGGGGCTTGTACTGGTTCCCGGGTCTGGAACCTGGATGGAACCCAAGTTGGTGCTTTTTGGTGACACTCTGGAGCCTTTGTGGCTCCCCAGACATAGTGGGGACTTTTCCAACAAAGCAGGAGCTGCCTTGGAATGTGAGTGGTCAGGGGATGTGGGATTGAGTTGACTGGAGGAGGAGCTGGGGGTGCTTGGGGAGCCCCGAGGTGATGCTGTGGCAGGACAGGGAGGCTCTGCCCACCTAGTGTGGGCCCCATGGGTGCTCAGCAGGGCAGGGAGGCTCTGCCCAGGGCAGCTGTGGATCCCTAAAGCCATGGCAGTGATTTGGGGAACAGGAGGGGGCTGGGCCCCAGTGCAGATTTTGGGATGCTTGGTAGTGTCACAGGCAGTAGGAACCTGCCAGGGCGGTTGTGGCCGGAGCGGGTTGAGCCCACGCCCTGCCCTCACCCTCTGCCTCCAGGGCTCCCTGGGTGTGGGTGATGCTTCCAGGTGCTGCTCTTGAAACTGGGATCTGAAACCCTGTGGCTCCTCCTCCCTTGCAGAGGAGGCTCAGTGGGTTCCTGCCCCTTGGAATGTCCTGCCGACGTGTGTCCCAAGCCCAGGTGACAGTGAGGGACATCATCATCACTGTTACCTGCCCCCAAGAGCAGCACTGGCAGCTCCCAGCTCCCTTCCAAGTGTCCCTGACAGGTCCTAGGGCTGCCACTGGATCTTGGGGCAGCTTTAGTGTGCCCGAGCTGCCCTACTTGGCCAGTGCTGAGCTTTACTCTGGCCCATCACTCCTCTGTGGCCTCCCCTTACAAAAATGGGATCTCCAGGGCCAGTGCTGGGTTTGGGGCTGCTTGGGTGGGGGAAGTTGGGGGATCCAGTGAGCACGAAGCTGTGCTGCTGGGGGAGGTGTCACTGTTGGTCCTGGTGGTGTCCCAGCCCCCTCTGACAGTGCTCTCTGACTGCAGACATGCCACGGGCAAGGCTCAGCATGGGAACTTCCTGGTGGCCATCAAGCAGGAGAAGGGGGAGTCGGCACGGATGGGTGGTGAGAAGCCACATGGCGAGGAGGAGGTGAGCCCTGGCAACCGTGTCCCTGCCCACAGGGTCCCTGGAAGCAGGGTTTGAGGTGTGGGGCTGTCCCTGTCCTTCCACATACCCTGCAGCAGCCTGGGCCTTGAGGGCCAGGGAGCCCAGGTGGGTCTGGGCCCTGCTCGTTTCCCACTGATGCAATGACACCATGTGCTCTGACCCCTCTGTCCCTCCCCACTGGGTGCCAGCCGGTGAAGAAGAGGGGCTGGCCCAAGGGCAAGAAGAGGAAGAAGATCCTTCCCAATGGCCCCAAAGCCCCCGTGACAGGCTACGTGCGCTTCCTGAACGAGCGGCGTGAGCAGATCCGCACCCAGCATCCCGACCTGCCCTTCCCGGAGATCACCAAGATGCTGGGAGCTGAGTGGAGCAAGCTGCAGCTCTCTGAGAAGCAGGTACAGCCCCTGGGAGAGACCCCCAGGCTGGGCAGCTCCAGAACCTGCACGTCAAGCCCCTTGGCTCCCTCCAGGGCTGGAGCTGGTCCCAGTGCTGGGCAGTGGGAGCTGGGCTGGGAGGGGTCGGCTGGGCTGGGCTGAGCCCCTCTGTGACCACAGCGGTACCTGGACGAAGCGGAGAGGGAGAAGCAGCAGTACATGAAGGAGCTGCGGGAATACCAGCAGTCAGAGGCCTACAAGATGTGCACAGAGAAGATCCAGGAGAAAAAGATCAAAAAAGGTGGGTTGTGGGAACAGGGGCTGTCGGGATCTCACCAGGCACTGCTGGAGCCTGCCGGGGATAGGGTCTGGCTCCTGGAGTGACCCCCCCCTCCTCCCCTGCAGAGGACGCAGGCGGTGCTGCTGTGAACACCCTCCTCAACGGGCACAAGGTAAGGCCCTGGCAGGTCTACCTGTGTGGGGAAATGTGGCACTGCTGGCTCAGTCCAGGGAGCTGAACTGGCTGCAGGGGTGGGTGGGCAGAGGGATGCTTGGGGCTGTGAATCCCAGGTTCCTAGAGTGGCAGGAGGCAGAGTGTAGCCATCCTCCTTCCCCACCTCTCACCCCCATCCTGGTGCCCCCCATCTGCCCAGCCCCAAGGTGTTGGGGTCCACTCTGAGGGCCTCAGCCCTGCCCAACCCCTCCCTCCCATCCCTCAGGCTGGCGAGTGCAGTGACACCTTCTCCACCTTTGATGTGCCCATCTTCACCGAGGAGTTCTTGGACCAAAACAAAGGTGAGGGGCTGTGAGATCTGTGCTGTGGGAGGTCCTTGGTGAGGCTGGGTGGAGGGACCAGGTCCTGGCTGGAGCCTGGGCACTGGTGGCACTGAGCCTCTTGGAAGAGATGTGGCCCGGGGAAGGGGTTGGGATGAGGGGGAGTTGGGGTCCGCTGACCCGGCGCTGTCCCGGCAGCGCGGGAGGCCGAGCTGCGGCGCCTGAGGAAGATGAACACGGAGTTCGAGGAGCAGAATGCCATCCTGCAGAAGCACACGGAGAGCATGAACTGCGCCAAGGAGAAGCTGGAGCAGGAGCTGGCGCAGGAGGAGCGGCAGACCCTGGCCCTGCAGCAGCAGCTCCAGTCCGTGCGGCAGGCCCTGACCGCCAGCTTCTCCTCCCTCCCCATCCCTGGTGAGCTGGGGGCAGCCATGGGGCTCCCCAGCTGCTGGAACTCTGTGCCAGTGTGGTGGGGCACCCTGGGACCCTCTCTGGCTGCTGGAACCCCTGCCCAGAGAGCGGGGCACCATAGGGCCCCCCCAGCTGTGGGGACCTCTGCCCATGCAGAGGGGCACTGTGAGGCAGTGGGGTGGTGGCAAGTGCCCATCTGATGCTGGGGTAGGATCCTGAAGTACTCAGGGGACTCCCTGGAGGAGAGCAGGCTAGGAGCCATTGTTCTCTGGAGCCACACTCAAAGCTGTGTCCCAAATTGGCCCAAATCCACATGCTACTGGACTTGTACTGGTGCAGGCTCTGTCCCACATCAGGAAATGGCACCTGGTGCTGGGGTCCCATCCCCAGTGCATGGGCAGGGCTGGATGGGGACCTGCTCACCAGGCTGTCACCTCACAGGCACTGGGGAGACTCCCACGCTGAGCACCCTGGACTTTTACATGGCCAAACTGCACAGTGCCATCGAGAGCAACCCCCTGCAGCACGAGCCGCTGGTGCTGCGTGTCAAGGAGATCCTGTCCCGGATCGCCAGGTGAGCGCAGGGCTGGGACCATGGACCTGCCTGGGGCAGGGGTAATGGGAGCTGAGCAGGGAGGAAGTGGGCAAGGATGGGGTTTGGAGCAGCTCTGGGGAGCTGTGGGAGAGGGCAGCCCAGTCCCTGAGTTCAGCAGGTATCCCCTCATTCAAAGACATGGAGCTGCTTGAGAGAGTCCAGAGGAAGCCATGGGGGTGCTCTGAAGGCTGGAACCCCTCTGCTCTGGAGCCAGGCTGGGAGAGCTGGGGGTGTTCACCTGGAGAAGAGAAGGCTCCAGGGTAACTTCAGAACCCATTCCAGTGCCTCAAGGGGCTCCAGGAGAGCTGGAGAGGGACCTGAGGGAATGGCTTCTCACTGGCAGAGGGCTGGGTTAGATGGAATATTGGAAGGAATTCTTTCCTGTGAGGGTGGTAAGGCTCTGGCATAGGTTTCCCAGAGCAGCTTTGGCTGCCCCATCCCTGGAAGTGTTCAAGGCCAGGTTGGACGGGGCTTGGAGCAACCTGTTCTAGTGGAAGGTGTCCCTGCCCATGGCAGAGGGGTGGAACAAGATGAGCTTTAAGGTCTCTTCCAATCCAAACCATTTTGAGATTCTCTGACTCAGCTATGTTTTCCTCTCTCCTCAGTGAACACTTGTGAGAGGACCAGTACTTCTGGAGCCTGGGGCTGGCTGTACCCTATCCCTGTCCCTTGGAGCTCACGCAAGGGACAGTCTCTGACAGGGGTCTGGCTGCTTCCCCCTCACCCCTCGCACCTTTCAGCGTGAGCCGGGACCCCCCAGCCCGGAGTGCCTGACCCTGTGGCTGTGCCAGCTCTGGGGACCTCGAGCTTTGGGGGACAAGTGGTGACAGGGCTGAGAGCCTATCCAGTGCAGCGCTGGGTGAGGTGTCAGGGGTGGTGTGAGCACCCCCCACTTTCCCCTGAAGCCCCCCCCGTTCTGCCTTGCTCAGCCAGGGGCTCCCCAGGCAGGTCCTGGCCTGGAGTGAATCCCCGTTTTCCAGGGTGACCTGGGGCTGTGGTGATGGGGGGACAGCAGGGGTGACCAGGAGTCCCTGGGGAGGCAGAGTCCCTGGAGCTTAGTTCTGCTCCCGACCCCAGACCAACCCGGGAACCCCTTGGTCTCATCCACCAGTGGGGATGGGGGCAGCTCCTTCCCCCACCTCTGCTTTTATTTAATTGTCCCCATGGGTGCCTTCAGCCGCTGTCCCTGTCACCCTGCCTGGCCTCTCTCCTTCCCCCCACTTCTGGGACCAGGCAGGGAGCTCCTGAAGGCAATAAAATGCTTCATGCTGGGGAGGAGCTGGGACTGACCCCTTCCTGCATTGTGGACCCCTGGGCTGGGGGAGTTGGGACCAACCCCCTCCCATGGTGGGGACCCCGGGAGGGGGGAGCTGGGACCCTCTCTTTTCTGGGGTAGGGCTCCCCATGCTAGGGGAGCTGGGACAGACCCCTTTCCACAGTGGGGATCCTGGGTGTGTTGCACTGGCTTTCAGCTCCTGCCCTTGGCCCCCACCCCCTGCCTGAACACCCTCTGCTCTTGTGGGACCACTGTGCTGGCAGCCACATGCTGTGCTGGGGTCAGTGTCCCTGGGGCTGCCTGTCACTAATCTCAGACTGTAATTAGAGAGTCTTATTTTCTTACTTAGCACTATGTGGGCCTGGCCCTGGGTCTAACGAGGGGCTGGGGTGCTTCACCCCCTCTCTCACCTGCCAGGCCTGCGCTCTGTAGCTGCATCTCTGGCTTGCCATCTCCTGGTGCCACTGGGCTTGAGAGGGAGATGGGAGCAAATAAACATGGGAGAAAACCACTCTGGCCTCTGTGTGTTTGTGCTCAGAGGGGACTCTCGATCTGATTCTGGATCTAATCCTGCGTGTGCAGGGGTGGGTCACTGTGTGGCGGCCCTGATTCCATCACCCCAGGCCCAGCCAGAGAGAGTGTGAGGGTGCTGGCTCTGCTCTCCCACCCGCACCCTGGCCAGGGCCCTTCCTACGTGTCAGAGCTCACCCGATCCCCGCGGGTGACCTGCCCGCCCAGCTCAGGTTCCCGGGTGTGGGGATCACCTTACGGCCGGCGGGGAGCCAGCCCCATCCATAATTCAGCGGTGCCGCCGGGATGCAGCGGGTGGGCAGGCACGGCCGGCAGCCCCCCGAGGGGGGCCCCATGGAGAACGGCGTGGGGCAGGAGCCGGGGACCCACGAGCCACCTCCTGTCGAGGGCCCTGCGCCCCCCCGGGCCCCCCGAGCCCGCCCCAGGCTGGTGTTCCACACGCAGCTGGCCCACGGCAGCCCCACGGGGCGCATCGAGGGCTTCACCAACGTCAAGGAGCTCTACGCCAAAATCGCCGAGGTCTTTGACATCTCGCCCACTGAGGTGAGGGGCTGTGGCACCCGGGGAGGGGGCTTTGCGCCCGAGGTGGGGACACCAGCCCTGTGGCACGGTCTGTGGCCTGCACTCCCACGAGTCCCCAGCTGCCTGGAAATGTAGCCCCCAAAATACCCTGGAAAAGAGCGTTTTAGCCTCTGGGCTCTGTTGGCTCCCCTGGGGAGGGATTTCGGGGGTCGAGGCCTTGGTTTTCCCCCTGCAGCTGGAGAGGGAGCTGGGGTTGCCTGTTCCCTGGTTGATTCCATCTGCCTGGAGCTGTGCGAAGGTGCATGGGGATGGGGCAGCGTGGGGTCCCTCAGCAGGCTGGGGGTCCCTGGACCTCACTGTTCTAGCAGTGCCCAGACCTGAGCATACCCTTCCATGGCTGGCTCCTGCCCCAGCCCCTCTGACACCCCTGCCCTGCTGGGGCAAACTCAGCCCCTGCTGATGGGGTTCCCTGGGGCAGATCCTCTTCTGCACGCTCAACACGCACAAAGTGGACATGCAGAAGCTGCTGGGGGGGCAGATCGGCCTGGAGGATTTCATCTTCGCCCACGTCCGGGGTGAGACCAAGGAGGTGGAGGTGACCAAGACAGAGGACGCGCTTGGCCTCACCATCACAGACAACGGGGCTGGCTATGCCTTCATCAAGGTGAACCCTCCCCGGGGGCTGGGCTGGGGCCAGGGCAGCCTTGGGGGCCATGGCCCTGTGGGTGACATCCCTGCTGCACCCCTTCCCTGGGACCAGACTCCCCCCTGCCTTCCCCCTGGGTCCACCTTGGCCCTGGGGGTCTCCCCTGCCACGGAGAGTTTTGGGGGACCCTCCCTGCCTGACCTGGCTACTAAAGGCCATGGGAGCACCGCAGTGTTTGTGTGAGGGTGGGATGGGGGCTGCGTCTGACTGTCCCACTGTGCCACCTTGTTCCTGTGTGTCCCGGTCCCCACACCCCCAGAGGATCAAGGAGGGGAGCATCATCAACCGGCTGCAGACGGTGTGTGTGGGGGACAGCATCGAGGCCATCAATGACCACACCATCGTGGGCTGCCGGCACTACGAGGTCGCCCGGATGCTGCGGGAGCTGCCACGGGCTCAGCCCTTCACCCTCCGCCTGGTGCAGCCCAAAAAGGCCTTCGGTGAGTTGGGGAATCCCCCTGTTCTTGCACTGGGAACTGGAGAACCCCTGTGATTGCCCCCAGCCCCTGTGGCCCTGCAGACCCCCCCCCAGGGACTGAGTGTCTCCCAGGGTCCACTCCCCCTCCAGGTACACCCCCAACCTGCACCCCTTCTCTGTGTGTACCCCGGGGCACCCTGCATGGCACCTATGTAGGCACTCCTTGGGGGGACCCCACACCTGCTCATACTCCCCGCAGGCACCCCGTTCTTCTGTGTGCCCCTTCCTGGGCATCCATGAACACCCTGTACCCACGAGCATCCCTCACCCTCTACCCCGGGTGTCCCTCACACACCACCCCTGTCCCGCACACGGCTAGCCCTGCAGTGCCCCCTCGGGGGGCTGGGGGATGGCCGGGCAGTGGGCAGCGATGGGCCGGGGGTACCAGGCCCCGGCTGGACCCTCACCCTACCTCCCTCCCCGCCCTGGGGCACAGACATGATCGGGCAGCGGACGCGGAGCAGCAAAACCCCGAGCGAGGGCAGCGTGGCCAGTGGGAAGGAAACGCTGCGGCTGCGGACACAGGGCCCGGCCGTGCTGGAGGAGGGGGTAAGACCCACCCTGAGACCCCCACCCCAAGCTGCTCGCACCGTGCGGGGTGGGGGATGAGCATCCCCGCACCCTCGAGTGCCCCCCGTGCTGCCCACGCCTGCAGCGCCCACGGGCACGGCTCGGTGGGAGCAGGGGTGCCCAGCGCTCACCCCCGGGTCCCGGCCCCCAGCCCAGCCCCTCCGAGGAAGAAGCGGCCCGGCGGGTGGATGATCTGCTGGAGAGTTACATGGGCATCCGCGACAGCGAGCTGGGTGAGCTGCGGGGCTTGGACCCTGTCCCGCACCTGCCCCTGCCCCATCCCCTGCCCCATCTCCTGCCCCATCCCCTGCCCCATCCCCTGCCCCANNNNCCCATCCCCTGCCCCGTACCATGCCCCTGCTCCAGCTCCTGCCCCATCCCCTGCCCCTGCTCCTGCCCCATCCCCTGCCCCATACCATGCCCCTGCCCCATCCCCTGCCTCAGCTCCATCCCCTGCTCCTAATCTCTCCCTTCTCCTCCCCAGCCTCGACGATGGTGGAGGCGGCCAAGGGCAGCCCCAGCGCGGCTCAACTCGCCCGCGGGCTGGACTCGGTGCTGGGCGAGTTTGCCTTTCCCCCGGAGTTCGTGGCCGAGGTGTGGGCGGCTGTTTGTCACCCCAAGGAGGGGCAAGAGTAGCTGGAGGGGGGGCAGTGCCCTTGGCTCCCGTCCTCTCCCCAAGTCCCCACCTTGTCCCCACCCCACCTGGGGCTGGCAGTGCTGGTGGGGGACCCCATCCTGCCCCCCCGCACCCTCCTGAGTGGCACCCAGGTCTGTCCCCGGGGTTGGTGGGCAGCAGGGCACCCAGCCCACCCACCTCCCCGGGGACCCCTCCTTGCGCACCCCCAAAATACGGTGGGCAGTTGCTGTGGGTCATTAAAGCAGAGACTGGAGGAGAAGGGCTGGTGCTGTGGTTGTCAGCAGGGCTGGGCCCCCCAAGGATCCTCCCCAGGGTCCCCCCGTGGTGTTCACACCCAGCAAGCACCGAGAGCTGCACGAGCTGTGCTTTATTGGGGATGGGGAGGTGGGAGCAGCCCTGTGCCCCCTGCCAGGGCTCGGAGTGGGGCAGAGAGAGCCCCTGGATGCAGGTGATGGGGACCACAGGAGGGGTGGGATGGGGGCATGGCCGTGTCCCCTCACCCTGTGCCCACTCCTGGGGCTGCTACTGCAGGACGGAGCCGGCGGTGAGTTTGCGGCGCAGGGAGGGGGTGAGGGAGAGGATGGAGGGCCGGGGGCGCAGCCGGGGGTACACGCGCTGCAGCACTGCCCGCCGGAACAGGATGTACACCCAGGGGTCCAGGATCTGGTTCCAGGTGACCATGCGGATGTAGATCAGCAGCATCTCCTGCGTGTCCGTGGGCAGCACCTGTGCTTGTCCAGCGGGCAGGTGCTGCAGGACCGTCTGCACGATGAAGATCTGTTGGGGAAAGGGGGCAAAGCATCACTGGGGGGTCCGTGAGGTGTGTCAGGGGGGCAGATGGTGAAGGTCCAGGCATTGAGCCTCCTGGAGGGGTCCCAGGATGGATTGGGCACCAGGGAGAACCTGCTCTGCCTGCAAGCAGTGCTGAGCCTCAGAGCACATCCCAAGGGCCAACCTGGGGTGCAGAGAGGTGGCAGGGGGACACTGAGACCCGGGGAGAGCCTCACCAAGGAGACACCCCCAGACCCAGGGCCTCACCAGCAGGAACATTGGGAGAACATACCTTGGACCTCACTGGGAAGCACAGGGGTACACCCCGCGACCCAGGAGGGACATGGAGGAGGGTGGATGGGGATGACCCCAAGACTGAGGCCCCACAAGGAGGAGCAGAGGAAACACCAAGACCCATGAGGGACGTGGAGGGCTGGTGCTGGGGGACACCAGGACAGGGGCCTCACCAGGAGGGGCATCCAGCAGATGGTGGCGATGATCATGATGCCCACGAGCTGCACCATCATCTCCACCTCGCTGTCGCGGCGCCGCTGCACCGACTCGCGGTCGTGGTAGACGCGGCAGAGCGTGACCACGCTGACTGTGTTGAGGACGAAGGAGAGCAGCACGGACAGGATGCCCAGCAGAGCGAAGAGCAGGCAGAAGATGACGTCTCCGGTGTCAGGCAGGAGGGTGAGGAAGCACCAGGAGCCGGGGAACTGCAGGGTGTAGCGGCCCAGCCCCAGCACCGGCAGCAGCCCCAGCAGGCAGGAGAAGCCCCACACCAGCCCCACCATGGCCCAGGCGCGGCGCTTGGAGATGCTGGTGGAGCGGGAGAAGGGGCGGTTGATGCCCAAGAACCGCTCCCCGGCCATGGTGGCCCCCAGCAGCAGCGGGCACTGCCCGAAGAACACCATGGAGAAGCCGAGGAAGTTGCAGAGGTGGCAGCCAGGGTCCACCTCGGCCCAGGCGAACTTGATGAAGTGGTAGGGGATGATGACCGAGGCTGTCACCAGCAGCCCCATGAAGTCCGTGACCACCAGCCCGCAGAGGAAGATGAGGAAAGAGGAGCGGGCCTGGCTGGAGAGCTTGCGGGAGGAGCTGAGCAGGACGCAGAGGGCGAAGAGGTTGGAGCAGAGGCCGATGAGGCCAAAGGCCGTGGAGAACCAGGGTGAGGCGATGCTATTCCGTGCATTGGCACGGCCATCGCTGGCATTGAACACCCCGAAACACGAGTCTGCCTGCACGGCAGTGCTGCTGTTGGGGGGCTCCATACCCCCCACTCCCTCACGCTCCTTCTGGCAGCTTCAGACACTCTCCTGGCTCAGCTCCATGGCCTGTGAACCCCCACGGCCAGCACCAATTCCGCCTTGCCCTGCGGGGAGAAGGGAGGGGGTTTAGGGCTACTCCCCATCACCCACTGTGAGCCTGCAGATGTGGGGTCCCCCAGGGCTGGGGAGGGGGACACTGTGCCAGAGCCCCAGCCTGTGGATGGGGGCACCACGCTGGGCCCCCACTTTGTGCTGCTCCGGGTGCAGCTGCAGGGGATGCCGAGGGCTCCAGCGCTGCAGCTGCCGGGATTAACCGTCCCCGGCCACGAGCCACGTGGAGCCCCAGCCACGAGGCTGCATCCCGGCACGGCAGGTGCTGGGGGAGGCTCAACTCCCTCCCACTGCAGGGGGGACACAGCCCAACACCCCTGGGAGCCCTGCCCTATCCACTGCAGTGCAGGGACCTGCTCTGAAGGAGGCAGGCACAGGGTGGCTGCACTGGGGGTGACCCTGACACTCCCCCATCCCTGGGCTGCACCTCCAGCTCCAAGGGGAGAGGCCTCATTCCTGCAGTGTGGTGGGGAAACTGAGGCACAGGTTGGGACAATCCATGTCTGGAGCTGTGCTGCAACTCTGGCACCATCACCAACCCACAGCCAGTGTGAGTGACATCCCTGCTCTGCTCTCCTGGCCCCCCTGCAGCAGGAGCAGAGGGTTTGTCACAGAGATGGTGGCTGTGACAGGGACTGTGGCTGTGGGCAGCCTGAGCAGCGCCACTCTGCCTCACTGGGCAGTGACCCGGGGCCGGGAATCATCTGGCAGCTGGGAATCATAGAATCATGGAGTATCCTGAGTTGGAAGGGACCCAAGGATCCAGTCCAACTCCTGGCCCTGCACAGTCTTCCATTTGCAGCCCAGGTTGCAAATGGGATGATGTGGAACAGAGCAGAGATATGGCAACAGTGGGGACTAGAAACGCTGGGGACACAATCCCCTGCATGGAGCAGACCCCTCCTCTCCTCCTGGGACCCATTTCTCCAGGCTGTGGACGCTCTTGTCACTCCATCTGCCCCATCCCACTCCCTGACCAGCATGGTCCTCAGCCCAGTGCCCCCAGTGGGATGTCCAGCTGTTCCAGTACCTCAGCCATCCACCCCTGCAAAGCTGCCACTGCAAAGCCCTCCAGTTCTGGGATCCTGGCAACCTTGCCTCCCCTGTGTGCAGGGTGGCACTGCCACCTGTCCCCTATCTGTGTCACCAGGTCACACCTCAAGCCGACCCCGACTGATGCCAAACTCGGTGGTTGCTCCGTCATCCTGTCCTGCTCTGTGTGCCCACATCCCAGGTGATCCCTGTGCCACGTCCTGCAGCTGGACACTCCTCACCCACCACCCCTGTCTGGCCCCTGGTGCGAGGGTGGCCACAGGGCTGGGAGCCACTGCACACACCCGAGGCACGCGCCGATCCCACAGCCTGGGCTGGGATGGGGCCAGGCATTGCAAAATCCTCCTCTGGGGCCTCATCCAGGCGTGGTGTGGGGCTGAGGGGGCTGGCACTCGCCCAGTGTGGCAGCAGACCTGCCCGTGCCCCTGTCACCAGCTGTGCCGTGGGTCCTGCAGCCCTGGGGAGCGGGTAAGGGGCTGGGGTGGCAGTGAGGGCTCATCCCCATCCCCATCCCCTCCCGGCATGGGCAGCTGGCAGAGCAGGCAGTGATTCACTGTGAGGATGGGCCTGGCTTTTTCCATGAATCAAGAGTGAAAACTTGCCACTGTTTGTTCTCTGCTGGTCCCTGAGGGACGTCCATGGTGACCCCAGAGGCGTCAGGGCCTTCCAGACTCCTGGTCAGGCCTTGGCGGGACATTCCAGGTCCCTGAGGAGTCACCAGACTTTCCCACGTCCTCTGGGAGGTGACAAATTCCCCCCTGTCCCACAGGGATGCCACATGGTTGCCTGGCATGGTGATCGTGCTCCTGCTGTCCCTTTCCATGTGCCTGTCCGTGCTCTTAGGGTGCTCTTGGGGTGCTGTCCCCAAGCATGCCCCCCCAGCCCCAGTGTGCTCACTGAGGCAATGCTGCCCTGCTGCTCCTGAGAGCCCTCAGAGACTCAGAGCCGTGGGATGCTCTGGTTCCCTGTGCCAATATCTGACCCCTCCCCACAATGTCCAGCACGGAGGTGTCTCTGTGGTGACACCGTGGCTGGACAAGGAGCCACCAGGCCCAGAACCTGCAACCACCCATCACCCACATCCCTTCCCTGTCCTCCCTTTCCCCCCGTCCTGGTGCAATCACAACCCAGACCTTCACCCACCGCCCAATGCAGCCAGGCCAGGGGACCCCAAGGGCTCGGGGGGCCCTGGGGTGGGCTTGGGGGCCGAGCAGCCGGGGCTTCCCTGCTCGGAGCTGCCTCAGCCGGGCACAGCACTTAGAGGGAATCAAATATTAACGAGGGGCCACTTAGCAGCCGCAGGGCTGGGAGCGAGGGAACCCCGCAGTGCCGGAGGAAACCAGCGGCACCTCCGGGAAGGAGCTCATGTAGGGGCGGGGGGAGTTCCCCCTCACCCTCTCCCCCCATCACAGGCAGCGCTCAGGTTTGGGTTTCTGCAGCTGGTAAAACCGTCCCAGGGAGATCCCATAGGACCAAGGGTTTGGCAAAGGGTGCTGGGGTAAAATCCCGGCGGAGGGAAGCTGTATCCTAAATGTACTGCTGGAGGCTGCGAGCCGCTGTCAGGAGCAAGGGAGGGGGCACTAATGGGGTTCCTGGCACCGCCTGAGCCCACGGGTTGATGTTCTGCTGCAGATGCTCCGTGGCTGCCCTGCCTCCGCTGGGCACTGCTTCCTGCCCTGGCCACATCCGAGGTTCGGGAGGGAAAGGCGAGAGGCTGTGGGGGAGCAGGAGGCTGCTCCTTATCGGCTCCTGCCCCAGCCTGTTCCTTCCCCAGGCTTCCTCGGGCAGGACTGGGCACGGGGTTTGCAGGAGCAGGCCAGGGCAAGGGGCTAAGAGGGGAGGTTTGCTGGGCAGTGGGACACCAGACACCTGCAAAGGGACCCCCAAATCAGGCAACAGTGACTCCCCACACACCCCATGTACACCCTCAGCTGGGCTCTGCTACGGGGCTTAGTGTTTGGCCTCAGGGCAGCCAAGCAGAAGATGCTGCAGGACGTTTGCATTTACTCTTCGTGTGACCAGTCCCTCCTCTCTGCTCTGTACCTGTCCAGGACAAGAACTTTCCCTGCAGGATCCCTTCTGCCTCCACAGCCTGATGTCCCTGGTGTAGGAGGTCCCAGGTCTGACAGGGATGGATGTGGTCCCACTGCCACAGGATGGGGCTCTGGGCTCAGCAGATCAGCTCGAGATTGTCAGCTGGGGCAAGAAAGGCCATGGGAATGGGGACCTGGCAGGGCCTCAGTGTTGGTCCTTGGACCCACAGCCATCACAGGGACCCACTGCTGGAGGAGCTGGCCTGACCTGGCCTGGGGCAGAGACATCCCCGGGACACCCAGGACAGAGGACATTCCTGGGAAGCTGTGACACACAGGATGGTCGCTGCCAGGCATGGTGGCTGTCCACGCCTGTCCCTGCTGTGGCCCAGGGCAGAGGTCCCCAACCTTTGGGCTGGCTTGGAGACAACTGGCACCATCCCTATCCCAACCTCCAGAGCTGTGGAGCCGGGCAGGCTGGGAGACCACCCTGGGTGCCCCGGGTGCAGCAGCCGGGGCTCGGCAGCCCTGGGGACACCGGGGCCCCCCCGCCGCCACCCCCGCCCGCAGCATCGCGGCATCTCGAGGGCGTCAAGGCCGCTTCGCTGCCCGCTCCGGCCGCCAGAAATAGCCTTTTCCTTTCCCGGTCCTTCCTTGACTCTTTCCATCGAAGCAGGACGGCACATGGGGCCGGGCGGGGGCGGCAGACAGGGGGAGCGATCCCGCCGGCGGAGCCCCCAGAGCAAATCCTGGTGCCGAGGGGAAGCCCGGGACGTGCCGGCTGCGGATCCCCGGCCCCGGGGATAGACCCCCGCCGTGGGGTCTCCGCTTCCCCTTCCCCGAAACCCACCCGTCCCTCGGGTTTGTGTGGGAACCGGGTGGCGGAGCCGGTCGCGAGAGCCCCGAGAGCCCTGAGAGTCCTGAGTGCCTTGAGAGCCCCAAGAGCCCCGAGAGTCCTGAGTGCCTTGAGACCCCGCGCACCGCCGGCACAGCCCCTCCGTTCGTCCATCCCACCCTGAGGTCTGTCCGTCCATCCCGATCTCTCTGGCCCTCCATCCCAGCCTTCTGGACTCTTTGTCCTTCTCAGTCCCGGTCCCGCATCCCTCGCCCCTCTCCAGTGCTCCCCACCCCGCGCAGACCCGGCCCGTACCTCGCTGTCGCCGGGACCCACCCGGCTCGGCTCAGCCCGGCTCGGTTCAGCCCGGCTCGGCTCAGCCCGGCTCGGCTCAGCCCGGCTCGGCTCAGCCCGGCTCGGCGCATCCCGGCTCGGCCCAGCCCGGCCCGGCCCGGGAGGACGGCGCGGAGCGGGGCCTGGCGGAGGGCACGGAGCGGGACGGGGAGCCGGGCTGCGAGGAGCCGCAGGAGCGGCCCGGGGAGGGCTGCAGGGAGGCGCTGCCGCCGCCCGGCCCCGACATCAACCAGCTGCCGCCCTCCATCCTGCTCAAGGTGCGTGGCCCCGGCCTGGGGAAGGGGCTGTGCCCGCCCCGCCAGGAGGGGCCGCGGCCGCAGCCCTGGGGAGTTGAGGGGGGTTGTTGGGGAAGATGGTTTTTGGGTTGGTTTGGTGTTCCGTTTTGGTTTGGTTTGTCATTAGGAGGCGTCATCTGGATGTGCAGACCCGCACCGCACCTGTTACCTTCGCCGTGTGCCTTTCACGAGTTGCCTCCCCCTCCGGTCGCTGCTGGCAGGGAGGGGAGTCTGTCACTGTGTCCCTCTGCCTTCTGCCCCCTCCGTGTGCCTTCTGCCCCCTCCGTGTGCCTTCTGCCCCCTCCGTGTGCCTTCTGCCCCTCTGCTTGGTGCCACACAGACAGGTTTTCGGTGTTGGCTGGGGAAAAGTTAGTGTTGCCCTGCGTTGTGAATCAGTTTTGGCTTTGCTGGATTCACGGTCACTATGAGTATTTGTAGCCCTCTTGAGTTACATGCTTTCATAACCTCTTAGGCTGTGTGCTTAAAGAACGGTCTCACCTTCTCTTTTGTGTCTCCTTCCCTGTCCCTTTCACGGTTGCTTTAGTTCTTAGTTCCTTTAGTTCCTTTAGTTTTAGTTCTTTAGTCTTTTGAGGGTGACTTTCCATTTTTAAGATACAGTGTTGATCACCACATTGACTTCCTGCAGCTCAGCAGTAGCTAAAAAGACGAGTCTAGTTGGAGCTGAAGCTGGTCATGTTCTCCACAGTTCGATGCGACTGTGTCTTTAAATTTGGAGGAATAAGGTTTCAGGATTACAGGAAATGAGGTTTCAGGATTACAGGAGTTTACGCCGGGGTCAGATGGCTAAACTTAAAGCAGGGCATCATAATGCAGGAGTATGAGGCAGAAGACTCTAACTGTTCCTTTTATTTTTCTAGTTGTACATCCAATGTAAAGTAGTTCCTTCACTCTTCTGTTGTCAGACAATAGCAGCCTGCTTATCTGTCGTAGTCTTGCACATAAAACTAATTCTGTGCAAGGTTTGCTTGGTTTGAGGTTTTTTTGTTGGTTTTGGGGTCTGTTTTAAAGTACGCATGACTGTGTTACTAATGCCATGTCTCATAGATGCAGTACACAAATTAATTTTAGGCAAATACTTAGACCTTATGAGCTATCACATCTGAGTTAACCTCTTCTGTGTTTGCAGAATTGAAACTCTGTCTTGCAGTCCTTTTCAGAAAAGAATTCATCTGTTTGCCACTGTTAATTTTTTATAGATATTCAATTGTTTCAGGATTTGAAACCAGACTGACTTCATTAGTACAGTTTAAATGCTTTTTGATCAATGGGATGACTACTGTTCTGTGGTTACTTTAGTACTGTTTCACTTTTTCAAACATACCAGTCTGTAACTCTGCCATAAACTGGTTCTTTTGATAGTGAAGATGTCATCCTGATGACTGGTTTAAATGTTACTTAATCTCTTTTCTATTTTATGTGTACTTTCAAAGTTTGGAGATTTTTTTGGTTTATTTTTATCAAACCAAGTGTTTTCTAACCCCGATTGACAACTAAGTACCAGGCATCTGCTCACTCACCACACCCACACATGCCCCATCCCCTTGGGCAGGAGAATCGAAGGGAAAAAGATATCTCTTGTGGGCTGAGATAAGAACAGTTTAATAACTGAGACCAAATAAAATGTGCTATTAACAGTAATAGTATCTGTAATGGAAAGGAGAGCAAGAGAAAGAATTAACACTGAGAAAACCAAGTGATACAAATACGTTTGCACTGTACCAGCTACAAAGCATTTTACCAGGTACTAAGAGCTCTATCCTAGCTGAAATCAGGACAGACATCCAGCTCCCCCAGTGATTTTTGTCTCTTTAGTTGCCCTGTAGTCCAGCACATTCTGCAATGTTTTGAAAATGTGGGCTCTTAATTCCAGCATCTTAAGTCAGCCTTACTCATCTGTTTGCTTTGTTTGTGCTTTTTATTGTCACTGTCTTCCCTGCAATTTGCCCTTCAATCCTTAGCTATAGTTGTGAATTAGTTTGGTTGGTTTAGTTTTTTGAGATTTCTCGCTGTATATCTGCCTCCTAACCATTCCATTTTTTTGTTTTTTTGGCTGCTTCCATAACACAGTTTTGTTACTGAACTTCTGACATAATATTTTTAACCAGGCATCTTCTCAGGTGGATTATTCAGGTACCTAAAGGCCTTTGTATGATGGGGTTTGATACAGATAGGATTAGATTTAGGATATCCTTTCTCTAAAGTTGTCATTTGTTATGAGAATGTGGGAGACAAACACACCCAAAATCTTTACTGAACTTTTCACAGTAGGTAGTGGAGACACAGACCTTAATACAAGGACAAGAGAGTCCATCCTCGGAAGTCTCAGGAGCCAGATCCTGCTGGATTTTTAGTTTCCTTCCCTTGATTCCCACCTCTGTCACCTGCTGATGCAGTGATGCTAGTGCAGGAGTGGTTGTCACCAGTGTCAGGTGCTGTTTTTTGTTAAGCAGTGGTTAAGGCTCCTCAAAGATAAGGGCACAGCGTGTGTAGGAAGGTTTGCCGGACTGAACTTGGCCTGCAGATGGGTCCTGCTGAATTGGGAAGTTTGAAGTGCACTGTTCCAGTTAATCCTGTTTCCCTGGCTGGTGAAGAGGTGTCCTGGTCAATATGAAGTGATAAAAAAACTGCAGTTACACAAAATCAAACAAGATTATGAACGTAACTTTTCATTTGGCTGGTGAAACATGTATGAAAAAAGTCAATGTACAGATCTGCCTG
>JAWWMP010000082.1:4555863-4595270 GCA_035047865.1 Dendrocincla tyrannina
TGCCCCTTCGCCTGCCTGCGCCCGTCCCGCCTCCCGCCGCCGGCCCCGGCGCGGACAGGCGGGCGCGGGGCAGCCCCCCGCGAAGGGGGCGGGGCCTGGCCTCGCCGGTCCCGATTCCGGCCCCTTTTGCCCCAAAACGCGCAGGGAGGGGGCGGGGAGCGGCACGGCCCTTTATCGGAGCGGGGGACAGCTCTCTGGAGTGAGGGGAGGGGGAAAACCATCCGAACAACCGAGAGAAGGAAAAAAAGCGCCCGGAACGGAGACGGGACAACACCCCCCGCACCGGCACCCCCTGCACGAGCAGCGCGGACAGGCGTGGGAAAAGGGACATCCCACCCTAATGGGACACGTGTGGGGACAGGGACATCCAGTGGGACACGTGTGGGGACAGGGACATCCCACGGGACACACGGGGGGACAGGGACAGATGGGGGACAGGGACATCGCCCGGGACATCCCACGGGACACGCGGGGGGAGAGGGACATCCTCCGGGCCATCCCCAGGGAAGCCCATGGGGACAGGGACAGCCACCAGGACAGGTGTGTGGACACGGGCAGAGGGAGGACTCGGACGCGACTCAGGACGCCCCGGCCCTGTCTTTGTCCCTGTCCCCTCGGGGATGGGACCGCGGGGCCGTGCCTGGCAGAGCCGGGGCGATGGAGCCCCGAGTCGGCCGTGCCTGCCCCGGCTCTGCCCTCCCTAAAGCAGCCCCAGGGTGCAATTCCACACGGGCGGCCGAGGAGGGGCAGCGGCAGCCCAGGCTGGATCTCCTCTGTGAGTGTGCAGGGTCTCTGTCCCAGCTCTTCTGCTGCCCCAGAGCAAACCCGGAGACACAGGTGCCCATTTGCTCCTGCCCTGCCCCCGATTCTCTGGCAGGGACAAACCATGTGCAGCCTCAGCAGCAGGCAGTGGTCAGGGCTGGGACAGTGGGGTGGAGGACAGTGGTGGCACACAGGCCACAGCCCTGCCTTGGAAGGGGCTGCTCTGAGGGGCTCAGATATCGGAGTACAAGACTCTGGTGCCTCCTCTAATGATGGTGAGCAGGGAGGGACAGAGAAAGCCCTGACAGAGAACAGGCAACTCGAGTCCTGGATGAGCTGCAGTGCAGCTGGTGGAACGTTCAGACCAAGGATGGGTGGGAATTCTCTTCCCCAAGGAAGGCTGATAACTCTTCCCTGTGGGCAAGACCTGTTCCTGCCCAGGCAGCACTGACAGTGCCCCAGAACTCCTGCTGCTGTGCAGAGCACAGGGGGCTGAGACCAAGCTTTAAAATCCAAGCTCCTTTCAGCCTCCATGGAAAGCAGACGCTGAGCAGTTCCCCAGCTGCTCCCCATAGAGCTACTGGGACAGGAGGTGCCACAGAGCAGGGACTGTGCCAGCCTGCTCAGGGGCAGTTTGTGTTTCAGATCAGCATCTCTCTGAAGGAAGGTTCCTCCCTGTCCCCTCACACTGACAAAGCTGCTCTAAGCCTTTGCCTGTCCTCTCACAGGACCAACTCTCTGTCCAGACCTGCTCGCTCCAAAGTGTCTGGCACTATGGAACTGCACAAGGATTGTCTCAAAAAGGAAAGACAGTGCTTGGAATGAATGTGCTGC
This sequence comes from Dendrocincla tyrannina, assembly GCA_035047865.1. Lineage (NCBI taxonomy): Eukaryota > Metazoa > Chordata > Aves > Passeriformes > Dendrocolaptidae > Dendrocincla > Dendrocincla tyrannina. The sequence continues at coordinate 4,557,460 of JAWWMP010000082.1, forward strand.
AGGAGCTCTGGGTTCAGCCCCTCTCTTGGGACCGAGGACAAATCCACCTCACAAAGCTCATTCTCAGGGACACTTCCTGCACAGAGATCAAGACGCTTTAAGGAACCCCAAAATGAAGGGAAGGAATAAAGCTGCCATCAATGACGCTCAAACCATCAAGATGCTTGATTTCAGCTGGCTGGTAACTCCTCATGAAGCCAAACCCTCCAGCCCCTGATCGAGGTGATCCCAGGGCAAGGGGGCTGGGTCAGACATCCTGAGCCCACCCCAATTCCCCCCTCAAGAGCCCGCTCCTCCAGCACAGCATCCATCAGCAGCAGCTCCCTCTGGCCACACATGCTGCTGGAAGAAAAGGTTAAATTTTTCACTTTTTGAAGCCTCTTGCCTTGAGCCCAAAGGCGGGTGAGGCTGCAGGTATTGCACTGCTCCCACGTCCCCTACACCAATTTCTGGGACCCCCAAAGCCTGCAGAGCCTCCCAGGCCGGCGCAGGCAGGTGGGATGGGGCAGGAGCTAAGGAGGGGAGGACGAGCTGCCAGGCAGCAACTGAAAGGGGAGAGTTTCTTGAGAGACTTTTGATAGACTATTTGGTAAATACATGGATACATGGAACAGCAGCAGCTTGCATGATCTCCTGGCTGTGCTCCCGAGAAGCACAACCCACAGCCTTCCGCATCCGCAGGCAGGGGAGGGAAGTCCAGGTCCCGTATTCCAGGAGAGAAAACATCAGTTCCTGAAGATCCTCACCAAGTCCAGCATAGTGCAGAGGGAAGAGCTTCCCACCCGCCCAGCTACCTTCTGGGACCCAACTTAACCCCTCCCGAGTGCTGCTGTGAACACAGATTGGGGGACCCAGAGCAGGGTCCCAATTCCCCACCCCTCTACAAGGAATCCCAAGGACAGTGAAGATTGTAATGGGAATAAAGAGATTTTGACCCTCTTTCTCAAGCAAGGTTCATAAAGCACATGAACAAGACCTGGCTCCCTCTGGCCTAAAGGACTTCCTGTCTTCTCTCTGGGAGATGAGGATGGGATTGCTGGATTCCAGACAACACCGCGGTGTGTGTCCTGCTGACAGATGAGCCTGACCACCACCTCGTGACACCGAATTATCTCACGTACAGCCTGCAGCCCCCGCAAAGCAAACCGTCTCAGACACCGCAGCAGTGATTTCCACCAGCAGACGTGACCCCAGGCAACCCCCCAGTCACACAGCTTTTTGTCCAACAGAGTCCACGAGTGCAGCAGTGCTGGCATAATTCCGTGGCACAGCCAGGCTCCCGTTTCTGCCTCCAGATTGTGGATGTGGGCACACCTCCCTGGGGCTCGGAGGGGATGGGTGACCCCCGGGACACACCCATGAGCATGCGGAGGGCTGCGTGGCTCCAGGAGGATCAGGGTCCAGACGAGCCCCATGGGCCTGGCAGAGCACGGAACTCGCCCTTCAGCGTGGCCAGGCCCAGGAGGTGCCCAGATCCCATCTGTCCGTGCCCGCGGGTCCGGTGCAGGCGGAGCCGGTCGGATGAAGCGTGGACTCCAAGCACAGAGGGAGGGGTGATGCAGCAGTGCAGCCCAGGGTGAAGGCAGAGCCCATCACGACATCCGAGGAGAGCTGAGGAGTCCACTCACTGTCGACAGGAACCGCGTGCTGCCCTCGCACAGTGTCACAGACTGGAGGAGTCACTAGAGAGTTTGGATCCGAGTGGATTGGCATGGCTACTTTGGACTACGGTAATGTGGGCGCAATTCTATTCCATGGCCTTTAATACGTTGCATTTTCATAGCACCTTTCATCCCAGGGTTTAAGTGCTGTAACGACGTGGGTACTGTACACCCATTAGCACGGGGGAAACCGAGGCACAGAGTGGTTTAAGTGACTCGCCTGGGGTCACTCAGCAGAACCGTGGCAGAGTCTGGACAGCCTTAAACCTCCTGACTCCCTCAGTTGGCCAGACCACGCTGCTGCCTCAAATGAAGCCACTCCGGTCCCTGCCCTCCCCAGCAACGTGCTCCTACCCCTTCTCCAGTGAGGTCTCGCGCTCCTTTCTGATGCACAAATATATGACAAAAAGAAAAAAAAAAGAAAAAAAAAGTGCAGTAAACTAAATGTTTAAAAAAGCACATTTGTGCTGTCTCTGTGCAAAGATAAAAGAAATAAATACATGATTAAAAAATTAAAAAGGTTCACAGTATCACACATGGATAGGTAGCTACGGTAGTGCACGTCTGGAAAACACTGTGTTACTACCCAGGATTCTCTACACCCAGCTGGAATTCTCCACCGGGAGCTGCGGGTGAGCGGGTGGTTTCTTTGCTGCCCACGTCTGGGGTAAGTAGAAATACATGGTTATAGTTTTGCTCCGTCCTGAAACGCAGTGCCCGGGATCCTGCAGTGCATCAATACTGGTGCCAGCAAGCTCTTCCCCATCCCACTGGAACGGCTGCATCAACGAAAAGGGAACACATCGACCTGCAGAGGGAATCGCTGCTCTCTGGGACTTCTGTGTCTGCATAGAGATTACTGCAAGAGGCAGAGAGAAAAGAGTCATAGAACCATGGAATAGTTAGGGTGGAAAAAGACCTCCAAGATCATCAAGTCCAGCTGTCAACCCAGCACCACAACAATGTTCAGCATCAAACCATGTCCCCAGGTGCCACATCCACACATTGTCTGAACGCTGCCAGGGATGGTGACTCCACCACTGCCCTGGCCAGCCTGTGCCAGGGCTTGACAACCCCTTCCATGAAGAAATTTTCCCTAATATCCAACCTAAACCTGCCCTGGCACAGCTTGAGGCTGTTTCTTCTGGTCCTGTCATTTGTTCCCTGGGAGCAGAGCTGGTTCCCCCACCTGGCTCCCCGCTCCTGTCAGGGAGTTATAGAGAACAAGAAAGGCCCTCCTGAGTCTCTTTTTCTCCAGAGTGAGGCCTCCCCCAGTTTCCTCAGCTGCTCCTCATCAGACTCCAGACCTCTCCCCAGCTCTCTTCCTTTCTTTGGACACGCTCCAGTCCCTCAATGTGCTTCTTGTCATGAAGGGCAAGAGAGTTAACCTCCCCATGACAGTCAGGTGTGTGCCCCACCAGCTCCCCAGCACAACCAGCACAGGGAGAGAGGCTCTTCCACATCCTCCAGCAATGACAACATGATTGGAAAACCTCATCTACCCAGCACTTTCCCTGCACCAAACAACTGTGAACGAGCCACAGCCCTTGCTGAGCAGGCCAGGGCTCTGCTGGCCCAAGGGGCAGCTGGGCTCTGCTGCAGCCATGCAGGAGCCCCACGCTGCCAGAGCCTAAGCTGACCTTGCAGAGGGAGCACAAGCTCCAACCTCGACCCACCGGGCACCGGCACAGGGTTGTTGGACACTTACTGTATCGCTCTCCTCATCGGAGACAGAGTGGAGCTGAGCGCTATAGTGGAGCGGGGAGTAAACCCAACTCCTCTCGTCTGTCGGCTGCCAGAGTGGCCAGAGACGGCGGGGAGAATGCAGGGAGAGCAGCAGCAGAGCAGGGAGCAAAGGAGAGAAGAGGAAAAATAAAAGGAGAAAATAAAAAGAGTAGGAAACAATACAGTAAGAACAGCTGTCCACCTGGAGGGAGAGCACTGAGCTCAGAGCCAGCTCTCAGCAGAGGAGCCTTCCTCATCCTCAGCACATCCTGCTCCCTTCCAGATGGGACATGGGGCCCTGCACCAGCTGCAGTGGGGGTGGCACAATCTCCCTTCTTGCAGGGACAGACTTTTAGAGCTTTTGAGATGCCAGGGAAACCTCAGCTCCCTGCCATGGCATCACCCCGGCTCCAGAGAAAATGATTTGGGAAGTGACTTACCTAAGGGAGTGACAGTTCTGGATTCCTGCTCCCTCCTCCCAGCTCTCACCCTCCCATTTCCAGAGCCCTGTGCATGCTACAAACTGGTGTCCAGGAGGCTTTTACAGGGAAACTGGATTTGTTTGCTGTGCCTTCCTCCTTCTCTGGAGAAGGCAGTGGAGCAGGGGTGAGACCATGGCGGATGGTGGCCACAGAAAGGAAAATTATCACTGAGATCTTGGAGACAGTGGGGTGATGGGAACAAGTACAACACAGAAGGCAAAACACAACTGGATCCTGGAAAGAATGAGGGGAAGGGGGTGTGCACTGAGGGTTGGTTATCACAGCACTGGGCATTGGTGTGACAAGACACACTCTGCTGCTAACACAGCACAGATCCAAGGACTGGTGTCTGCTTCCAGGGCTCCCAGAAGGGCCCCACTTCCATTGCAAACTGGCTCTTTTCTTCAGAGAGAGCGGAAACTGCCCCCTTTGACCCAGCCTGGTGTTTGCAAAGGAAGAGAACCAGGACTGGATACTTGGAAGAAGCCTGGGAGGTTCCCAGCCCAGGGGGCAAGTGTGACAGTTTACAATGTACAAAGAACTACAAGAGGCCAGGGAAGCTTTGAAGCACTGGTTTCTGCATGCTGAACCCTCCAGTAACTGAAGCTCCGTGAGCAGAGACTGCTGGGAGCAAGGAGAGACGTGAAACCCCTGCCTGGAGCTTCTCACTGGGCTCTACCGGAGGTACAGGAAAGCTCCCCACCACATCAAGGCTGCCCCACATCCTGTTTTTCATCCATCCTGACTGAATCACATGCTCCAGCCAGTCTCTTTAGGAGCCTTTTAGGAGCTCAGATGCATGCAGGGAGCTGCGGGAGATAAAGGAGCATCCGGTGCTTGGCATTAACCCTCCTGGTGCCAGGGCAGCCAAACCCAGCCTAGGGGCAGGAGGAGCTGTGGGAAGAGTTGCTTCTTTGCCCACAGGTGCAGCACCTTCCTCATGCCATCAGCCACGGCCAGGAGCACATTCCTGCCCCTGCTTCCCCATGCACCCTGCCTGGAGCCCTTCCACTGCTCCCCTGCCTGGGAGCACCAGGCCACATCAGCATGTGTGCTGAGGCTCTGGTGACACCGCTGTCACCCTCTGGGGACAGCAGCTCTCCCAGAGTCTGAGAAGGGAAATACTAAACCCCAAAGTACTGTGAGCTCTGAATTCAGCCCCTAAATGCTCAATTACCTCCCTGCATCTTTAGGAAAGGAAAGCCCTCCCTGCTCACAGAGTACCTGCAGTAAGGAGGGGGCATATCAACGATGCTGAGAAGGGCTGGAGCAGAAACCAGTCCTAACCCAGAAGCAGCTCCTGCTTCGTTTAGTTTATGAGCTTTTTTCCACAGGCCAAAACAGTTCTATTTGCAACTGGATTTTTAGCAGGTTCAAAGCATCTTAATGGTCTCTTTAAAACCCTCTTCTGGGCCAAGAGAGCTGAGCCTGACATCACCTACAAAGGCTCTGGTGCCTCTCTGGCCTGGTCTGGTACTTAGAATCAGAGACTGGTTTGGGTTGGAAGGGATCTTAAAGACCATCTCGTTCCACTCCCTGCCATGGGCAGGGACACCTCCCACTAGCGCAGGTTGCTCCAAGCCCTGTCCAACCTGGCCTTGAGCACTTTCAGGGATGGAGAGTCTACAACCTCTCTGGGCAGCCTCTGCCAGAGCCTTACCCCCCTTACTTGCCCGTTTGTCCAAGGGCTGGGTGATACTGCAGCCCATCCCAGGGCAGGAGCTGTGTCACCAGTCTGCGGAAACGCAGAGCAGAGCTCATGATACTCCCAAGATCCTACAGGGAGATCCACTGGTGTGGTATCAGTATGCTTTCCCCATTTCTGCCGGGCTGCTTCCTAATGCCCACCCAATCCAGAGCCCCATCAGCCCAGGGAAATGGGGTGCTGGCCCCAGTGTTTCAAAGCTGCAGCTCTGCTCCCCTACGTGCTGTGCCAGCGTGTTCACTTACAATCCCAGAGGAATGCGAGGTAGTTCGGAGTCTGCGCTGGCGGGGAGAGTAAATCCAGTACCTCCCATCTGTGAACTGGGTAGCCCCAGGGCAAGTGAGGTGAGAAAGGAAACAGAGGAAAAAAAGGATGACGTGAAAGAGAGGATGAAAGAGAAAGCAAAAAACAAGGGGTCGGGCAACTCCAGGCCTGAACGGGTCAGCAGGTGAGAAAGCCGTGCAGGGAAGAGCAGCGCCCATGCCCTGCCACACTCTGCACTTTTATTCCCTGGGGATGAACAGGAGGATGAAGTGCTCTCCTTTCAGAAGCAGACTTCCAGTGACCAGATCACAATCCCCTGGGACTTGCCAAATCCTCCTCTGCACAGACCATCCCTTCACCCACCACCCTGAGCACTCCTGCAGGAGCAGCTGTGGTCCAACCCTGCTGCACTCTGGTGCAGCCTCACCTGAGCTCCAGCTCAAGTGGTTTTCCAAGGAGAGCACCCATGGGAACCCAAATCAGCTTTCCCCTTCATCTCAGCAGTGACAAACACTCCACAGCACACGACACACATTTAATGCAAAACTCAGACTCAGATGAAGTATGAAATGCTGATGAGCAGTCAGTCACACTCTGTGAGCACTCACTGCAGTTTTCTCTTGGATAGAAAGGTGCCCCTCCAGGTGGGGGCAGTTCATATAACCAGGGGCAGGGAGGAAGAGGAGCTGACCCTCAGCAGAAGACACTTGCCAGTGGAGCAGGCAGGATCTGCCTGTACACAGCTGCCATCCACAGGCAAGGAGGGAGCAGCGGTGTTAGAGGAGCTGTTTGCACTTGGAACAGCATGCATCAAAATCCAAACAAGCTGTAAAACAGAACCGATCCCTTCCACAGCTCCCATGAGCCTCCAAGTGACTTGGCAATGAGTGAGCAGCTCTGCAGCAGAGTCACACGAGCCCAGGGAAAGGCCAACGTTGCCATTTTTAGTTTAGCCTGAAGGAGCCCATCACGTGGGCTCAGCTCATCTCCAGCACCACAGAACCAACAGCAAGGAGTCGGAGCAGGGAGCAGCTGGGCACCTCTTTTAATGAGGGCTCCAGTGCCCAGGCACGGGGGAGAGCTCAGCTCTCACAGGGCAGATGCTCAGCTCTGCTCTGGGAATCCATGGGACAGGTACATGTTGCTATAAAAACTCTTCTCTGGTCTGCAGAAGTTGCTCAGCCATGGCGGGAGCTGAGTGAGGGACAGTGCCAGGCTCCACGGCACTCTCTGCCAACCACCAACTTACTCCCTGGCTCAGCACTAGACTCCCACTGCATCACCTAATGCAGCCTGCAGGGAAAGGAAAAGCGGGAGATCACCAGAGCCCGAGGTCACCCCTCAACCACCTCCCCATGGGTCTAGGCCATGTTTGTGCCAGGAAAGCAGCCAGGATCTCTGGCAGAGGAAGGAAAATCCTCCGTTGCACCCACATCACCTTGGCTTGTCCCAGGAGTGAACGCGCTGGCCTAGATAAGCCCTTCAGCACTTGTGCTTGGAAGTGGAGCAGTACAGCTACTTGTGTGAGCCTCACTAGACTCTGGTTTGAGTTCTCCAGGGGTTAATCCAGTTCCCTGCATTCAAAAACCCACCCAGCACTGAGACCTCAAGGTGCTCCACACCAAAGTGTCACAGGGCACCCGCTTCCCTGAACAGAGACTGGCAGCCTCGTCCAAGCATCACACCCCAAGGGGCAGGGGGAAAAGGTCTCTTAGGTCTCTTACAAAGTATATGTCTGTGACTGGCACATCATCTTCATCCGAGGCCTGGCTGGCTGGTTCCGAGGCCTGGCTGGCCGTCTCCACCTCTATGGTGGCTGTGGATGTGACAATGGCACAGGCTGAAGAAGCTGCCTCTCTGCAGGGAGGAAAGAAACCACAGTCTAGTCACTGCAAGCAGAGCAGGAACAAGCAAGACTGAGTTACTAAAGAGCTGAAGATGCTACACTGTCACATCCAGAAAGGTCAGGTCAGAAGAAACCACACTTGGCCCCATTGAGGTGTCCAGGGGAGCACCCATCCCTCCAGGAAAGCTGGAGCGCAGCAAAGCCTCCAGCACAAGCTACCACGGCCCAAAACCCACCGTGTGGGCTCTGCAGAGCTGCCCAATGCTCCAAAACACTCACTCTTTTTCTTCTTCTTCAGGAGCTACGATCTCAACATCACACTTGGGCTCCAGCTCAACACTGATCTGCTGCTCCTCCTCAACCCGCACCTCCTCGTGTGACCTGGAAACCCAAGAGAGAGAGGCCCAAAGGCTCAGCTGGGCATGCGTTATGCACAGCCCTCAGTTTTATGTCAGCCTGAATCAGTCCTGAGCCAGCCCAGCCCCTTGGGCAGCTCTGCCCCAGCACACAGTTGCTACTGCTGCCACTGTGGCACTGAGTTCCCAGCACAGACTGTGCAGCTGATTTCAGCTCAGAGGGGAGCAGTCAGACCTGCCAGGATTGAGGATTTGGATAACCAAAAGTCCCAGGAAAAAGTCAGTCTTGGCAGATGCAGTGCTCAGGACTAACAAGGTAGGGAAAGAGGACAAGAGGGAAGAGGTTAATGCAGTGCTGCAGGGAAGATGGGCAGTGTAAGATGGAGCATGGGGGAGGAAGAGAACTGGCCTCCAGGGAAAACTTGTGTCCAGAGTTAGCCCAGCACAAGGCCAGAGCCTCTGACCTCTTCCAGGACTCCCAGTGCACCAAAGCTGCTCCAGGGTCGACATCAGATTTATCTGCACGCCGGAGCTGTTTCTGACAGTATTCACTTTAATACCTCATGCTATTAAAGTAATTGCTTGTGTCAGCAGGGCTGGTTCAATTGTCCCCATGGGAAGGAGGAGCAGGAGCCTGCCAAGCTGAGGGCACAGTGCTGGGGAAGGGCTGAGCTCTGGGTTCACTGGCAGCACTGCCCTGCTCTGGGCTGGGTCAGGCTGGAGCCAGAGCCAGCGGGCAATCCTCTGTCCAGCCAGGGAACTCACTCCTCTCTTCCTCACAGGGCTGGACTTCAAACCCAGAGTGAATTCCCCAGCAGACCAGAATAACCAGAGGTGTGACACATTCTTGAGCAAATTGCTTAAGTTTTTTTCCTGTCTCAGCTCAGGAATGTAAATTCTTGCTTTAATAACTTTGTGCTTGCACTGGCTCTCACCAAGGAATCCCAGAGTGCTCTACACAGGTCCCTGCTCCCCCAGGAAGGGCACACAAGGCATTGGCACCAGGAAGGGAGAAATTAGGCAAAACCAGCAAATGTGGCCATGGCTAGGAAGGGTGGGTATGGGTCTGGAAATCTGTGACACATGGGTCTACTTTGACCAAGACACTGAGCTCCCTGAACAGCCACTCTGATTCACCTGCCCTATTTCTGGATGAGCAGTCACACCCTGCAGCAGTTCCCCCTCTCCATGAGGTACTAGGGAGTCCCAAGTACTCTGTGTGAAGTCCCTGCATTTGCCACACAGGTCCCACCACTGGGGCCTGGGTTTAAGTCTCCAATTTTCAGCAATTTCCAACAAAGGACTCTGCAGGAGGTGAGGTGTTTCACAGGTCCTTGCCCTCCAGGCACAGGAATTTACCAAGATTCAGTGACATGCAGCATCCAGAGGTATTTTCGTTAGGAAATATCACAGAAAGGGATTTTTTCACAATGTATGTGGTCTAAACTCAGCAAAACACTAAAGCTAGGAGCAAGGGCAGATGTACAAACCCTTGACTTCCAAAATCCTTTCCTTCCTCCGAAACACCGAACACCGACTGCAGGGAGAGAGGACATCAGCCTGTCTGGCAGCTCCTCTGGCTACGGCACAGCCCAGGACTGAGTCTCTGATGTCACTTCAAAGCCTACAACACCTACACAATGTCCTGGAAAGCTGAGGCAGAGCCAGCAGAACATGCAGGGTCCTCGTGCAGATCCTGCTGACATGGGTAATGGGGTCATTTTCACCGGTGTAAAAGCATGCACATTAATTCCACAATATGAGCCTCCAAATCAGACATCCCTCTGCAGCAGAGGATTTTTGTCCTCCCTTGCCCTTGGCTCTGAGCCACCACAGGAGGGAAAAAACCTCACAATACCTGAAAGTACCTCAAACCTCACAGCTTCTGAAAAAACTGGAAACTATTTCTGTGGGGACTGAGGGTGCTCAGTGCCTCACAAAGTCAAAACCCTTTCGTAAATTCACTCCCACCTTACCCAGCCCACAGGCAGATGCTTAGAGGAGGGATGTTCCAGCTGTTGGGGTTTGCTTACTCACAGGGGATATAAATGACCTTCCTTGACTCTGGTGCTGGGTGGGTGGGTAAATCTGGACAACTCTGTTGTTCCCCTTCCAATCAAATAATGGTGGTATTTGCAAAGCACTCAGAGATCTGCTTGTGAGGAAAATTCTGTGTAAGAAATGGGTATCATGTGACTGCAGAAGCAGCTCAGCATCCTGCAGAGGGCCATGCCAAAATCCTGGAGCTGCCAAAATCCCCACTCAGCGCTCCGAGAGATCTTTGCACAGGGATAAAAGTGAGGTCTCTGTGCAGCAGAGAGAAGATGAGACAAGAAGAGATGAGACCCTTTTCTCACCTGCCATCCTGCCCTGAGGAGTGTGTGCGCCTCCTGCTGAAAGAAACCAGAAGAGAAGAGTCTGAGGAGCAATTTAAGCCAGAAATTCTGCACTGTCCCCAAATCTACCTTCCCACCCCATGAGGGAGATGTTCTACTTAACAGCTGACACTTCTCCCAGCAATAATTAATCCCATCAAAGATGTGTCTGCTCACTCCCAGGAGAGATTTAATTAAAATTGGTCATTAGCATTCCAGAGCACAGGGCAGCCTGCCAGGATCCAGAGCATGGAGAGGAAGAGCAGCCACTGGACTCCAGGGGGAGCAGGGGATGAGTGTCCTCACCTGTACCTGGGCTGCTCAGAGGTCTCCGAAGGGGATCGCTCGGGAACAGAGAGGGATGTTGACGACAGTGTCGTGGCTATGGAGGCCGTGGTAGCTTCTTCGAAGGAAGGAGGAGTGCAGGGCAGCAGGTCTGGCCTGCCTGCTGGCCCACAGTGAGGGCAGGAGAGAGGCAGGAAGAAGAGATGAGTAGGTCAGACACCAACACCTCACCTACGCCAGCCCTGTGTGAGGCTGTTCCACCATCAACCTGCACACCCGCACTGGGACTGGGAACTCAAACCACAGACAGGCAGGGAGTTTCACTGGTCCATGAACTCAACAGCCTCTGCCAAGGCATCCTCTGGAGAAAGCACCACTTTCAGCATGACAGGCAGGAAACAATGCCAATGAAGACATCTCATTGGTGACCAAAGCTGGATTAAAGGCTTGGTCACCAGGGATATATCCAAGTGAATTAAGAGATGAATTATCAGTGCCTTGCATAAGGAGCAATCCAACACCCGTCTTCCAGCACTCAGCTGTAAATCCAGCCAAGATGGAAGTGATGGAAAGGTAGCACAGAATCAGGCCATTCCTCTTTTTCACTGGCAAGATCTTGCCCCTTATAACTGCCCAAACACTGTCACTGAAGTCCTGCAGTTCCCAGTCATTTCCCTCCCACCTTTTTTTTTTTTAAGGGTGGAAAATGCAACTTTCTGATGGCTTTTGGGCTATGGCTGGTGGTGCTCTCAGCAGCAGCTGCCTTGCAGCAGTGATGCAAGCGACCATTCTTACTGCAGACCCACACGACGCTGCAAAGAAGGGATTTGGTCTCCTTTGATGCAGAGGTTTCGCATCAAGTACCTGCTGGTGCTGCGACAAAACAATATACTCTTACCTTCTTCCCTCTCCTGGTCAGGTTTAGCACCTGCAAAGCACAGCAAGACATGCAATGAAAAGCTACCCATCAGGTAAAACCTGTGGTTGGCACACAGTGGGGGGCTTGCTGAGAGCAGGGAAGGATCCTAAGGAAGTGCTAGGAAAGAACGGGTGACCACAGAGCCAGAAGCCCTGAGCAGGACCATCACCTTCATCGTCCAGCGTGGGGTAGCTCCGGGCCGCCCGCAGGTCGTACTGGGTGTCGTCCTTCTCGGAGGGGAGCTGGCTGGCCGAGAACGCCGCGGTGGGACCCACTGCCTTCACTGCCAGCAAGGCACTGCGCCCTTTCTTCGAGGGGGAGGACTTCAGAGCTGGGGAGAGCAGGGAGGGCAAAGATGAAACCACCAACAGCTGCTGTCACACCAAAGCTCTTCCCTTCACAGGAAGAGGCTCTACCAACACACACACACACACACACACACACACAGGTACTCTGCTGAGCCCAGGTCAGGCACAGGGACAGCTGCTGGTGGGAATCCAAGCAGACCAAGGCAAGCTGTGACAGCCCGAGGGCTCTCCAGTTCCCAGCTTTGCTCTGTATCATAGAATTATGGAACGGTTTGGGTTGGAAGGGACCTTAAAGCCCATCTCATTCCAACCCCCTGCCATGGGCAGGGACACCTCCCACTAGCCCAGGTTGCTCCAAGCCCCGTCCAACCTGGCCTTGGACACTTCCAGGGATGGGGCAGCCACAGCTTCTCTGTCCAACCTGTGCCAGGGCCTCACCCCCCTCACAGTGAAGAATTTCCTCCCAGTATCCCACCAAACCTTACCCTCTGTCACTGGGAAGCCATTCCCCCTTGCCTGTATAAAGTCCCTTTCCCCCTTTTTTCTAAGCCCCCTTTGGGCACTGCAAGGGGCTCTAAGGTCTCCCAGCTGTATCACATGGAAAACCTTGCTCAGGCTCCAGCCCAGACTCCCCAAAAGGGCTGCAGCAGCAAGGCTGAGGTAAAGCCTCACAGCAGCTCCTGGACTTGGTACTTACAGGAATTCTTTCGAAACACTGTGTTGGTCATGAATTTGAAGAATCTCTCTGCATAAAAGCTGGGTCTGTGTACTGACACCGTGTCCTACAACAGCAAGAAGCAATTGTTTAATTTTAAAATGATCCCTAAAGGCAGAATTTCTGTAACAACCAACGCAGTCTTTTTTATTCCAACATCTAGCACTGATAGTCTTAAAATGGAAAGGCTTAACTGAAACACTCTGATTAATGCTATAAATAACCCTGAAGCGTTGCCTCTGATTGCATTTGATTATATTCTTGCTGTGATTTTATAATGGATTTTGGTGATTTTATTCCTTTGTAGACTTTCTGGATTTTTAAAAAATATTGCCCTGATTGCCTGTGTGGTATTCTGGCTTTGCTGGCTGCCATCCCGAGCACATCTGGATACCTTTGCATACAAGACAGACACCCAAATTCAGTCAAGGGTCTCCATACATTTCAAATATTTTTGTTTAAAACAGTAAAACTGAAGCTCTCTCTGCTTCTCATGTTTGACTTGGCTTGGCATCTCCACGTTTCTTTTGCCATGTTATTTAGGGAAGTGAGCAGATGCAATGCTGAAGAACAATTTCCACATCCAAGGCTATTCTTTCAGAAACACACGCCTGGCTGCTGCAGGAGAGAAGCAGCATAGAAACAGGGAAAGGGATTTACTGGCAGAGAGCTTGTTGAAGTGAAAACAGACTGTCACCAAAGGAACAGCACAGGGCTCCTCCACACCCCCAGGAACACACACACACACACACACACATCTGTGCACCCCTGGTGTCATGGGGAGGAGAAGAGTGGCAGATGGGAGCAGGGGAGGAAAGCTGGGAGCACGACAGCTCGACATGTGAGGAGGTGGAGTGACCAACGAAACCTGACTGGGAATAAGTGGCCCCACCCCGCTGTGCACGCATGAGAGGCAAGAACTGCTCCTTTCATCAGCTGCAGCTGTGCCAGGTGAGGCACTATAAATAGCCAGGTAATGGCACCAGGTAATCCTGTAGAGGCCTGGACAGCTCCTGCCTCTGCACAGGCACTCACCCCATCGTGGACAAGGGCCTTCCAGGTGTGTTCTAGTTTCTTGATGAACCTAATTCCAGGGGAGAAGTGGAGACAAAAAGAGACAGATTCAGGCATGTACTCCCTACTAAGTCACCCTTCATACCCCAATAGGAGATATCCCTGAGCTGCCAATGACTCCTCTGTCACCAGGACTGAGCTTTCTTCCAGCATCTCCATATCCACAGTGAGGCCAGGACTGCCTGGGAACACCACAGAGAAGGAGAAGCTGGGCTGAAAGAGGTGCAGACAATTGCCTGGAGATATGCTGTCCCATACTGAAATGGGAAGTTTCTTTACAAGCAACTCATCATGGACAAATGGCTGTGTGCCCCCCTGGTTCTAAGGACAGGATGGAAACGCACAGCCAGCTTGGGGCAGTCTGTCTACTCATCCTCACAGTCTCCAGCAGAGGAAAACCTCACTGCTTTCGTTCAGTATTAAAAGAGATGTTACCAGCCTGAAAGGTCAGTCGATGGCCAGGTTACCCACCTGTATGACTGCAGGATATCTATGATTCCGACATGCAGCAGGAGACGCTCTCCCTTGCCATTCACTGCTGGGATCCCTCCCATCCTGCAGGTAAAGCAGAACCTCAGTGGGTGCAGCCTCAACCTGAGCTCCTGTAACACCTGAGCCCTGGGGGAGGGTCACAGCAGCCCTTGCAAGGGGCTCTGGTGTGGTGTCAGACAACCCAAAATCAGCAGGGTCACTTTGTGCACAATTACAGGTGTCACCGACTGACCCGGCCTGACCCCAGGTGTCCTGATGTCACTGCCTGCATGGCCAGACACCTCTGTCACGACAGGACCCGTGTCATGTGGCACAGCTCTGCCTGGGCCACAAAGCACCACGGAGCTTTTTCTGCTCTACTTAAGTCTGGGGATCGGGTTATTTACCAGGTCAGCGAGAGCTGTCTGCCATTAGGGCAGCAAACCCTTAAGGACGAAGGTATTTCCAGTCCCATGCACACAAATATCATCCTGCCAAAGGTGCAGCAACCATCAGCACCAGCAACCCAACCAAAGCATGTGGGTACCAGACAGGGCACTGCAATTAATGATGGAATACTGGAAACACCCAGGTATTATCTTAGCTCCACCGGGACTGATTATCAAACCCAGAGCAGCTGCTTTTGGACAGCAGCAAACAGCAAACTTCACCATTCCTTAGCAAGCCTGGCCCACAGAGCCAGGGATACAGGTACAGAGCCAGGGATACAGGTACAGAGCCAGGGATACAAGTACAGAGTCCCTCCCAGATCAGGCACAGCACAGGACAGGTTTGGGGCAACCCCCCAGCTCCGGCAGTGACTCCAGCACTTGGCTACATGCCTTCTGCTGATCCCACGGGGATGGCCTCAAGGGAACTGCCAGGGATTCCAAAGGTGGGAGTGGTGGAGAACAAACTCCAAGCTC
The DNA here is from genome assembly GCA_035047865.1 of Dendrocincla tyrannina. Classification (NCBI taxonomy): domain Eukaryota; kingdom Metazoa; phylum Chordata; class Aves; order Passeriformes; family Dendrocolaptidae; genus Dendrocincla; species Dendrocincla tyrannina. The sequence continues at coordinate 4,572,572 of JAWWMP010000082.1, forward strand.
CCAGGGACAGGCTGATCTCTACTTCTGCTCCAGTATTTAGGTGCTGTTAGAATTAGAGTTTGTGTCTCCTCCCCAAAGCATGCATGGATGTTCAGAGGCTGTTACACAAGCTGACAACCTACAGCCTGGCCTAAGCAGAGAACCTCCTGTGAGACCAGAGCCTTGCAGTGCTGTTTCCCACCACAGCTTCCCCCTTTCCCATTGGCAACACTACCACAACCTCAGGAGAGCTGCTCCCTCAAACAGTTCCCGTGGGCCTCAGAAGGGATCTGCCACTCCAGCCTCCACCTCCTCCCCTCACAGCAGCAGGAGCGTGCCCAGGTTGCACCTACGTGTCGTCGGTGTCTATGGCCTCGCCCCGGGCAGCCCCTCCCTGGATGGACTCCATGGCTGTGGAGTACAGGGCCTTCTGCCCCACGGGCCGCTTCTCGTCCGACGTGCTGTGGGCTCCCTCCGACAGCTGCTCCCGCTCTTGCTGGTCTATGTTATGAACCCCAAGCAGCAGGCTGTAGTCCATGATTTTAAAGCTTTCCAATACCTACAGGTTTAGTATTGAGTTTAAGAACAAAGAATAAAATATATCAAGCCAGCAGCTCAAATACAGCACAGATCCCAAAGCATGGAAAAGCTCATCCACATACCCACTAACAACTCCTTTGCCAGTGCCGGAGAACAGTCACCTCTGGGCTTTACTGCACAGAATTTGGCCATCCCACAATTACCCCAAAGGGCTGAAGACTCACAAACAACACTTGTATCTGCTGTACACTAATTGTGAAAATGTATTTAGTTCCAGCAGAGGAGCTACAAGAGGAGCAGGCTGCCAAAGTGTGATGCACCAGGCAAAGGGACACAGCCTTGGCCCACAGGGGCTGCCATGACATCCAACTCCACTGCTTGGCTTTCAGAGAAAAGGGCAGGAAGAGGGACTGATCCTGCTCCGGGGTTAGCAGATTTGCAAGGTTCTCAATCTTCCACATGCTTGAGAGCCACAGAGCTCCCTCACCCTGCTCCCTGAGCTGCCCCTTCCTTACCAGACAGTCTCGCTGCAAGGTCTTCACCAAAGCACTGAAGGTGTCTGCATCCAGCATCAGGCCCTCAGGCATGTCTTGGATGAAGTCCAGATCCTTGTATGTAGGGCTGGACTTTTCTTTCTCCTTCTTGGATGCCCGGCGTTTGTAGGTTGAGCCTTTGAGGTCGAATTTGAGGTGCATTTTCACCACTCGAGGCAGGATGTTGTTCATCACAACCACACGGATGTTTTTGCCCCCGGACTGAACACAGTACAGTCCGTAAAACTTGGGCAGCAGAGTCCGGGGGTTCTGGTTCAGATTCTGCAGCAGGGGTGGAAAAAAGCACAGAGGAAGGTCACTGAGGCAGAAGATTCCTGCTCTGTTCACCACAAAGCATGTCAACAGGTCTTGCAAGGGTCAGACTTGGGGCTCTTTGCATAGAGATTTTCTGAACTTTACAGGAGCTCAGTGTACACATCTCATGAACTCCTGCATTTCAGTGGCTTTAGGACCTGAAAATACAGGGACTGAGATGTTCAGCACTCTCTGGGCAAATCACCAAGTCAGAAAATTCCCTGCTTTCCCCAGGAACACCAGCTAAAAAAGGGAAACCAAACAGGGAGAGAAATAAACACAATAAGTGGGAACTTCAAGTTTAAAAATAACATCCCTCTTGATCTCTTCACGAGTGTCAGAATCAAGACCCATTCTCTGGCCCAGAATAAACCAGGGACAGGGTTATTTTTTTAAACAAAACAACATAAATGTTCTCCTCCTGTTGCAGAGTTGCTTTATAAAGCAGTCAGCCAGAGAGCACGGATATCCTGCTCTGCTATCATCTTTTTTTAGGCAGCAGTATGATTAGGAATGACATGACAGGCAGGATTTGCTTGTTCAGCTTTGGGCATATTTGTGAAGGAAACAGAACATCTCTGCACACTATGGCAGGAAGGACAGACCTGACAGGTTCTGACAGATGGCAGAAGCGTGACTGTATTAAAATTCCATTCCCTTCTCATCTCACCAACATGGGCACACCAGTGAGCCCTCTTTGAGAGGGCCAAAAGCAACAGAGCAGGTAAACCAAATGCAAACAGCTTGAAAGCAATTCATGATGAAACTACTCTGCTTCCATTCTCTGACTCCTTTGACATGGATGGTTTCCCAGGAACAGAAGAGAGATCAAGGATAGCACCAGAGAACTCACAGTGGAGTTTTGCAACAGGTAGCTCAGAACTCTGTATCAGACAGGTAAGTTCAGTTTAATTCACTGATTGCCTGCCAGGGCGACTGGAGAATTAACAGTGCAACTCCACTGCCAATCAAAACTCCACATCTGATTTACAAGACACACCAGGCAACAGGTAACACTTTCCATGAAAGCTCATCCTGTCCAGGAACGTGAGTGCCACCTGCAAAAGCCAGTGTCTGATTCACAGAATTCCAGACTGGTTTGGATTGGGAGGGACCTTAATCTCATCCAGTTCCACCTGTTGCCATGGCCAGGGACACCTTCCACTAGCCCAGGTTGCTCCAAGCCCTGTCCAACATGGCCTTGGACACTTCAGGGATGGGACAGTCACAGCTTCCCTGGGCAACCTGTGCCAGGGCCTCCCCACCCTCACAGCCAAGAATTTCTTCCTGGCCTGGCTGTCACTTACACACAGACACCCCACAACCTGCCTCCCTTGGGTAAAATATACCCAGTAAATATTGAGTGAGGAAAGGATTTTCACAAAACCAGTGTAGGATCACATAAATCCACTGCACCAGGCACATAGATGGGGCAACAGAATTGCTTCCCATCACCTTCTCCTCAGCATCTCCACAACAAACAAATCCTTTGGTTGTTCCATTTGAACTTCAGAGTCCTCATCCCTAAAGCTGGAGCCTCCAGCACAGCTGTACGGGGCACAGCTCCTGATTTCTACACCAAAACAGCACGTTTGGGTCCAATTTACTGTCACTCAATGCATGGGTCTCAATGTCCTGCTTTGCCAGCCCTGAGATTTAGGCAGCAGCTCCTGCAGGACTGACGTTCAAAGCTGGCTGGTACTATGGGAGCCTTCAGCTTGGAACTGCAGCCCATGGGAGCCAGGACAACGAGCAGCTGCCCTGAGTGACTGTCAAACAGAAGGAACAGGGGAGATCCAGGGACAGCAGTGGTTTCCTCACAAAACCAAGGTTGGTTGTGTTATTGCCTGAAGAAAAAGAGACTCAGGTGGGACCTTCTCACTCTCTAATCTCCGCGACAGGAGGGGACAGCCAGGGGGGGCATCAGGCTCTGCTCCCAGGGAACAAGGTACAGGACCAGAAGAAACAGCCTCAAGCTGTGCCAGGGCAGGTTTAGGTTGGATATTAGGGAAAATGTCATCATGGAAAGGGTTGTCAAGCCCTGGCACAGGCTGGCCAGGGCAGTGGTGGAATCATCATCCCTGGAAGTGGTCAAATAATGTGTGGATGTGGCACTTGGGGACATGGTTTAGTGGTGAGCATGGTGGTGCTGCTGCGTTGACAGTTGGACTTGATGGTCTTCAAGATCTTTTCCAGCCTTATCAGTTCTGTGATTCTATGATTGCTATCAACAGCCATCCCCAAATCCAGGCTGGGACAGATACATGGTGCCAAATGAAGAGGAACAAACTAGTGCTGGGAAAAGGACACCCAGAAACACGCATCTGGGAAGCCATTTCGAGGGCAGAACATGCCTCCAAGCCATGGCACAATTATCCGCCTCACATTTACCCACCGAGTTTGCAAATAATCAGCAGGATTTTTGCTTCTGGGACTGGCTTTGTAATATGCTGTGAATGCTGTCCCTGGCATGTGGACAGGACACAAGACACCCAGGTGGAGGACATGACCCATGAGATGCTCTGGACAAACCCAAGCTGGATCCAAGGTGTTGGGTGATACACACCATGTAGTAGCCAGGAAGGAGCTTCTGTAGGAATTCAGCTTCCTTGTGCATCACAGTTTTTATGATGAATTCATCATCACTGGTGACGTAGAAGAGAGAGCCACTGGCCCCGGGGTTGGACAGCTCGATCAGAGGCTCGTTACATAATGAATACTGGGGAGGAAAAGAAAAACAGGTGATGTTTTATCCCCTACTTATTGCAGATTGAGTTCTATGCCCTCAAGGGCCTTCCCCAGCTCTCTCTGGGAGATCAAGGGGTAGCAAAGCTGGAGTGAGAACTATTTTCATTATAGGTTAGGTCTGAGCAGCCAAGCTGATGGACAATTTAAAATTAGAGACCAAGGTTACAGTTCAGAGCATCCCAGCTGCTCAGAATCCAGCTAATCATGTGCTTTCAGGAACATCCAGCCTTCATAATGACATCTTATCTGCTCCCATTGTGCCTGCATGCACGTATCCCATCTAGGCTCTTTCAGCACGTCCCTGCACGCGCAGACGGACACGGGATTTTAGGAGACAAGACAATCTGCTCAGGGAAGCACTGTGCTGGAGGGAACACAACACACTGGCTGTTCTCAGCAGCCCCCCCTGGCCTTGTGCTCCCCTGTTTCAGAGGATTTTTGCAGCCACACTTCCCCCCTCATGTGCTGGAAACACGTGAAAAGTCTTAGCCCAGGTGTGCAGCCAAAAGGGATCAGCTCTGTGCAAGCTCAGCAAAGGGTTCTGCATCAGGAGCTGAGCTGGGAGGACATTTCTAGCCATCAGGATGCAAACAGTAGCTCCTCAAATGAGGACATACCCCGGAGCAGGGGAGAAAAAAAAGAGAAAGCACAAGCAAGATGGACTTTGCAGCTCAGTGCTCACCCAGGTACCTGTGGGGGTCGGGTGGGTTCAGGGCAGGATCACAGAGATGCCCAGAGAGAGGTGAGGTGGGGAGAGGAAGGTGGAGGATGGAAAGGAGCTGATCAGAGCAATAAATTAAATGTTCATCATTTTGTACTGAAAACAGCTTTCAGCCTGCACAGACTAATGATCTAAGACTTGATCAAGTTAATCATCTCATGCATAATCAAAGGCATTTGCTGCTGTAGCAGGCAAGAGACAACCAGGGAAAGCAGAAACAACAGATCAGAGCCATAACCTTTGCAACTAAGGCAAGGCAGGCTCTCTGCCCTCCCAAGTTCTGCACTTGGCTGGCACAGGTAGGCATCACCATTACCCTCACACCAGGCACTGGCACAGGTTTGTTTCACTGGCAGGTGTTCAGCTATGACCACCCCTGTTTACAGGTGAAGTCAGACAAGAAGGGCTGTTCCCAAAGGGAAGGATATGCATTCATGGATGTGTTTCCTTCCCCAGTTCACACAGAACAGGACGTCACATGTAGGCAAGGGCCCAAATTCAACCCCAGTGCACTCCAAGCCCCAACAGCTTGTACTCCAAGGTATTTGAAAACCAGCCTTTCCAGCTCTGAGGAGCTTTCAGAGCACAAGAACAAGCTGTGTTTTATTCCATCTTTATAAGATGATTAAAATAACTACATTCACATAGCTCTCAAGTGAGTACACAAGGAAAAATTCCCATCTTTGTCCTCAGAGCCCCAGGGGACATTACAGGGTCGCACCCAGCAGAACACAACTCCTTTGGCTTGTAAACACAGTAAGTTATTGTTACCACAAGGACCAGAGAGGGAAGCCCATGGCAGGGCTTACACAGCTCACACTGTGTGCAGGTCACTGCTTCCCTGCAGTGCAGCAAACCCAGACTAAGGGTCATGCAACGCATTGGGAAGGACCTTAAAGCTCATCTCATTCCACCCCCTGCCATGGCCAGGGACACTTTCCACTAGCCCAGGTTGCTTCGAGCCCGTCTAACCTGGCCTTGGACACTTCCAGGGACAGAGCAGTCACAGCTTCCCTGGGCAACCTGTGCCAGGGCCTGCCCACCCTCACGGTAAAGGAAGAATAAAGGAGAAAGACAGAGAAATCCAAAAATATATCCATACCAAATAATCATCTGGACGAATCCCGAAGAGCTCTCGGAAGTACCGGAAAGCCACGGGAGCGTAGGTCTTGAACCTGAAGTCGGCGTAGTGGTGAGCTGGGGTGAGGTTGCTGCCTTCGCTGCACAGAACACACACAGGGCCCCTGTTACCATCCACCACACATGCTCAGTCACACCAAGACTACTGTGTAACTCAGATGAACTGAGCCCTGCAAAAAGACTTCTTTGGAACAACAACCACCTTTCTTCTGTGGCAGGACAACAGGAAAACAGGTTTTATATTATCTGCCAAAATCTATTTCCAGAGAGTGAAGGAACAACCACTTTCCAAGGAGAATATATTTACATAGAGAATATAGCATTTATGAGCTTTGTTTATTCATAGTTCAAGAGCTCCCAGAAGGAGTTTCTTCCATCTCAAACATTATATAATTTCATGGAAGAAATTCTAGATGGGCAGGTACAAAGACAAGCACGTAGGAAGGGTAACAAACTCAGCACACAGTACTGCTTCCCTGCAAGCCAGTACAGCAAAATCCAACACTTCCCACTATTCTGTTTGTATGTCATGGTGCAGATTTCAAACATTCAGAGCATCCAACTCTGATCTAAAGGCAGATGGAAGCTCTCCTGAAAAATCAGCAAGCAAAAAAGAAATAATTCATCCATTTGTTCTTTTTCCCTTCTCCTTTACCTTGGGAAAAAAATGCTCTCCACCACATAGAAGTCCTGCATCAGGACATCTCTCTCTGGCTTGGAGCTCAGGTTGCCCACAGTATATCCAATCCCCAGCTGGATGGCCCCCTTCAGAGTGGATGATGTGGTCTGGCAGAAGGAAAAGAGCAGTCAGTGAGCATTTCACAGGAGATTATGGCAATGACATCCCCTGTAATACAACACAGCCATGTCTGTGACTTCTGTGGGGTTGTCTGTGGCACTACACCCTGCTAACCAAGTTCCTCCAGCTGCTGAAGAGATGGATTAGGGCTCCAAATTTGCTGTCTGCATGACTGTGCTGTCCAGGGGTGCTGCATAAAATCTCACTCAGATGGGTTAACTACTGGGCCCCAACTTCTCCTCTCCATCTGTCACCCACAGTTGGCTGCCACCCCCACTCCCCAAACCCAAACCTTTTTGTAGGTGGTCTCCCCAGAAGCATCCACGCTTCGATGGCCAATCTTCTTTCCTTGGCCAGGCTGTCCTGGTCCCTGCAATGAGAGCACGTGGGTAAGGATCAGGGCAGAGGCTGAGCTGGCCACCAAGCACAGCCACAGCCACACTCAAACAGCTGTACCTGACACAGGGATCATTCCACTGCAGAATGCCAACAGGTGTAACTGGCACTTGCAAACTTCACACAAGAAATTACCCTTCCACCCCTCAGGAGTTAGGATAGCAACACAGCCCCTGTCACTCCCACTGCTCACTGGGCAGAGCCCTCAGTGAAGATGCTGACCTCAGAAAAGATCCAGCTGCCAAGATTCCCCACATGCTTGACTGCGGTTTCCCATTGATTTAAAATAGTAATGTATTAAATCAAACAGCCTGAGAGGTTTATTCTTAAAAACCCCACGCCCTCAGGTGTCACACCAATGCCTCGCGCTTCGCTGGAGCGATCAGAGGCAGCTGGCAGGGACAGCCCAGCCCAGCCCAGCCCTGCTCCCACTGAGACAATCCATTCAGTAAGATCTCATCTGTTTATGATTCCAAAGCCGAGCCCACATGGGATGAGCTCCAGGAACGGCTCTTCCACAGGTTTTGCAGAGTTTACAGAAATGCTGTAGACTGCCAGCGCTTCAGGGTGACAACAAACCTGCTCCTGTCCCCTTCTCCTCTCCTGTCTCTGAGTCTGCCCAGGCCCTTCTTTGCCAACCCAGGAGGGAGGAGAACGTGTGTGTTCCCTTTGGCAACCCAATGTAACCACGTTTTGTGAAGTTCTGTGTCGCTCCTTTTGCAGCCCGGGGTGTAGGGACTCTACACCACCAACCAACATTTCACCCACTCCCAAGCCCTCTGCCAGTCGATCCCAGTGGATAGCAGAGCCCAGTGGACAATTAAAACTGCTGGTGAGTCACCAGCACCATTTTGGGGTTTGCTATACTGTAGAACAGCTTTGGATGTTCCTTTGAGCTGCATGCAGAGAGATCCAAGGTCAATTCCTAAGGGACTGTTCTATCCCTGTCCCTCTTGAGTGCTGCACAGACCCAGCTCTGAATCGATGGCTCCAGCAGACAACAGATAATTTTGCTCAGACTAAGAAGTTCTTTGTGCTTTAGCTTTTAATCAAGGGCCTGCAGCTATTTCTGATCAAACTACTTGTACTTCTCATATTAAGGGGCAGCCTGAGTTCTCCTTCAAAAATCCCATTTCCTACCCTGTTCTATTAGCACAGCCAGCCTTGCTCCTGAGCTCTCCTTCTCCCAGCAGCTGTGATCAGCAGCACAGCTTATCCTCTCCTTCCAGCCTCTACCCAGCGTGCTGGATCCTACTCCACACAAACTCCAGCTGTGCCATCCTGCCTCACCAGTGGCTCATCATCATCCTCCCAACGTGATGAACACACACAGGTAGTGGGAAGGGATGCCCATCCTAGAACTGCAGTGACAAAAGCCTTTTCCAGCCTCTTGTAAACAACAGCCTGTGGCTGTTTACAGGGCAAGAAAAAGTGGGGCTATTTGTGCATTGAACCAAGCAACCAACTTCCAGAGAAGGTGAGCTTCCTACTACACATATTTCTGGGGAGGCACAAACAAATCAAGTGTTGCATTCCTGGCACTTTTATGGGAAGATTTTGCTATTCATGTATACAAATGCCTATCATCACAGGTGAGAAATGGGAAGGGGGATGTCAGAAAATGTGATCAAACGAGAATCACTGGAACATGATGCCCGAAACTGAGAGTGTGGGCTTCAGGGAACAGCTTTCAGGCACAGAGCCTCCTCCTGGGTTCCCTGCTGCCAACTGTGGGGAGTTCTGCTCCAGAAGGTAACAGTGACTCAGAACCTGTGACCTGGAATATCTCGGAGAGAAGAGCAGTCCCTGGAGATGTTCCACCGTTTTAGGGTTTAACAAATCACAGCCTCCCTGACTCGCTCCCAGGAGTGGGTGAGAGCCAACACAGGGCCCTGGAGATGCCCAACACACAGATTTTCCAGTTACCACCTCCAGGTCCTGGGTGCTCTCAGCCACTGACATACAGGCATCATGGATCACACAGTTAAAACGGGCCACATGATGGGCACAATCCTTCCATGTCCCCTCTGTGGCTGTGGGGATGCCAACACAGGGACACTGGAGACCTGCCACTAATTTTATTTCTCCCAAGTAACAGATACCAAATTTTCAGTAATCTCTTATGTATTTTGAAATCCAGTTTTGTTAAAAAGAAAAAAAAAAACAACAAACAAAGAAAGGCAGGTAGAAGTGTTTCCTAGAGCTCTCTGTTCTCATTTCTCCACATGGGACTGTCAAACCTAGCTTAACACAGCTCACCTCAGTGATGGCAGTCTTCTTTGGGGCCAGACCTGCAGAGAGAAGGGAAGAGGATCAGAAAAAGTAGGGACATCAGAAAGAAAATCAATAACCCAACCACCAAACCTCCAAGAAAATGGTCCAGTGTCTTTTCAAGCCAGACAGCCTTTAGAGTAGCTGAGTTTGCCCTGTTTTCAGCTTCCCTGGTGCAGGAATCTGAAGGTACAAGAGTCACCCAAACAATTTCATATTTAGAAGAATAAAAATGCACATTTTTTCCTAGCAATAACATTTCCTAGAGGCTTCAGCAGAAAGTTCTCACAAATCCCTGCTGCCCCATTAAGCAATGGGTCCATGCTGTGCTGGAGAGTCAGTTCCATGCAGAAGGCCAGAGAAACACTCCTGAAGCTGCTTTCCAGCCCCTCAGTAGGCACTTGACAAACTATATTGATAATTGAATCTATTTATAGAGTCCAATGTCCAAATATATCACACAAATGAATGCATCATTTATCTTTACTGCTGCCCCGGGAGAAGCCACCGCTGCTCCACTACAGCCAACAGTGAAAATTAGGGCTTTGCCTCAAGCTCTTAGATATATAATCTGAGCTGGAAACACAGGCCCAAGCCCTCTGACATGAGGCCACCTCCCATTTCCTAGCCTGAGTTTCTTTTCTCAAGCCCAGGTTTGTAAGAAGGTCCTTACTTTCAGGCAGCAGTGAACAAAGGCTGCCGAAAGCCGTGTGGGAACCATGAGCTCCAGCCCAGCTGGCCCTGCAGAGCCACCATGAAGCATCAAGAGCTGCTGAAGAGCAGCTTCCAAGGCACCTCTTTCCAGGTCTGCCACTCCCTGCTGTGTGTTCCTACAGCACAGATCCTTATCAAGACACAATCCTTCAGAAATGGCTTAATTTCAAAAGAGACCATGGAGCAGAGCTTTGAGACCTCTACTCAGGAGGGATATCTACACTCAAACTGGGGGGTGGTCCTTCTCCAGGGGCAGTGGATGTCCTCCAGCCCTCCTGGCTGGAAAGCAGGAAAAGCCCTGAAGGATCCAGCCCAATTTCTGCTGCTTCAGCAACTCCCCCATTTTGACACTGGTTTTCCTGGGGTACCTGCTCAACGCCCTTAAAGACAAGCAGTGATGCTGCCCCAAGGCTTGTTTCAGAAGGAGCCTAAGCAAGAAGTTGGGCAGAATTTCAGTACCTGAAGGGGCTCCAAGAGAGCTGGAGAGGGCCTTGAGGGACAGGACAAGGGGGAATGGCTTCCCACACCCAGAGGGCAGGGTGAAATGGAATATTGTGAAGAGATTCTTGGCTGTGAGGGTGGTGAGGCCCTGGCACAGGTTGGGCAGAGCAGCTGTGACTGCCCCATCCCTGGAAGTGTCCAAGGCCAGACTGGACGGGTCCTGGAGCAACCTGGAAGGTATTCCTGCCCATGGCAGGGGGGGGAAGGAGAAGAGCTTTAAAGTCCCTGCCAACCCAAACCATTCTGTGGTTCCATGATAACAGGAGCATGATGTTCTGCAGATGACAACACCACCAGGAAAGTGTGTGACTCAGTTACATTTTGGGAAATATTTCACACACCGGGAAGCAAATAAATAAACCGAACAAAAACCCCTCAGGGGTCACAGGGAAAATGAAACTGCTCTGGATCAGAAGTGCTGCAGGTGTCTCACCATCCTGATCTCCACACACTGGGCAGACCCTGCTGCAAAATGGATCTTGCCATGTGGCATTTGGAGCACTCTGCAGTGCACCCCCTGTCCAAACTGCCCAGGGGGGCAGAACCAGAGCAGAAACAGGAAGAGTCACTTCTCGTTGTTCTGTTTTAAACTCTGCTCCCCAGTACCCAAGTGCTGCAGCAGGAATAGAATCACAGGACTGCAGCAAAGGTCTAAAATCCCACCTCAAACAGGAGGAGGGAAACGAGCAGAGCAGGATCCCGAGGGGCACAGAGCAGCTCCCCTCTGTCACTCTGTCACCCACCTGGGCTGCATCCCCTTCCCCAGCGGGGTGTCCCTGACACGAGTGGGTGACACACCATGAGCAACATGAACCCTCTCACTCCTCCAGCTCTCTGGGACTGCACCAGCTCAGGACCACTGTGAGCTCAAACCGCACTGAAAGATTAGTTCTTTGGCCTAAGCCAACACAATTTTGTGTTTATTGAACAAAACACCCCACAATGGCCTGGAGAGCAGGAAATAAGGCACTAAGTGAGCATTTAGCTAATGAACTTTCAGGACATGAGTAGGAGCAGCACCTCCAGACCACTGGAAAATCCAAAAGGGGAAATGCTGCTTCAGACTGAACACTGGAAATTGCCGGGAACACACTGTGGCTGAGAGCCCCAGGCCAGGAGAACGTTCTCTCCTGCCATGGCTGCCACTGCTCTCCCACTGCACTAATCTCATTTCTGCACTTTGTCACAATTCCAGACCAGGAGATTATCTTTAATTTTGCGATAATTAGCACAAGCTGCTTTTATTCCCAGCTTTTAAGTGTCTGCTGCTGTACATGTACCAAATGTGGAATCAACACCAACCATCCCCATGAAGGAAAGGCACCAGAGGTGAAGAACCACAGACCTCCAGAACTGACACCTTAGGAGGGCACGAGCATCCCCAGCAAAACCTCTCCCAGCCCCCACCAAAAACAAAAAACCCAGTTTTATAAAATCAACTTGTCTAGGCAGAAAATGTAAAAATCTTCCACTGGCTCCTGCGTGTGTGGCAGGGGGCTGTGCTCAGCTCAAACTAGCTGACAGATGGCCTGGCAAACCCTGATTTAACTCCAGCTCCAGGGGTTCCAGAGCCACGAGACAGCGCTGGGGGTTGCGGGAGCTGCTGGGGGGAGTTTCGACACTTAACGAGATAATTGAAATGATTCTTATGCGATTTGGTGCAGCTTAGCGAGGCTGTGCTCAGAAAAGTGAGGAGCAGCTCCGGAGGGGAAACCCCGGGATGAAACCCCAACTTTCTGCCCTGCCTGCAGGTCGTGCCCGGGCTCTGCCGGGTGCTCTGTGCACGCTTGACCTGCTGCCTTCAGTTCTGTTCTCATCTGTGCACGGCTTTGAGTGACCCTGTCCCAACCCTCGAGCTCCCACAGAGCCTCCGAAAGGAACACTTCAGTTGTGGATTCAGCAATTCCCATCTCAGATCTAACTTCTGCTTTTTCCATAGTTCTTTGTTCACAGGCCGTCCCTACCATGACACTGACACTCTGCAGGACAGGCAGAACACCTCTGCACATGGTCTGACACAGGAAAGGGCTCTCGAGCTTCAGCTCTACCAGCCAGAGGAGCAAAACCCCCACAAGATGAAGGTGGTGAGCCCTGGCACAGGTTGGGCAGAGCAGCTGTGGCTGTCCCACCCCTGGAAGTGTCCAAGACCAGGTTAGACTGGGCTTGGAGCAACCTGGGCTAGTGAAAAGTGTCCCTTCCTGGTGTCCTTCAAAACCAGCTGAGGCAGACTGACTTGCAAAACCCCCTTGTTATCAAAAGAGTCATGAGAGGTTTCCGTCTACTGGAAAGGAATTTCTTAAGACAGTTTACAAAAATCCAGGATAAGCCTCGTTTAAGATCACAGAATCCTAGAATATCCTGAGTTGGAAAGGACCCACAATAATCATGAGTTCAACCCCTGGCCCAGCACAGACACCCCGACAATCCCACCCTGTCCCCCAGAGTGCTGTCCAAACCCTCCTGGAGCTCTGGCAGCCTTGGGGCCGTGCCCACTGCCCTGGGGAGCCTGTTAGGTGTCCATAAGGTGTAATAAAGAAGTTTTCTTTATATGATAGGTGTATACACAAAATCATATAAATAGTAAGTATTTGACCTTTTATGATGGCCTAGGGAAGTCAAAACGAATCGGAATAACCCGTGGGTTTATTTGGACTCCTTTCTCTGATCAGAACTGCTGCTGCATCTTTAATAAAAGCTTCACTTTATTTAAGTGTTTATGAGGATATACAATGTGACTGCTACTAAAAATATGTGAGAATACAAATGCCACGTAAGCTCCTCAGCTGGAGGCTGCACCAGCAGGACTCCCCCAGAAATCCAGCACAGCAGAGACCACAGGAAGCAGGAGCTAAACTCTCAGCAACACTCTGGAGAAGGCAGATGAGTATAACCTGCCCTTCCCAGGCAGCCAGGATCACTTCCTTCTGATCATTAAACCTATCTTCTTCCCATAAACCCACTCAATTTGACTCGGATGAGAAACATGAAATAAGGCACAATGCTGAATAAAAAAATTGTGGTTTTTTTGCCCTCTTAAATGTGGCATCTCTTGGCAGAAAGAGCTGTAGCTTCTCTGCACCCTGGCCACAGATCGCTGCTCCTTCCATCAGAGAGCTTAGAGAAATAATACAGAACTAAAGCAGTCTGAGAAAAATTCTGCTTGTTATATAGAACCTACATATAGCTGCGTCACCTAAATGTATTAATTTTTCCCTGGAGCACCAGCTGACTGATTCTTGAGATCATCCACACAAAACTGGTGCTGGTTGAACCCAGGTCACTCTGCCTCCTGACTGGTTTGCCTCCCCTATCCCTATGCTCAGGCAAGGCTGGTTCCATCCCTGTGGGCAAGCATGGCAAGGTGGAGGGAGACCCAGCTCTGGTGCACCTGCAGCACAGGTAGCCCCACATTCCTCAGGACACTTTAGCCACCATCCAAAGTCCAGCAGCTATTTGCAGAGAGAAATGCTGACTGTACCAGAGAGCGTCCAAAGTGGGCTACCAGGAGAGCCAGAGGTAAGTAATCCCACTTAATCCCACCTCAGCTGCCCTGCTGTCCTCCCTGTCCCCTGCTCGCCGCCCACACCGGCTCTGTGCCTTGTTCCAAGCACGCAGGAGCCACCTTCACCCTGGAGAGGGAAGATGACATTTGCACACCAGGATCTGCTGCCCCAGCTCCATGTCCTGCACTCTTTCCATGGCCTTTGTCTTGTTTATCTGAGCAGAAACGTTGAGTTCAGGAACGGCAAGGCTTGTACAAATAAATGGCTCGTACAAATGAAGGGAAGGAGGCCAATGTACAGGCTGGGCAGGCCAGGCCCTGGGGCACTGCTGGTCCCTCCTTTCCACCCTGGGCACAGACAAGCTCTTCCATTAACTGGAGACAGGCAGGCGAGTGGGAGCCCCAGTCCTGCCCCAGACACCCCCTCAGGTTTCTGACCTTCAGACTCTAGAAGGTGCTCCCCTGTCAGGACTCTCCAGGGATCAGTCACTGAACCTGTATTTTACAGCCCAGCCTGGCCAATCAAAGCAAACTTCCAGCTTAAGGAGCATCAGTGCTGCCAGGGACTGCCACAAAGGGATGATGCTGCAGCAGTGGCACCTACCAGCCTGATTTATTTTTGGGTTTATGCAGAAACTCTTTCTGCCTCAGAAACAAATCCATTTATGCCAGCTCAGGAGGCAGGGCAGAAGATGAAGATGCCGGTGGGGAGTTAGCACATCCCTTCCTCATCCTCAGCTGCAGGTGCCGCTGCATCCGGGGTGCAGCATCCCAGGGGCAGCCTCCTTGGGGAGCTGAGCCAGGACATCACCATGCTGGAGCGTTTCCTTGACAACTCCCAGGAAAAGCACTTACTGCACCAAAGCCCAATTACAGCGAGGAACGAGCAGGACAAGAGCAGGGAAATGAAATTTAAAAAGAACTGATTTGTTTTCTTGTTTCGGATCAGCTGCCTGTAGGAAAAAGGACAATTTCGGAGTGCTGAGCCCGAAGCGTGTGACACAGTGACAAAAAGCAAAACAAAAATCTCATCAGGAGCAGCACACAATAGCTGCCACCCGGCAGCGGAACAGGCTGCAGCCGCTCGGCTCCATAATTATGCAATCCAGTGGGATGTTCAGGCAAACATCTGCTCCATGGGAAAGGTGCAGCCTTATCTGAACACAGTGTTCCTGCTCCCTTCCACGCGCCTCACAGGAGGATTGTGCAGTGGAACAACACAGGCACCCCGGCACGTCCCTCATGGGCAGCGGGGGCAGGAAGGTGAGCGGCTCCCAAGGTCAGGCACCCGGCAGTGCCTCTTCCCAGCCTCTGGCTTCTCTCTTTATTACAACCTGCAAGTCCAAATTTGCCTACCAGCATTCACAACAAAGCCTGACCAGGATGAGAGACAGCAAACATGGCAGCAGGAAGCGTCACCTCTGCAGGAGAGCGGCAGCTCTGACCCGTGACAACACCTGGGCACAGAGATGCCACATTAAAACCACGACGCCAATTTAGAGCAAGGCCATGAAAGGCTGAAGGACTTTGAAGCCACATTCCTCACAATCATCCAGAAGAGCCAGAGCAACATGCAGCTGCTCGTTACCTTGGCTCAGGAGAAGGATAAGCTTCACATTCCCTACTACCAGGTTCCAATCCACTGCTCCACTCACTGGAGCATCTCCTGGCTGCCCAGAGCTGTGGTTCAACAGTGAGAGAACACACAACTTCATGTGGCCTTTCTAGTCATGTTGCAAAACCACTGGGGACCTGAACATAACCATAACCCCCAGGCAGCCCTTGAGACTCTTTTTGCATATCCAGATGGAGTTTCCAGCTGCCACAATGTCCCAGAGAGTTGTTTCCCAACCCCAGGTCAGAGAAGCACAAGCTAATGAAATAATTAATTTCCTTCCTTCATTTTCCAAGCATCCGTATCTCTCTGCCTGCAGGCTCCTGGTGAAAAGCAGGATCCAGAACCCTTAACATGTCCTACCTCTGTGCTGGGAAGGATGCTCATCCTCCATTATGTTGCTCTCCCAGTGTCACTAATAAAGAGGGAGAAGCTCGACCTGACTAATCCGAGGTTACACCCTGCCAGAACAGTGCTTCTGCCCCAAATACCCAGGGTTTGCAGCATGGCACAGCTCAGGGCTTTGGATGCTTGGGGCTTAACGTCAGCCCTCAGCACCTCCCAGCCAGGTAGGGATTAGAGCTGCTGGAAGCTCTTCACCAGCTGACCTTGGCAAGCTCCCTTTGGAAGTCACTGGCTCTGTGGGGCCACCTGCAAGGCAGGAGCCACGTACAGGACAGGGAACTGCTGTGTGGAAAAGCGATATATTCACTGCAGTAAATCCCAAAACTACTTACACTGGTAAACAGCACAGAATGTTGTTACCGAGAGGGAAAACCCCCTTGAACTAGTGCAGGAGGATGCCTTTGCACATCGGCTTGGCTTCCTTTCCAACATTCTGTCTCTGGGTAACCCGCAAAGGATCTCAGCCTGTCTGAGGAGAGCACTGGGAAGACAGAGGAATCATTGCAGCTGTAGGCAGGAGCAGCATGGCAGATTCAAAGAGGGTTGGATTGCAGACTGTATGGGACAGTGACAAACTATCCCCACAATTTTATCTCTTAGCCCTTTCTCACAGAGGATTCTGCACCTCTGATCCAGGAGGGGTGGGCCACATCACTTCCACCATTTAGAGCGTTTTCCTATAGATCCTGCCTCAAAGACAGCTGACCCCCTTGCTCATGCACCAGCAGGAATAATTCTAATCTAATTTAGTCTGAGAATAGAAGAACTCAATTCAAGAAAGATATCCACTTCCCCAAATTTTCCATTTTCTGACTTTCTGAAAAATGTGCTGAAGTCCAATTACTACAGTCACAGCAGGTAAGGAAATCTACCTGAAGTTTCCCAATAACGACCTACCACAACACCAGGACATAGCGCAGCCAGCACATCTTTAAACCCGTGGGATCCCAGCATCCCAACCAACAGCAATCTCCAAAGGGAAAACAGCTGTTCTGTCTGCAGGCCACTCTTCACAAGTCACCCTGAAGATGCACCTGGATTTCTAACGAGTAGGGTATTTCCTGATTTACTCCGTAGCCAAAGCCGCTCGGCTAAATCCTCTAAAGTTTAATTCCACTCTGGCTAATGTCACCTGACAGAGATTTTCTGAGGGTGCTCAAGCACTGGAGACTTGAAAGGCGATTTCAGAGCAGGGTTATGTACAACATGCGTCACTGGAGATAAAGTCCTTGTACTCAGCCTGATGTGAGCAGCCAACTCCTTCACCAAACCCTTCCAGGTTGCCACAGGTGCTGCTGACAACACTGCAGGAGAGATTTGCATCACAGCACTGAGGAAAGGTCTGGGTGGCAGAAGAGAACAGGACATCTGTAACTTCTACCTGTTTCAAAAACAGACACCCAGGCAAAAGCATCAGGTTGGATTTCCAGGCTTGTTTTCAGAGTGTGGGTTTGTGATACAGCCCTCAAAGAGCACGTGCTCTACACAACTCAGACATGGTTTTCAAGCTGGCCAGGTACCACTGAAAATGAAAGCGTGCTCAGAAAACCAGAGCAGTGACACATCTTTGTTTGAGAGATCAAATACTGGACTTGATGATCCTGGAGGTCTTTTCCAACCTTAATGGTTCTATGATTCTGTGATCTAATTCTACAGAAACCTGAGTTTTTGCTGACGTAATAAGGAGAAACCTAGGCATTCCAGGCTCAGGAGTGGCTCTTACCTTGACCTGCACCAAGTGATCAGAGATTTCTTGGCCTCTTTCAGAACTCACTATCCCAACTCTGCTGCTTTCCATCAGCATGTCCCCTGCCTGCATGTCCCCCACACTGCCTGAGCCCTTCCTGCACAGCCCATCCAGACGCTGTGGCACAATGAGGCAGCAGCTCTTTGGAAGCAAACTCTGCTTGATCTAACCCAGTTACTGCAAATCCTTTCCTCCAGACAGATCCAGATGGACCCTGGGTTGCATCAAAGGAGCAGGTTGAGGAGATGGATTCTGCCCCTCTGCCCTGCTCAGGTCAGACCTCACCTGCAGAGCTGGCTCCAGCTCTGGAGCACCAACATCAGAAAGCTGCTGGAGTGAGATGCGGAGCTGCTTGGAGATGCTCCAATGTCTGGAGCCCCTCTGCTCTTGGAGACAGGCTGGGAGAGCTGGAGAATGCTCCGGGGAGACCTTCGAGCTCCTTACAGTGCCTGAAGGGACTCCAGGAGAGCTGGAGAGGGACTGGGGACAAGGGTCTGGAGTGACAGGATAAGAGGAATGGCTTGCCACTGCCAGAGGGCAGAGTTAGATGGGATGCTGAGAAGGAATTCTTGGCTGTGAGCATGGTAAGGTCCTGGCACAGGTTTTCCAGAGCAGCTGTGGCTGACCCATCCCTTGGAAGTGTCCAAGGCCAGGTTGGACAGTACTTAGAGCAACCTGGGATAGTGGGAGGTGTCCCTGCCCATGGCAGGGGGTAGAACTGGATGAGCTTTAAGGTCCCTGACAACTCAAACCATTATGGGACTCCATGATCCCATCCCTCCCTGGACATGCCAACACCTCCCTTCTCCCCCAGACCGAGGGGGCTGGGACCCAGGAGGGGTCCTGGAGCTCCAGTCCTCTCCTCCACTGGGGCTACAGCAAACATCCCTCACAGCTGCAGCAGCTCTGGACAGACACATCCCTGTGCTCTAAGACTGAAGAAGGCTCTCCAGGGCAAACGCTACCTATACAAGGTGTGGGGCTGGAGGTCAAGAATAAATTCAAATTATTCCTCACCAATGTGTTCTTTTCTCACTGGCCTTGTTAAGGCCTCTTCTGCTGTGACTCAAGTGTTTTGGTCGGGTGTTCCTGCTCTGCTCTAACAAAGGCACCTGAACAGATGGAACAAAACAAGCCACAGTAGAACAAGCTCAAAAGGTGGAGTACGCTGCCAAAAATCGTAACTCAAAGTTTCTCCTCTCCCTGGGATCCTGGCTGTAGCATGGCAGCAAGTGACTCAGCTAGCAGCTGAAAACAAGGTGCCTAAAAAATAATGACATTTTAAAAAACACTTCTAGAGCTCTTAGCAGGAAATTCAAACAGGTGAGACACACAGAGAGGGTAGGAAGAGGTAACCTGGTGCCCATGCTGGGCTACAAGGATGTCTGAGTTGCATTCCACCAACGATCAAGGACAGCCTCCTCCAGTGCAGGCATCCATGAGCTGAAGGACAGGCTGGTTCTGGCATAGACTGGCAACTTGCTGAGAGCTGGGGCAGGAAAGCCACTTCTCCAGCCCAGCTTGAAGGATTTGCACTTGGAGGCTGAGCCAGGCATTTATTACTTCTACTTAATCAAGTGCAGCAGTGCACATTTATTTACTCATTTGGGAAGCAGCTCTCCAGAGTCTGCACAGGTACATGCCCAGAGAAAGGTGCAAAAGAACAAAGAGCAAAATCCAAAAGAGCACTCAGGCTCCCAAGGTGCTGAGCAGGCAGAACTGAGGCTGTTAAGGAACTGGTTCTCTCCAACCCCCCTCAGCTCCCAGGTGCGCAGGACCTGCAGGTTTCTGGCACTGTTTTCCTCAAGGCTGAGCACACACTGGTAGCCAGCACAGCCACAAACCCCTCTGGGAGCAGCACCAGTTTAGGATCCAGCAGAGCAGAGACCATGATAATGGCTGAGCTGTGCACGGGGTATGTGCTAATATCCTGCACCCACATGGGACAGATGAGGGGTCCAGGTGTCTCTGAAGTGATGTTGTGGTTTCTAGGATGTGTCTGATAGCAGATTCTAAATAGGTGAAACACAAATTACCATGGAGCTGAACCCCAGACAGCTGGGTCAACCATCTTCCCAGCCTTCTAGAGCTCCCAGCTCCTGGGCTGTGGGTTTTGGAGCAGCCCTGCTCCAGTGAGAGAGTGGAGCAGGAAAGACATTCCTTAAACACAGGGAACTACAACTGCAAACACAAGTGACCATGTCAGGAAGAGCCTGGCCTGGCTGCCCACACAGTGCATAGACATGCATTGACGTCACTGTAAACTCCACATGCAACTGGGAACAACTTCTGGTCTTCCAGGTGCTAAAACAGAGCCCTGAACCGTGAACAACTTGAGCCCATCTCAGGGCTTTACTCAGCATCTGCCTGACTGGAGATGCCTTATGAATCATGGAATCATTAAGCTAGGAAAAGACCTCCAAGATCACTAAGTCCAACCTTCAACCAAAGCCCCTCGTGCCCACTGAACCATGTGGCAAAGTGCCATGTCTACTTGTTTTTTAAACACTTCCAGGGGTGGTGACTCCACCACTGCCCTGGCCAGCCTGTGCCAATGCCTGACCACTCTCTCTGTGAAGAAAGATTCCCTAATGTCCAACCTGAACCTTCCTTGGCACAACTTCCTTGTCCTGTCACTTGTTCCCTAGGAGCAGAGCCCTGACCCCCACCTGGCTTCACCCTCCTCTCAGGGAGTTGGAAAGAGGGACAAGGTCCCCCCGATCCTCCTTTTCTCCAGAATGAGCCCCCCCAGCTCCCTCAGCTGTTCCTCATCAGACTTGTGCTCCAGACCCTTCCCCAGCTCCATTCCCTTCCCTGGACACGCTCCAGCCTCTCAATGTCTTTCTTGTTGTGAGAGGCCCAAAACTGACCCCAGTATTTGAGGTGGGGCCTCAGCAGTGCCTAGCACAGGGGGACAGTCACTGATCTGACCCTGCTGGACACGTAATTCAAGCCAGCAGCACAGAGTGAACTTCAGTTTAGCACTTCTGAGCACAGAAGAATCTCATGGGTTTTTTAATACTGTTTGCTAAGACTTCAGTAAAACAAGAAATGAATTTGTTCCCCTGATCCAGAACACACACTGCCACTGACCTGCGAAGGAGGTGGGGGGCAACGGCACAATCTGCTCCTGTGTTTGGAGAAAAAGAGAAGCCACAGCCAGGCACACAGACATCAAACATTTGCTGGGAAAAGCACCTCCAGGAGGACAACCCAGACTCCTGCTCAGGTTCTCCTTCCAACTACCAGTTCTCTGATTTATGGTGGGCAGGGGGGAACTGTGGGGTGGAAGGAAGAGACAGAAGGGTGTGGTGATGCTGCCCAACACCTACATAACTGCTCTGAACAGGGAGTAAAGGATAGCCCAGGCTGACATGGGCAGTCCCATGGCTTAAACTCTACATTTCCTGGCTCCTAACCCAGTAATCTCCTTCCAGACCAGATGGCTCAAGCTATAGCTCTGTCCCCACCAAGCAGTGGGGCTGCCCCAGCCTCAGTGGGGAGCCCAGGGAGGTTGGAACAGGGGGGTTGTTTTCCCCAAGCATAGGAGAAGGGAAGCTGGCAGGCTCAGAGCAGCTGGGTGCTGTGGCTGGCCGTGGGAAGAAGGCAGGTGTGATGAAGCAGAACCACCCTGGATGTACTGCAGCCCCTTGTAAGGATGGGCCTGACCAAGCTCTGCAGTTTTGGATGGGGCTTCTTGGCTTCTTCTTCACCAAAATGGGTGCATTGGTTTTGACAGAACTTAAAGGCGAGTCATAAGGCAAAGGAGATTGTTTTCTTGGCAAGTCAAAAGCAGGAGCTCTAATGGAAAACACAAAATACCAGGCAGCACTTACCACTTCTGCCTGCAACATATTCCTTTTCCCTTTAGATGAGCAGCTGTCATTCAGACACGTCTTATCCCTGCCTCCCACAGGTCTTCAATTAAGTCATTTTTCACCCCACCTCACCCTTACAGAATAAGTTGGTTTTCACCCCACCTCACCGCAGAACTCGCATTTAAATTTCACTTCTTAAGCGACTGTCAAAACCCACCTTGTTCCTCTAGGTCACGGTATGCTCTTCATGCTGGGCCCTTCTAGCCACCTTGCACTCCCAGTTTTCAGTTTAGAAAAATTAAAAACAAATCCAATCTTTGTGTTTTAAAACCTGGGAGTTCAGGAAGCCACAGCATTTCTCTGAGACTGTTATAAACCTTAAATCACAATCCCTTGTGTATTGCCATCCTATCCATAAAAAAAAGAGAGCTTGCACATATTAAACCAAGTTCCTCCCAAATTGCCACTTTTCTCATTTTCTTTAATAAGCATTTTCTGGCATTATCAGTCCTGAAGCCTTTCTCAAAAGAGTGTCCCAGATAGTTAATCCACCAGTGATTCCTGTCCAATATCGAAATGAAAACAAACATCCAACCCTCTGAGATTACAGAGGAGAAAGACTATGTCAGCATTTCTCTCCCATCAAAATTAATTTAAGCTTTAAGAGATACTGGGTTGAGAAATACCCTGGAATTAAAAAACCCTGTTATGCATGTCAACCAGTATGAGACTGTAGCCTCACCTTGAGTCCTGGGGACAGTCTGGGGGTCACAATTAAAGAAGGATCTAAAGCTCTTGGAGAGTGTCCAAAGGAGGGACACAGAGATAGGGAAGGGTCTGAGGAGCAGCTGAGGGCACTTGGCTTGTTCAGCTGGAGCAGAGGACACTGAGGGGAGACTCCTTGGGGGCTGCAGCTCCTCCCGAGGGGAGATGGAGGGGCAGGGGCTGAGCTCTG